>OZ037992.1:24289159-24471659 GCA_964035705.1 Porites rus
TTCATCAAGAAACTTAAGCCCAATTTAAATATTCAGACGGACTCCATACGTGCGAAACTCTTTGTTTAATATTTTCTCACGTTACAATTTTTAATCAGCTATTGTTGTTTTTTTTAGTATTTATAGACCAAAAATCACTAACTTATTTTGACTTGATAATGACGTTCAGCTAACGTCGAAACGTCGTCGCCTTTTAGCAATTTTTTTAATCTTAAAATGATTTTAAGAAATGTTTTATCGCAATTTGTTAAACAACTTTACGGAAACAAATAATTAAGAAATAACTGAAGAGAAAAAAAGGGCAGAAATAGTAAAACTAATACATTTCCCTATGATAGAAAAATATAAAGGATTCCTAATTAAGTTGATAGAACGAAGAAAAATAAATGAATAAATAAAATAAAATTATTAAATAAAATACTAATACAGAAAAACAAAAATGATAACATTCAATAAGCTTGTTTTCTCAATTAACTATATTGGGTACTAACAATTGTCACATACTGTTAATTTCTCAGGTTTAGTAAAATCACTCTAAACATTTACTGTGCTCTCTAACCTCATCTAGCTTGGCTGAATGTAAGAGATTCCTTTCTGCTTTTAGTGTAAGAAGATGAGTTAATGAGTTCAAAGGAGAAACATCTCTCAGCTGGTTACCACTGATATCCTGTAAAAACAAAATACAAAATAATGTGCATCACATGATTGTGTAGTTTAACGGAAACATTACTTTTGACCAACAAAGACATTGCTTTACGATTAGATTATTAGAGTTTGTTCTTACCACGTATCTTAAGTGAATGAAGCAGTTTAGAATGCTTATGTCTGTCAGTTCCCTGTAGATAAAGATAGGACTGGTTAATACTTGAACACTGGTTCGCCCAATAATGCAACGCAGTCTTGGATTCTGTATACTGTCTAAACTGCTTGTTTCAGCAGACATTCGTCGGGAATTAGGGATGTGTGACTAAGCCCTAAGAATGTCATGGGCAGGAGGCTTCTTGGGTATACATGTAGAACTTTTCCTACTTTATCTAATCATGTATAAATCAATTAATTAATTAATTAATTAATGAACTTACTTACTTATTATTTCATTTTTATTCAAAGCTATTATTATTCTTCATTTTATTCTTGCATTGTGCCATATGTTTACAGGGGTTTCAGTAAGCACCGATGGCTGATGAAACGCGTCGGCTACATTTACTTTACTCATAGAGGTCGGCTACTTTTTCCAGAAAGAAGAAGCAACTAGTTTGATAACGTTGTAAACAGAAAATAAATCATAAAATCTGAATGCACAAGTACCGTAATTATGAGGCCTACTGATTTCATTATGCTTTATGTATCGGTCAAATCGAAGCTTCAACATGCCCCCCTGGGCAACCCCCCGGGCATTTGACTTTTTTGAAAATTATTGTTCAAATTCCCCCCTACCCGGGCCGAAATGCCGTTCAAATGCCCCACACTAGGGTCCATTCAGGTGATCAAATGCCCCCACCCCGGGGACATTTCACAGGCACAAAAATGACAGAAGGACAGCGGAAACGCCTTCAGTTGTCGAACAAAATCTTTATTAATATAACAAAAACTGAGCAACACTGTTAGCGTATTGTATTTACTACGAACAAAAGTCTCGTGCAAAGCGGCGGAAATTGCCGCTACAAGGTCACTGAATGCTCAGCTTTTCTTAGTCATGCAACATACAAAGCGTTCTATTAAAAAAGATCCCACCTATTGAGATTACTACATCATGACCATTTCACTGACATGCATCATCGCTCACCTTATTAATTAACATACTTGCAGTAGGTCAAAGTAGTTGACCGTTTTATTTTATTTTATTTCATTTTATGTTGTTGTATTGAATCGCCGGTATAGGTATTGTATTTCATTGTAAACACAACAATAAAGTACATTCATACATTCAAAGCCTGAATCCAATATTAAAAATTTTAAAATTTAAATACTTCAAATACGGCACAAAGCTTGTTTAAGCCCTTTCCTCGTACCCAATTGGCCACAAAGGCACAATCTTTTCCACGAAAATCCTGTAACACCGCATCCCCCATGATAGCTCGCCACGCCAAATATTTTACATGAAATCGAGGGTGGAGTTCAAATTCCCCACCCCTAAAGCATGGGGATCAAATTCCCCACTCCCTGGAAGACTCTGATAATCAAATTCCCGCCTCCCCGGGACGGCAAAGGTGTCAAATGCCTGGGGTTTGCCCGGGGGGGGGGCATGTTGAAGCTTCGATTTGACCGGTACATTAGTCATGCTATATTTTAGTCATTTTTTCACAAGTTTCTTAAAACACGCTGTTTTGTCCTCAAATTTAGTCCCCAGAATGCTGAAAATTGCATTTCTCACTGTTTTAGGGCTTTGAAATTTCAAAATTTTCTCGGGCAAAATGCGCCCGAACAGACCCCCCCCCCCACCCCCCATCTTCAGTTGAAGGGGACTAAATGGCCCCTTGTTGATACAGTCGGTTACTCTATTCAAACCTGCTGGCTACTTCATATTTTTTGAAACCCCTACGTTTACATGTACCCAATAATGTTATTAGAAATTGCATAATAGCAGTTTCAGAATATCTGCGGATGATGAACAACCACATAACACGAAAGTAACAAACATTTTAAACGTAAACATCATGTTGCGTCGTAAATTTATGGACTTCAATAATGTTCAGATCCCCTCATATACAAAAATTATTCACAGTATACACATAAGTTTAAATTTGTACAGATCACAAAGCCCTGAGTGATCATCCACAATGTACATTACAAGCTTATAAAATTTTTTCAAGACGTGCAAAAGCGCAATTCTTAATTACAGAGTTACAGACTAGTGCTTGAGCTTACTTTTCATGAATATCGAGGCGCACATATGCATGTGCTAGACCATCTCCAGTCTTACACAGCAAAGAAAGGCTGTCTGCTAACATTTCCTCCGTTAGGGGATTCTCCGGGGGTTTCTAGATGCGCACAAATGTACAAAAAGTGAAAAAAAAATCAGTCAAAGTTAAAACGCGCGCCAAAACAAGAACGTAAAAACCCAAATTTACAGCTAGTCTCAAATTGTTCGATATGCAGTAAGCATGAATATTGATAGCTTAGGTTTTTAGAAGCACGAACCTCTTCTTCTTCTTGTCCTTCATCTTCATTTTCATCATCTAAGACCGGTTCATCTACTCCTTCTTCGTCCTCGAAATCCGACATCTTGCTTTCTTCTCTTTTTGGTGACAACGTTGCCTGGCAACACTGGGCTTCCGCGCCTTCACTTATTCGGAGAAAAACTGGAAATAAGTTGAAACAAAAATGGCGGGCGACTGCGGATGAAATCGGGTTAGCTGCTAACTTTCGGTATGGAAAGGAGACCTGCGAAGAAGAAATCAGACGACGAAAATGTAATAAAAGGAGACTGGAGTGGCTGGGTGAGTTGTCAGCTGATACTGAGGCTTCTACACGAGTGTACTCAAGGGTTGATTGTGTACTGTCGCGCCAATAACAACTGCAAGTTGCAAATGTCAGCAACATCTAAGTTAAATTCGTACTGCACTAAACACTGAAGTGCTGAAAAATCAGTCCAATAATTTTAAACATAGCAAACTGAATTTTGCAGTTGACCCCAATAACGCGAACCCCTGCTTACTCAAACTGTTTCTTCGTTTTCCTTCAGATGAGGCCCAGCCAGGGGAGGGAGGCGGGGGGTTGGGGTCGCCCGTCTGAATTTTGAAACGTCTTGTGGCGGTGTTTATAAATTCTTGTCGCTTATCGGCCGAGGGAGGTTGTCTCTTGTCGCGATTTCATTTTACAATGTACACACTGTTGCTACTTTTTGGGCCATGTCCCTTGTCGGAATTTACCCTGGCAGGCGCAGGGCCTCTCAACTGTATGGGATTTGAACTCAACACCATAGAAGTAAAAAAATTCCAAAGCCGCCGGAGTTGCCCAGGTCGGAAATGGGTTTCATTTGACTGATGTATAAGCTTAGTAATAAAGGGAGCACCAGTTTGTAAAGATGGTTGTGTCCCATATGCATAGCCTAGAGCTAGTTGATTTTGCCACTAGAGTAGTTGAACTTGCCCCACAGTTTTTTGGGGAAAAAATGTTCTATAAGTAGACCTTGTCACAGTTTTGGAGCCATCTTGATGAGTAAGCAACCGCATGAGAAATTACTGTCACAAGTGTGACATTTTTAATCAAAACCAATGATAAAAATAACTAATTAACATCTCTTCAGGAAAGGTGGGGACAAAAAATCTGCCACAAATTAGTAAATACTTATGTCAAAATAAAGAAGATAAAACTATAAGAAGATGTAGACAGTGGCAGGTCGGAGTCCAGGGGGGTTGTGGGAAAAATTTTCAACTAAGTGTCCAAGGGATGTTGTTTGTATGTGAATCTAATGTCAAATAATTTCTGTAAAATGGCTGTTCTGAAAAAAAAAAAAAAAATGAATTGTACACTAAAGCTACACAGTAAAGGATTCTAGTAACAAATTTGTGGGTCCCGTATCCATGCTTAAATTTCTCCAGACTCTTTCTTTGGATATAAGTTGATATTTGTCTGTAATTTTTCCCAGGAAATTTTCGTTAGCAGGAAGAAAAATTGTTACATACAAATGTATAGAAAATTTTAAAAAGTGGTTCTAGCGCGTGTAGCTGCATGTAATGCCCTCAGATTTTTTCAGTAGAATCCTTAGGAGTGAAGCTTTAGTTTACAATTCACATTTTTTTCAGAAGAGCCATTTTACGGAAATTATTCCACATTAGACACTCATATTTAAACACTGTGATTTCCCACGCAGTTGCCTACTCATCAAGATGTCTTCCAAAACCGTGACAAGGTCTATTAAGCTTAATTTACATGGATCGATTGCTGTTTTTCAATCCTGAATCTGATGTCTATAATACACTTATTAATTATAATAAATTATTACAGGTAATTGACTGGTGGTGTAATTAATTCTTAAATGATAATAAATTCATAAATCCTGCTCATCAAAAACTTTGTTTGGCTAGTTAAAATGATTCAGAGGCTAGTGCATGCTATTGAGTACCTACAATCGGTTCTGTTCGTTACACCAATTAAAATGAAATGGTTGTAGTGTTTGTGTTTTTATCAATTATTATGCAACAAGAAGAGCTAATAGGATGGCATCCAAGTAGAGTTACAAGGACCAGAATTTGGGTTATTGGGGTAAATTTCAGTGAAATTTTGATCAAGGGAAAGGAAATTTAGTTCGAGTTAGCAGGGAATTAGAATTATCTGAGTTTGAGTTAACCAAGTTAGTAAAAATGACTGAGAAGTGGAGGAAATCCAAGGGACATTGGAGTTAGCACGAGTTGTTAGGAGTTTGAGTTAACCAAGTTCAAGTTATCAGGGTTCTATTGCATACACTACGATTTATCTCATTCCATACCTGGCCAATAATAAATTTAACACTAATTTTATAACAATACTTTTTCTCAAAATAAATTCTCATCAGGGTGAATATATGCAAGCTAAAGTGCAGAAATTAGATGCTCAGTTTAAAGAGGATGTTCCAAAAGTGCCAGATGATGTGTAAGTCAACCTACTAATTTTATTCATATACATAATAGAACTAGGAAGTGAATCTGACTTTTCTACTATAGCTGTGAACTTCACTGTTATTATTTATTATTAACCTTGCACCAAGTAACCTATGCCACTTATTAGTATAGGTAATAGCATGATTTGTAGTGATATTTGGCATAAATACCACGAGTGATATTTCGAAATTATTATACGTAATTTCACGAGCTGTTAGGCAAGCGAAATTTGAGACAATTTTGAAATATCACTAGTGGTATTTAACCTAAATATCACGTACAAGTCATGCTATTATTTGTTTATACTACTACCCACAAAAGATTTGTAATTTTCACATGCAGGTATTTCAAATTAAGCTGAAATACCACTGGTCTAAG
Source organism: Porites rus (assembly GCA_964035705.1). Classification (NCBI taxonomy): domain Eukaryota; kingdom Metazoa; phylum Cnidaria; class Anthozoa; order Scleractinia; family Poritidae; genus Porites; species Porites rus. The sequence goes on from OZ037992.1 coordinate 24,295,120, forward strand.
CCAATCAAATTGCAGAAATTTCTCATGTAGTAGTATAATATATATAATAAAGGGAATAAACTTAAGGGAGATTATAAAGAATCAACCATAAGAGGACAAACAAGGGTCATATTTGTGGGTTGGACTTACCAATTGCACCACACAGCCGCGTGCAAAAATGATCCTTGCTCGCCAACGAGTCCTTGGTAGCTCAATGGTTAGAGCATCCAATCTAGAACACAGAGGGTCGTGGGTTTGAATTCCATCTGAGGCTCAAATATTTCTGTGTCCTCTTGATTCTTATATCTTGCACCCAGTAACCTACAGTGTAGTAAATTATTATGCACTGGCCTTCAGAGGTTGCTGATTGTGACAAGAGCCAGACATGTAAAATCTTGCATTAAAAGTTGTGGTTACCATGGCTATAATTTTGTTTGTATGCTCACAAGAAATTCCTACAAACGCAATGTTCTTTGTGTGAAGACAGAGTTAGCTTATTGTTTCCATATGATATAGGGAAAATTTAACAGAAGCAAATCAATACTTTGTCTTACATGAGATGGTTGTGGCCCGGGGGGTACTCTGTATTTCAAGTGATGGGGATGACTGAATGTGGGCAAAAATCAAAACCCAAATGAAACCCAAAAAATCCTTGGACCAAAAATCAGCTCATAAATAAATCCCATGCCGAATATTGTTAAAATGGTATACCGGTATTAACCAGTTTTATGAAACAGATACAATGTAATGCTTTAAATACATCCCCATGATGCCATCTCTTTAAATCTGGTGTATCCCCCCTAGGTTTATGGCATGTTTAAATTGCATTTTGCTCATTTTCATTAGAAACTGTAATCTTTGTCAACCTGTAAATTATTTTAATTCTTGACTTCATCAAATATTGTAAGAATTTAGCCAGTCAAATGCAAGGAAAACAAATAAGTCAAATAATTTGATTGATGGAAAAATTTCCATTTGCTATTGACACGTTTCAATAAGTGCAATTCTGTAATGAAAATTATACAGTGTTCATTTTTTTGTTATTTAACACAAGCTAGAGTCTATTTTCTAATCTTTTGGCCTTTTTTGCAGAGATGTTCCTAAGATATTTGAGAAGGTTGTTATTTACATTAATGGATATACAGGTGATCAACTTAACATGATTTAAGCCATTTGTTTGTTAGGTTTTCTTAATGTACATGGGACCACGTTTACTGAGGGTATTCTCTAACTTGATATTTCACAGTTACCCATACATGCAGGTCACAGATATGTAAAAAAGGTTACTTAAATATGTTACATATATGTTCTCATGAAGGCTTGTGGATTTGCTACATGTATGTTTGCATACATGTTCCCCTATGTAAATATATGTCCACATATGTGCAGCAATGAAAGATATAGAGGATATTACATGGCCACGTGGAGATACGAAATTTCTCTTCAAGTGTTGAAAAATATTTATTACGTAGCCACAGCAACGGTGATATTTTCACGTGTGAAGATATCAAGTTTTCGCGCGAAAGCTCACCTGGTATTTCATTGGTGTTTATGTAATAAAATTATGTTACATGTATGTGACATATATGTGGTTTTGGTAAAGGCTGCCTGCCAATTATTTAACAGTGAGGGATCACTTGATTTCCTAGGACCTCAATAAAGCTGGATCCATTTTCTAACATGCAGTGACTAGCAATTCTTATTGGTGTTTATTATTGGTGGTTGACCAGGGTTCGTACGGGTCCTGGAAAACCTGGAAAGTCATGGAAATTTAAAATTTCCAAATCCAGGCCTGGAAAACCTGGAAAATATGTGTTGGTCCTTGAAAGTCCTGGAAAATTAGACTTTTCCTAGGACAGTGAATGAGTTTCTTTTCATTTTCTTCGCTCACATTTTCAAGTTGTTTGTGGGCGACAAATGAACGTGTACAATTTTGCAAAATCGTACCTGTCGTTAATCCCAAAACCTGACATTTCAGAGTCTGGGCTCTAGCTACCCCTGCGGTTTTACGGGCTCCCCATGTTCGAAAATTTTGTTGTTCGTATCTGGATGAGAATGGCGCGGTTGTTTCGTTCTGTTTTAAATCAAGTCAAAACGTACTCAAAAGTATTGTTTCCGGCCCTTGTGATTAAGCTGAATGAACAATGCCTTGGAAGTGTACTTTCAAAGAAAACTGGACTTCTCACGTGATATACAAAGACTGGATATTACAAGACTCAAGCTCTCAACACAAAGCACGTTGTCGCTTGTGCCAAAAATCATTGGACTGCTCAAACATGGGGGAATCCGCCCTCAGAAGCAGTGCTGTCCACTCTCCCGGATAATCAGGGAGACACCAGATTTTGGACCGTATCTCCCAGTCTCCAGGTTTGAGTATGAAATCCTCCCTGACAATCGCCGAATTTTGCCATTTCTTGTAGAGTCGACTTTCCGGCAATAAAATTTCAAATATTTTGCGTTGTTTGAGTTATTTTTATACTGTTAACATCAAGCGTTTCCTTGTAATCTCCAGTATGCCATTATACTATAAGCAATAATGTGATTGGTGGGAAGTAAACCGATCAAGTCAAATGTTGTGCAACAACATCTTTTTCGCGCGTTTTGTGTCATCTCAAATTCGGGGCGATCGGAGTCAACAGTATCTTTTGCAAAAATGACATCATGTGCCATTCGTTATGACGTCATCTATCATCCCTTTGCTATCAATTCTCAATATTTGAAGACGTGGGGGGGGGGGGGGGGGGGTTGACAGCCCTGCAGAAGTAACAGGAGAGGGAGTAAGCACAAAGAATTAGCAGCATTAATAGCTGAACGGTCAGTGCCAATTACCCAGTTTATGTCTTCAAAGGCAGCATCTTCATCTAGCTCTGACAAACCTGGTCCTTTGATGTCTTGTGGCTTACATTCCAGCCCTTCAGTACGTGATGCAAGTGCTGAAACACCAAGCTCATCTGCTTCTCTTAAAGAAACGGTCGAAAAACAGTCGAAAACCGGTCAGTAAGTAGCACAGTCAAAAAGTCATCGGAGTTCCTCAAAACGAAAACCTGAAGAAGCTTCTAAAATCGAGAGCGAAATAGACCAGAAGCTGCAGACTCTTGCAGAAACGTAGGAAAAATGCTACATAGTTTGTTGGTTTGTTTAGATTGTTTCAGCTTTCCTAGCTATTACTGGTCCTGGATTTTTGTAAATATGGTCCTTGAAAGTCCTGGAAAAGTCCTGGAATTTTGATGGACCAGTGGTGTACGAACCCTGGGTTGAATGAGTGTCTTATAGATACTTACAACTCGGATAACTTGAATTCCCCACTAGCTCGAACTAAATTTCCTTTCCTTTGATCACAATTTCACTGAAATTTACCCCGATAACTTGAATTCCCTGCTAACTCGAACTGTTTTTGGTTTCGTTTCAGAGTTTGAGTTACCGGGGCTCTACTGTATTAGCTTTGGAATACATCCTTGTAGTTTGGCTAATAACCATGCATATTTAATTATTAATTTGCAGTGCCACCGGCTGATGAACTTCGTCGCCTTTTGTACTTGCATGGAGGGCGTTGCCAGCAGTATTATACCAAACGTTCTGTTACACACATTATTGCCACCAATCTACCAAACAGCAAAATTTCAGAGCTCAGGTAATCTACCGGTACATTATACATGTCAGGGGCACCCAACGAGGATATAGTTCAAAACCACTTAACATAGCATTGTTGAACCTATTTTAGTATTCAAAGGGTAGATATAGGCATATTTTTATCCCCTAAAAACTCTTTATCTGTTCGGATTTCCTAGCTGAAAGTCTAGTGATCCGAAAATTATAGGGATAAAAACTTACCTTGTCGAAAATTTCAGCCAGGAAAAGGCTCCCGAAAATTCTAGGTGGCCTTTTTTAGGGTCAAAACCCGTTAAAAATGGGTAATTATACCATTTTGTAGATGTTCGAAAATCCTAGGAGAGGCAGGCAAGCAAGAAATGTTACAACAAATGCTTCGAAAATTCTAGATGTCAAATCGTCTTCCGAACAGATATTTTCCCGAAAATTGCAGTTGGGTGCCCCTGACATGTACATTGACTTTTGGGCCTGGCAACATGGTGTAGAGGGCTGATTAGCAAGGATGTAAAGGAATAATGATCAAATTAAAACAGTTTCTGCCTCAATACGCTTTGGCTTTGTAAAAGCCATAGTAATTCTTATTCATAATTATTCTAACTATAACCTTGGACAGAAATAAATGGAACAGTAACCCCCCGTCCCCCCAAAATCAGAAATAAAGCCGCGCAAAGCCAAAACGTGCCATTTTCCCATCCTTGATTGGGGTGGGGGGGGGGGGGGGGGTACAAATTTTCAATCTGTTTTGTCCAAGATTGTAGCAAGACTTGTCTTGGGGAACGTTGCCTGTACCAGTCATTTTTGTAAGCAATTTTTTCCTGTTTTCTTTGCAGGGATGAACTTGTAGTACATCCGTCATGGATTTTAGACAGCATCAAAGCTGGTGTTCTGCTCCCTGCTACACAGTTCCTTCTTTATCAGCCAAGGAAAGCTGCACAGAAAGTTCTAAATTTCGCTTCTAATTCCAAATCAACTTCTACATGTACAATAACTAAACCTTCCCCAATGGGAGTGCCCTCAGTAACAACGTCACCTAGTTTGGGATTGCCCTTAGGGGATATGTCTTCTGTACATTCGTCCTCAATACCTCCCCCCACGGGAGAACCGTCAATGGAATCGTGTGATGAAGTCAGTGCAGACAGTGAAGACTGTGAAACAGAAAAAAATGTTAGTGATCGAGATGAAACAGGAAGAAATAAAGACTTAGTCAGTACCACAAATAATATGCCACATGAGAGGGCTGTAATATCCAATAAAGATGAAAATACTGGACACATTGGAGGAGATTTAAACCTTGAAGCACCAAGTCTTACTTTACGAGAAATTACCAGTGTAGATGGAAAGACAGCAACGAAAGCTTCTGACACTGCAGTATTCAAAAAGCCCAGTACAAGTGGCTTGCCCCGAGCTGGCGATGCAAACTTTGTATCAGAATTCTACAACAATTCTAGATTGCATTATTTATCAACCTGGGGAGCAGAATTCAAGAAGTACACAAGTGAAATCATCAAATCTTCCGCAAGCAATGGTTGGAAGGGTAGAGGAGCAGGTCGGGTTGGACCTCATGGCCGGGTGATTATGCATATAGATATGGACTCATTCTTCGTTTCTGTGACATTGCGTGACCAACCACATCTCAGAGGAAAGCCGATTGCTGTGTGTCACGCAGGGAAAGGCAATTCAACTGACCAAGGTGGGTGTAGAGTATTATCTAATGAAAAGAGTCCCCCACCCCCCTAGGGTTTGGGATTGAAATGTTACATTTGGTGAACCTTACATTAGACTAAACCTAAACCACTCCCTTGGCCACCACAGCAAGACCACCCTCTGTTTGTGTGGCCGTCATTGCAATCTGAGCATCGGTCTTTTATGCTCAATAGAAAAAATACAGATGAGCATTACGGCAGATTCAGTGCACTCCAAAGTACAGATTTAAATCTAAATGTTCTTGAAAGCAAAGGTCAAGTAAAAAGCTAACTTAGTCATCTGTCATGTTTTTTTTCACCGTCACGAGATGTTTAAAGCATTATTTTGTGAGATGATTAATTACTTGACCGGTAGCTTAGAGTGGTTTGCCTGTGCCGCCACTCTCTTTCACGGAGTTACGAGGGTCGTGTTTTATACTTTGTCCAACTGTTCACAACCAGTACAACAATGAGATAAATCCCCTAAGAATAAATATTTATTACTGCTATCACTATACTTATCCGTCACACAGTGTCCCTCGGCTGTGTGTTGCTTAATGAAGAGTAAAACGAATGTGTTGTCTATTGTTGGTGCTGCAAAAGCTTGACGGATCCTTTGCCCTTGTTTAGCCCAATTGTCTAAGCAAGCCTCATTTGCCCAAAAACTCACTGGTCAAGGGCACCTTACGGGGGGGGGGGGGGGGGGAAAGTTATCTCTTGTAAAGGATGGTTTTCACTAGCGACAGAGTCGGAGTCGGAGTCGGAGTTGGAGTCGTAAGAGCGCTTTTGACCTAGTGAAAATCAAAAAACGGAATCGTAAGCGGAGTCATAAGCGCGACGGAATCGGAGTCAGAAGAATCAGGACGTTTCTGTTTTCCTCTAGTGATAACCAGATTGTTGGAGACAGAAGCAGAGGCGGAAGGATAAACCAACCACGCTTTGTGATTGGTCTAGTTCTTCCGCTTCTGCTTGCAACTCCGACGACCCAGTTTTCACTAGATTGTGAAGTTCTACGCTTCTGATTACGACTCCGACTCCATCGCTAGTGAAAACCAGCCTTTTTTGCCCGCCTTTGGCCTAATCGTCCTAATGCTTAAGAGAGTACCCTCTCGCAAGACAAGATTTATTACTGATTGTAATTATTTTTCCCAGCATCTGCAAATAACCCTTACACGTCACCGAAGAAGTCATCGTCATTTTTTAACTCGATGTCGGAGATTGCTTCATGCAGTTATGAAGCCCGAGCTGCTGGTGTTCGCAATGGAATGTTCCTGGGTCCAGCTCGTAAACTGTGTCCCGACATCCACTGCGTTCCTTATCAGTTTGAGGACTATCGGCAAGTATCACAGAAGCTTTATGACATTTTGGTCTCGTACAGTCATGACATTGAAGCTGTCAGCTGTGACGAGGCTTACATCGATGTATCCGAGGCATTAGAAGGTATGAACCGGAAATATATTGGTAAATCGCTTTCTTATGGTTGATTGTTTACATTTCCCTTTATGTCCTTTATAATTGCGTTCGAGGTACGAGAACGCAACTCCTAATTTGTGTAGGGTGTTTTGTGCAGTATTGGGTGTCCTGTGCAATTAATAAGGGAGGTTTTTTGAGATTGCATTTTCGTCGTTGACACACATTTGCCTCGCTTTGAGGCTAACTCGTGTGGTGATTTTTGTGTCCTCGGCGTTCATCTTTCAAAGGTTTTCAGTCTGAGGTCTGATATTCTGTCTTCGTAAAGCGTTCATCTTTTAAAAAGTTTGCTGAATCTTCGTAAACGTACATCGATCTGTGTTTGCTGAATCGTCCAAAGCGTTCATCTTTCAGAAGTTTGCTGTTAAATTTTAATTTGGATTAAGCCTTCATACTTTTCAGCATGGTTCGTCACTGTCTTTGGAAAATGTCTGCGACTCCTGGTGCATGCATCAAACCGGGTTTAGTTCGGCGGCCGTTGTGCCACAAAGTAAATTTACCGAGTTGTGTAGCTCGGCGGCGCCGTTGGATCATGACTTGTGATATTTTCGGCACCGGACAAACGAACACTTTAACTCTATGTTATTTATTAGGAAAAACTTATAAACCAGCCCCCAGTAGCGCCACTCTCGAGTCACTGAAATCAACACGCTCGGCCAAATTACTGGAAAAGTTATTGACGTGAGCCGCACACACATTCCATTGAAGGCTTTGACAGTTTTAGTGCGAAGTTTGAATTCAGAGGTGAAAGCTTTTCAAACAGTAAATTCAATGTAATTCATGTTGTCAACAAGTTGATGATTGGATGCTCTTAAAAATAACAGAGAAAATTATCCGAAGAAATGTTTTGGAAGAAGGAAAAAGAATCCCTGGTTAAGCACTAATCGGCCTTTGAGCAACTACGCCCTGTAACTCGCGCCAGTAAAACAAAATGTTCTATTTACACGCCCAACGCACTGTGGCCAATGTCTCCTCCGATTACAAGCACTTGACACCGAACCATACGATGTCTTTTCAAAACCTTCTTATAATGATGCACAGTTTAAATAGAGGTTTCCCTGTACGCAACCCTTACGTTCAAAACTTGATATGCCATAATCATATTTATCTATATCGCAACCACCCTTCCCCCTCAACTACTACCTCTACGCCTAACAAACATATCGAACGCACTCTCCTAAGCTCCGATTACTCCTAGTATTAATATCAGTGGCATAGGTTGGTTGGCTGGAGGCTCCTTCAAGGGTGACGTGTTTCCGCTGACCAGTTGTTGGTTTTCGTTGATCTCAGGCTCAGGTCCATAATGAAAAGGCCACTTAATAGATAACTTGTTCTTTTCGTCCGTTCGGTCTTTTCAGGGACATCTCTCAGACCTCGGCCTTCATGTATTGACCGAGCGACCGTCCTCGGTCTGAGATTTCCCCGTAATGACCTCACTATCGGTTAACAAGTAGTATGTAAATCAAGGAAACTTATTCTGACAGCCTTTTGACCAAGCAAAGTAAAAGTAATTTGCAAGTGCTGTCAAATCAATCAAGACATTTTTTTCCTTCAGTTGGTTCAATGTCAATTGATGTACTTGCCGGATGTTCATTAACATACATGACCATCTCCAAAGACAAGATAGCATAACGAAACAAATTGAACCAAGGCTAAATTTGAGACGAAACATATACTTTTGTTTTTTGAATCACGTTTAAAGTGCGTTTTTAAATTCATGTGAAGGCTCGCTCAATACTAGACGAAATGTCTGAAAAGGACATACATGTATACAGAATATAGTCCGCGTTAAAGCACTAACAAAGCGGCAGCGAACCGACCATCTGACCTGTTAAATGGCCCTTATCAGTTGCTTCATTTTGTGATTCATAGAGGGAGAGACCCCTACTCATCTTGCAGAGAAGATTCGCGCAGAGATCAAGGAAGCAACTCGCTGTACTGCATCTGTTGGTATTGGCTCCAATGTTCTACTTGCTAGACTGTGCACCAGAGTAGCTAAACCTGACGGCTGCTACCACCTTTCACATGAAGACAATGTTAATCAGTTTATGGGTAAGTAATGTATGCCTACGTTCACTTGATAAATTCTTCACCAAAAACTATCCGTTACTCTGAATGGAGGAACACTCCACTTTAAAGACCAGATTATTTAGCTTGCCTAGCTCGTGCGTTTTATCGCACGCGACTGCGTAATTCGACCGGTGCTTTTGTTGTCTTTGTTTAGGCTCAAAGCCCGCGATATCTATTGTTTTTTTCAGAGGACACGCTTGAGAACACAGGGGGCCCACACAATGTGTGTGTGTGTGATGTACTGTTTACATCACCTATAACGATATATCGCTAAGTGTGTATATAAATTAATGTTAAATAAGCGTTGAATTACCTTACCTGTGGTATATCGTTGTCCTTTTACCTCAAAAGCGGTTTTTTGAACTAATTTTGAAGGATTTTGAGTTCGCCGTTTACTGTTCCTGATAATAGAAGGACCTTCTTTTATTAGGAACAGTAAACTGGGAACTAGCGATGTATCGTTATAGGTGAAGCAAATGGTAAATCCAGTACATTTACTATGAAATAACAATCGGTTACACACACACATTGTATAGGTGTCCTGTGCTTGAGACAATTAAGGTTGAGCAAGTCAAACAAAAGAGCCTGTTAAAGTTTTTAAACATAAGCCCAGTGCAAAAACAACAACAACAGCAACAACAACAACAACCACACGCATTCAGTGTACGTAAAAAGCACGAAAGGCGTATTATCTAAAGCTAAATTTTCTCTACAAAATCGAACCGTAAAAGATTACAAATGGCACCCTTTTCTGGGCTTATGCTAACGAGTGAACTCGGCTGCTCGTAACAATCGAGATTCTACCTCGTGGTGATCGCAGCGATTATATGGAAATCAATCTCCAGCAATCGTAGGCTCATAGCGACAGCAAAACTACCAGAAATTTGTAGGCAAGACTGTAGAAGCTTGGAGATTTGGCTCAAATACTGGCATCGAAATACTGGCATCGGCAAGACAATTTAACTATATAAGCAAATACAATTTCTTTTCAGCATAGAAAATAATCATTAAGTAGGATAAAAATAGATTAGGCTGAACGTGTAAGTGTACAAAAGAAAAAGAAAAAGTGAGAAAAAACAATGCAACACTGTACGAGAATAAAAGTGAAAGAAGGGAAAAACTACACACAAGCATTTAGCTAGAAAAGTAAAGTGTGCGTATACCAAGAAAAAGACTTTAGTTTAGAAGTGAACACAGCAATACTAGAGGCATTTTGAATTTCAGAGCCCTTGTCAGTATTTATAGCACTAATTTTCGTGGGGCTGAGCAAACTCCTGAAGCATAGAATTTATGTCAAACTTAATGGGGTTAAGAATCCCAAGTGGCTGTAGGCAAACCAGTTGGTTATTTACAAGCTTGGTTTGCGGATTTGAACTCAGGACTACCGAGAAGAAGTCCAGCTAGCGGTAAGGGTGGGACTTAACTTGGGGCCTCCGAATTGCAAGTCCAGCGTTTGCTTGTTGAGAAGCAACCTTCCAGTGGTGGACTTCTGATTCACCGCAGTTCGTTTGTGGAAACCAGTATTTTTAGATTCTCGTGACATTACATCCATTCCCCGATTAGGAAGTGAGAAGTAAGAAAGGAACTGGAGCCGAAATGCGTCTCGCAATTGCTTCTGGGATCGTTACTGTCCCTAGTAACAATCCCAGAAGTCTTTGCGAAAGTTATCTCGACCCAGGTTCTCTTTTGTCTGTAGCCCTTGTTCTTCTCATCAGATTTTTTCCCTTTTTTTTTCAGCTTCCCAGAAGGTTGATGATCTGCCAGGAGTCGGTTGGAGCCTGGGACAGAAACTTCAAACTCTGGGGGCAGAGACGTGTGCAGACTTACAGAAATTTAGCTGCCAAGCGCTTCAGAAAGAGTTTGGTCCCAAGACTGGTCTCCTCTTGTATCAGTATTGCCGAGGTGTAGACGATAGAAATCTTAAAACTGAGCGAGAAAGGAGATCTGTATCAGCTGAGATCAACTATGGTATCCGCTTTACAAAGGTAAGGAGGGATTTTGTGTAGTCTTGGGGCGTTTTCCATTTACCACCAAAAAAATTCCGGAGAATTCGATCGAAATGTTTATCGAGAGAAAATCGCGTTTCATTTGATACGAGTTCCATTCGTTTGCTGCTCTCCTCAAAATTCAAAATGGCGGCACGGATATAGTCGTCAATAGCCTGGAACTGTGAGAACTCGTAAAAGGAACAGGAGTTTCCTCCACCTATTTCGGAGAATTTTCTTGTGGAACGCCCCTAAGAAACGCGTGTTTCGTTTTCATCTCAACTGGAAGTTCCGAAATCTCTGGGTTAGTGAAAAGTGCCCGTAATATCATTTCTAACAGTGTTTACCAGACGTCAACTTTCATCATGGGGATTGAAGAAATTACTCTTCAACGGTGCTGCCTCCTACAATTAGGTGTTGCTTGCATGTGCAGTTTGCTGAGACGTTTTTAGAAAGTATATCTATTCACAGTTCAGTAGAATAAAAAAAAGAAAAAAAAATGGCGAGGGGAAGTGGAGTTCTAAGCTAAAAGGAGGAAACGGTTGTGCTTTGTGCCCTCCATGCTCTCCCCAGTTCCCCTCGCGATTTTTCGCTCCGTTCTCTATGTCGCGTTGCCTCCAGTCCCACAAAAATATTTGGATACGCCTTGAAATAGCCTAACAATATAGCTGTTTTAAGTCTCTTTCTCATTATGTTTTTCGGGTTCCAACTAAATACAGTGCATGGTTGAAGACTGAGATACTAGCGGAGTTTTGACCAGAAAACGTCGTAGATGCCTTTAATGGAAGACAATCCAGCGAGCGAGTCGCCGCTGATCGTTTCATTTCCTGTTCTATTTTAGGAGAGTGAAGCGATTCAGTTTATCAATGAACTGGCTGACGAGCTACAAAAGAGACTAAAGGCACTTGATTTGAAAGGAAGGTGCATCACTCTTAAGGTAAGAGGACCGACGTTTTACCTCGTGTATGTCTGTCTGTCTGTGGTTCCAAATGAAATCCTATAGTTACATAGTTTACAGATACATCACATACTTTCTACATTACTATTGAATATTTAAGTGGGGAAAACTGAAATCAAGACGAGAACCTTACTGGATCGAAGGCGAAGTTGTTCAAAGATGAGTTAAGATAACCAAGGGTTAGTGCGAAATTAAAACTCAGAAATGAAAGCTATAAAAGTAAATTTAGTCCCTGTCTAATTCTTTTCGTCTACAATTGTATGATTGGATGCTCTAAAGAGAATGGAAAAAATTATCCGAAAAATGCTTTTGAAAAAAGAAAAAAAAAACTAGATTTAAATTTAACCCCAGGTTAGCGCTAATCGGCTTTCGATCAACTGGCCCCAGTTGTTCTAAAGGTGGAAAGGTCTATTCATTGGATAAATATCTATCCAGTGGATAACGCAATTGGTTTCCTTGACACTTATCCACTAAATTTAAGTGATTTAACTGGTGAATAGCGCTACTCACTTTTGAACAATTTTTATTTGCTGCGGTTCTAAGAATAGCAGCAAATAATTGTTTTCACGGTTTCAACTTATTGACAGCTGTCACGGAGACTCAGGTAAAAAGGGCCGGGATTTTACTGAGGTGAATCATTTTAAGGTGACATCGCTGCTTGATTAATTCGTTTTTTATGCTTTTAGTAGTAGTTCATGTACTCATTTGATCCAGTGCAGCAGTGCGTTTTCCTATTTAACAAGGAGTGATTCATTGTTTAATTTGTTCGCCGTTCCAACAATAGAGAATAGGGAAGACGTAGGGCCAGTGCAACGCCTATGCTCAAAGCCAGTGTTCTATGTTCTCACGTGTTCAGTGGCATCACGTGAAAATGTTTCCACCTTAACGCCTGTCTCATGTCTCACCCTACTGTACTTAAAAGCAGTTTAAGCTTGGTTTCCAGATAATGGTCCTGGATCTCCTCTATACTTAGGGCGATTTGGACATATCGAATGACTATATGGACACAACCCTGTATATATGTACACCTTGGTTCTACCCAGGCAATTGCGAGCGCCCTAATCGTTCGTGCTGTGCGTAGACTACGTGCGGTCGCCCTTCTTTGCTCAGTGTGACATCAAAAGAAAAATTTAAAACAAGAGACTGCTCGCTGTTTGTGTCTTCCAGTATGGCATTAGAAGTGTTTCAAACGTCGCTTGGTAACAGATAAATAGTGTTTCCTATTTTTTTCCTTTCTTTCCTTTTTTTGTCCTTCTAAACTCTTTTTGGTTAGAGGCTTATTTGTCCTTTGGCGTCTTTACATAGATCAAACGCCAAGAGACTCATGAATAGCGAAATTGCTCTATTGCGGTTGCCCTAACCGTTTGCTTTTTTCTTGTACAGATGAAAGTGCGGAAAGCAGGAGCGCCAACCCCGCGAAAGTTTATGGGTCACGGAATCTGTGATAACATAGCTCGCTCCTGCACGTTACCGTCCGTCACGGATGATTCACAAGTTATAGCGAAGCAGTGTCACGCTCTCCTCAAGCAACTGAATGTCGCTCCAGAAGATATACGAGGCATGGGGATACAAGTCAGCAAGTTGGATGAGAAGAATGCCTCTTCTGGTGCGAAAAATGTGAGATCTTTGTTTGATTTTATGAAACCACAAGCGAACAGTAACGAAGGCGCCTTGAAAGTTGTTGCCTCAGAAAGAGAAGATGGAATCTCTGAAGAAGTCCGCGCGCCTGTTGAAGGAAGACGTCCTGAAAATGAACAGAGCAAACTTCCACCGCTACCAAGATTCTCTCCCCAGAAAACTCAGCAGACACGTGATTGCTTGTCCGAGAAAAGACTTGGTGACCTGGGGGAGAGTCTATATTTGCCATCGCCGTCCCAGATTGATCCTTCTGTGTTTGAAGCTTTACCTGAGGATATTCGAAGAAGTATTGAAAAATCTTACGCTGCTAGAAATCAGAGGATTTCACTTCATCGGGCTGAAAGACAAGAGGTTAGTGAAGGATATTTTCCTTATAGTAATAATCATCATCATCTTTATCAACACCGTCATCCTCCTCATCCTCATCTTCATCCCTATGATGATGATGATGATGATGATGATGATGATGATGATGATGATGATGATGATGATGATGATGAGAGTGTTCCCCTGGTAAATTTTATATCGTTAGTTATTTCATCATTATCGATATGTGTGGAATATAGAAAGAATTAGTATCTATGTTAGAGAAGCATTTGATATCTGTCTTTTTGTTGTTGTCTGTTTACTTTTTCTTGAAGTCAGGATAGCGACTTTGATTTTCAGCTGTAAGAACAGTAACTTCGTTACAGGGAAAACCTCTCTGTTCCTGAGTGAGAGTTCCGGCACCTCTCTGTATGTGTGTCTAATGGTGGTGGTGGTGGTGGTGTTGGAGGGGAAGGGGAGTGGACCACTATTTGACGATGTTACGGAAAATAGTGAACTTTAAGCAGTTTAGTGTCTTGTGGTTTGATGCAGAGATTTTTTTCGTCACAGGAAGAAGCTTTTGAACCTCAGCAGCCTCCGCAACAAAAAAACACCAAAAGCAAACAAAGTAAGACAGCGGCCAGACCTACTCGAACTCTATTTCAAGCAAGCACTTCATCGGAAGCAGCTCCTAGTACATCAGATCTTCTACCATCACCATCCCAAATCGACCCAGAATTCCTGGCGGCCCTTCCAGATGATGTCAGAGAAGAACTTGAGCAGGCGTATAAACTGAAGGATTCAAATATTACCGGCAATCGTGCCCAGGCTGAAGCTTCGAGTGCCCCGGTTTTGCCTGTGGAGAGAGGCCTGGGAAATGATAAAGGGGCTCTCCAGTCAGGTGCTATTCAAAAAGAAGAAACTGAAAAAGGCAACCGTCCTCCATCAAAACAGAAACAGGTAAATTTTAACCGTTATAATATGGAAGACTGGGCACTAGGCCGACGTGAAATATGGTCAAACCCCGTTAATACGTCTCCGAGGGGGGCATAGTAAAGTGTCCGTATGAAGCGGGTTGAATTTAGAGAAAATGTAAGGAGTTTCTTTCCCCAGGGACAAAGCAAACTGGCTGTAATAATGAGGTGTCCGTATAAAGTGGGTGTCCGTAAAGCGGGATTTGACTGTACAGTTGTAAGTGACAGTCACCGTTGCCTCTCTTGTTTCGTGAATGGGCGATACCAAAACACCCCGTAGATAATGTTTAAAATAAGGTGAAATAGAAAGGATTCTCTAGACAGTCTCAGGAAGATCAGAGATGAATCCACGTCAAAAGGTCAGGAAAGTGCTTCAGGTTCTCTTATTATAGATGTATCAGTTATACAAAACACCTGCACCTGCACCTATCCCGTAGTCATGGTGACCGTTGGGGAGTCACGGACCTAGCAACCCTCTCCCCCCATTTGATTTTGTTTTCAGATTCTCTTAGGGCGTCGCAAAACTTCAACCCTGTCCACTCAGAGATATTATTCTCCCAACGCATCTTTTGTCGGCCTCTTCTTCTCCCTCCTTGCTCTTTTCCTTGTAAAATTGTCGTAGCAAGCCCTACTGGTCTTGATACATGCTCAAACCATTTTAACTTTCGTTTCTTTACTGTGGTCGAGATGTCATCATAGGGCCCGATGGCTTACCTGATTCTGTCTCTGACTGCATCGTTAGTGATGTGGTTTCTAAACAGCAACCTGTAAATTTGTAATTTGTAGCAAATGAGCTTGCTACTATTTTAGTGTGTCTATATTTCTACATCTAAATTGATATATTGACGGTCGAGGTGTCCTAGAAATGGCACCGACTGTTCGCGAACGGGAACTTGCTTCGCCGTAGTGGGCAAGAAACAACCTCGTTCAAACCTTTTCCCTCTGTTTCGTTTTTTCACTTAGCTGTTACAAACATTTCTTGTCATCAGGCGAGTTTAGGAGAAGCCATTACACTTCCAGAAGTAAAGCAGGTCATCAGACAGTGGACTGAAGCTTATGAAGGTAGGTATTGTTAGGACTTGAAGTGTTTTAAGGGACTGAATGACCGGTAGCACACAGTTGGCCACAAAGTCAAGAACACGCATTAATACACCACAGACGATTTTAACACGTGACCAAGTTTTCCCTTTACTTGGCAAGTACTATTTATTTTATGTGCAAAAAATATGTAGTTTAATGCCGCGTTCATCCACATAATGTATTTTGAACAGGTTTTATCTCCTCCTCTCCTGAATTGAGAAATTTCCAACTTGCATCTCGCATTTGCCGTTTGCCGTAAACGTGATTCTAAAAATCTCTATTTTCTTAACAAGGCACAAGCACTTCCCTTAAGAAGTGTGATAGTTACGTTAATACGCTCAGTCACACTGGAAAGTAAAAGTTAAAAGGTTTTAAAATTCCTATTTGTTGACAAACCTTGAGTAGCAGTACAAACAAACCAGATGTAGTTGGCAAGTTTCCAGGTTCAATACGCTTCTATGTAAAGCGATCAATACTTAGAACACTTGTGCTCCGTTTCGTTCAGTTGCGTCTCGTTGCAATCGGCGAAAAGCTGGTCCCTCTTGCTGGTAATGAAGATGAACACAAGTAAAAGCAAATCGACTCAAACTTGTACAATTCCTGTCCTAAAGACGTCGCAAGTTCAGAACTATTTCTCGAATATCTAATACCCCATTACAGTGTTCTTTAGATGTGCTTCACAGTAAAGGCCTGAGAAAACAGCCCGTATCTTGGGACGCCATCACTGATTTCCCTGCGAAATGACGCCTGAGGAACAACTGTAGAAATTCGAAACTGATGACGCGTCCTTACTGAGATCTGGGAACTGCCTCTCTTTGATTAGTTAATGCCATTTTCCCACGCAACTCTTCAATCAGAAACACAACCAGGAAATCGGAAATGTTGAGAATACCACTCTTCCGCACTGCTAGTGACCAAAGGTCCGTCGAATATAGAGCAACGTCCCTTTGGAATAAGTTGTAACCAGAACTCAAGCTAAGCGAGTCAGTTCAAAGTTTTAAGCGTCAACTTAGACGACTTCTTCTGGAGGCCTCCTTTAGTTAGTTAATTATTTTTCGTGTTTTTAGCTTTCTGTGTTCTAAATGTTGATTGTAACATTGATTCTGAAAAGCCCTGTAGGGACGAGCCAATAAAATATGTATGTATGTATGTAACCTAGATCTGGGTGATGACACGTTATCAGTATGGAATGTTGACGTTCGTTCCTCAGACGTCGATAGCCCACGTTCGTCATATTAAAATTCTGACATTACTCCGAGACTTTCTGGTCATTTTTCTATATATGGTTTGGTTTTCTTTTTGCTCGTCTCTTCTGGGAATTGCGAGACAATGGAGTCGTGAAAAATTTACAATTTTGTCCCTAAAGCCTCGGAGTCATGTTAGAATTCAAATATATCGAACGTGGGCTATTCGCAGGGAAACCAATGGTGACGTCACAAAATGTTGGCAGTTTTCTTAGACTACACAGTAACGTCCTGGAAAGTAAAATTCGGCCCTTTTGGGTGAACATGAAATTGGCTTAGTTTTTTTTTTATGATCTTTGCTGTGATTATATATCGGCAGCTCCTTTGGAAGAAGACGTGGAAGTGTTAAGTGCTTACCTTATACAGCTTGTTGGAACACAAAACTTAGAGCAGCTTTGGAAAGTATTGAAGTTTCTTGACAGGTATGCTACGAATTTTTGCTGCTGTTTTAACTGTAAAATTGGACATGCCGTGTTGATTAGGAGTGAAATACGGGCATACAAGGTATACAGGCATGTGGGCATACAGGGCACACAGGTATACGGGCACACAGGGCACACAGGGGCGTGGTCGATTGTTATGGGATATACAGCAATGGTTAGGGATAAAATGAAAGGGGAATGTAGGGGGAAGTATTGGTTGAATCCACCAATAGACTGTAAAACGGCCCGTATTTTTGCTTAATAGAGGACGCAAGAACGGTCAAACAAAAGGTCTGGAGCGAGAGTGAGGCTCGCGCGCCTTGCGCGCCTGAGACTTTAACGCTGCCGGCGTCTCGCGTCTCTAAAGAAAGTTTTCCGAAAAGAAAAAAAAAAGGCCTTGTTCTGCAGTCTAATTCGCGACCAAGGTGCAACTTAAACATTGGACCAAAAAGAAAACTGCGATGAGCAAACGGTATAAGACGTCCGATTCTTCTCACCTATAGAAAGCACTCCCTACCTTCTCCACCCTAATATTTAAATTTTCGCCTGTAATTATGGTAGTTTCATGCTGTTGTGGAAGGGTACAACCACCAAATGACGCCATACAAAAGATTGAAAAAAAAAAAAAAACAATACAAGGATAGTAACTACACAACAACACAAGATTGAACCAACAATGGCTTCCTCAACACCACGAAACATCCCCTGTACTACAGAGAACACTCTCCTGACTGGGGTAGGGAGAGGCCCTGTATGGGAAAGGTCTTACCAAAAGTCGAGCAATTCTAGCGAGCAGGTCAAATAACTTATTTCTAATTACTAATTTCTACTAGAATTATTTTCTCTCAAAAATGAAACTTTTTCTTCGTTTTTTTAATATGACTATTCTCGTCTGTTTTCCTTAAAGGACGGTCGATGGTCGCCAAGAGTGGCAGATTTCTTGTTGTACAGTGTTATCTCAAGTTCAACAAGTCCTCAGCCAGAAATATCACACCAAACTTTCTGTAAATTCTTTAAAATTTGCCAAGTTGATTCGCGCAAGAACGGTTTTGGATCCACTCCTGAATAACTAAACTGGTTGAGTATTAAATCCATATGTGCTCTTTTTTAATAAATAACTGAATATCCAGCCAGTTTTTTGAAAACGAGCCTAGTGGAAAAGTGGGGCCAAAAGGCAGGGGTTTGTTTGCGTCCTATAATACCGAAAATCACACTAACGAAAGAAAAGGATAGGAAAAACAGCAAAGAGCGAGAATAACGAAAGGAGGAGGAGAAGATGAAGAAACGATAGGCCTTATGCATGATGACGTCATTTTACTACTAAGACCAGAATCCTTTTCGTTTTTCCTTTCATATTTCAATTTTGTAATCCCAGTGAGGTTTAAATAACAAAAGCCCTAATTTGCACAAGAAAGCAAAACCCTGGTCGTAGTAGTAAAATGATGTCATAGTGCAAATGGTCTATTGTTGCACTATTAGAGTTTATAGTGGCTACTTTGTAGGTAGGTTTTGAATAAAAAAAAACTGCTTGACGGAAAAAGTCTATTTGGCTGTAACGTTTTCAAAAAATTCTGCCGGATATAAGATAAATGATGTTCAAAAAGAAAGATAGCAACAATAATAAAGACAATATTGATACAAAATTGTCGTCCACCAAACCAGTTTATTTGAGCTAGTTCCAGTCCACCCGCCTGCAGGCAGTTTTCTACCCTTGAATATTACACCGCTGACCAGTCACTACTTTACTACCTGCTACATATACTCTAAAACCAATGATTTGTCCTGGTTACACTACAACCATCTTCAAACCAATTGGTTTAATACATTGTAAGTCATATACACTGGTTTTCGCTCTGGTTGAACAGACCATTTCGAACTCCCAGTAATGAACTGAAACTATTAGACTACGAGCATGGTCTGTTAAAAAGGACTGTTGCTGTTTTAACCGTTTTGTGAGGTGAAAGTGCAGTTAAAGTTTTAAACTTTGTCATACCTCGCGAGGTTGACTTGCAATTTTACGTTTTTACGGAGCTGTTTCACGGCTTCTGCAGCAGAAAAAAATTCAGCCCCAAGTTCGCCGTTTGTAATCCTATTTCGTGTCCTTTTAGTAACCTCTCCACCTACCCCTCCCCAAGCCGAGCATTTTGCCCTAAATGATTAGTCATTGTCAACGTTGCATAAGGGGAGGGGTGAGTGGGAAGATACTGATTCAACAATCCTTTATCTTTGATAGTTTACTCTCTGATGTCTAATGTGTCTTCACTTTACCCAAGTAATAATTTGAAATTCTCTTCAATTTCAATATAATGCACGCTGCAAAGTAATGATTAAACCGTATCGTTACCAACTACCTCTCATACATTTATACATTACTTCTTATACTGTGTGTTTCATAAATTTCCTCTGGAAGGTTTTTCTACTGGTTTATGATAAGTTTTCAAATTGTGCTTAGTGTTGTATAATTGTTAGTCGAGAAGGAAAGATAGCCAAAACTGAGCTAAGCAAAACAAGAAATACTGTTTTGTCGAAGGGTGTGGCTTTAAACACCTTGTTACATATAATTTGAAAAGTATTAATGACTTATCCGGTCCGTATCTAGAACATGAGAAAAGAGACTGAAGCGGAATTGTTTACGGAAAAAATACACTAGATAGGAAAAACAAACAAACGAAGAAACAAAAAAAGGAGAAGTGATATCAATCTACTTCTAATCTTCCTTTCAATTGCTTATCTTCCAAACACTGGAACTTCATAACGTTTGTGCTTCTCTAAGGCTGCTAAAAAACCTCTCTCTCTCTCTTGACAGATAAGGCCATTTAGAACCCTAAAGTAAGCTCATGCAAGTTTCTTTGCTTTTGTATACTCAAACGGAGTTGTTCATGTAGACAATCAAGTTAAATCCCTCTCATTCGGAAAGTTCCTCTCCACATTAATCTGAGCCCTACGTTAAATATCTGTACAACCTCACCAATGCAAAATAGACAACGCGTAGGTGGTATTAATTTAATAAATAATTTTGTAGTATATGATTTTTTTTTGTGAAAAAACAAACAAACAAACAAAAAGCAACACCAGATTATCCAAAAAGGGCTTGCATAAACCCTTATTCCAAGTGAGCTGTAAATTAATTCTTGTAATAATAAAATAACCGCCCTCTTTTAAACTGTAGTTTTTATAATTAACGTGCAGCAGCTATATAATACCACTACACATTCTCGGAGTCCATAGATGATTCTACGAGACATTGATAAAATTATTTACGATTTCTTTGTAAATGAATCCCCCCAGGGCGCTGGCAACAATGACATTGTTAAAGTAATACCCATGTGTATTGCGACTCGTAAATGAGTCAATAACTAAACGTGACCTTAAAAATACCCTTTATTATGGCCTTTTTTTGTAAACCAAGGTTAACTCTCCATCAATATTTCGTAGCATAATAAATTGTGACCCCTTCCTTAATATTTGACCATATATCGGTAAGGTACGTGCCATAATCTTTCGCTGTATGGCGTAGCAAATACCGAATTAGAAAATGAAAAAAATAATTTTTATTATAGTAAAATAAACAAAGGAAAAATACTTAAATTTCATAAGACCTTACCAAAAATTTGCAATATTTTTTGGACCCATTTCGCAAACGCAAAGCGCAGTGCAAAAAAGCAAATCTTGTGTTGTTCTAACAGATAACAGATCCTTTTTAACTCTGAAATATCCGCTTTAAGTCAAATTTACCAAATCTTAGTAACTCTAGTCATATCTCACAATTAATTCAATTTACCTAATTTCTAATCCTTCAGTAAGACAGCCACTTTTGTACAATGTAAAACACACGAAACGCACACAAGATACAAGGTTTCTGATTTATCCAACCCAAAACTAGAAATTTCTCTGTAAACGAAGGTTGCAAGAAGCGAAAATGCTTTGTAAATGACTTTTGGAGAACCTTTTTTTTCCTCGTATAAACGGGCAAGTGTTTTTGACACTATATCTTTTTGCAGCTATATAAGTGCTTGAAAAGATGTCAGGCAACGCCTAGGGAGTGTGAGGTAAAGCTACACAATCCAAGTTTAGAAGTTTAAAAGTTTAGCAGTGAGGACTTTCGCGTCTTGCAACTTCTTTTCTAATTTGATTACTATGTCACACACACATACACAAATACGTCACGGTATGTAATCTTCCTCCAAATCGTCACCACTTTCGCCATCACTCTTTCCTCCAATCAAACTATGATGCTCTGACAGCGCTTGTTTGGCTAGATACGCCTCGCGCTTGATCTTGATCTCAAGGGATTGTGGGATATCTGGTACTAGTAAGTCGATTAGTCGAGAAACGAAGAAGACAAAATGCTGTGGAAAAAAGCAGGCTGTTTGGTTGGGAGGAAAAACCCCAATAATTGCTCATGTTTGTTTACCAAATTACACTGGAGTCTTGCTGAACCTGGATACTAGGGGTTTTTTGTCGCGAATATCAAAGACAGACTCAACAGAAACCGGAAACCACGCAAATTCTGTGGCACCCATGGTAAATATCGCTTTGCCAACGCCTGCTAATACGGACAACTCGTTTTTACGGACTGTTTTCTTTGTCCGTAGGGAAAGCTCCTTTTTTTCTAAACTCCATCCGCTTAATACCAACACCCGTTTGCGCGGACAACTGACTCTTTTTTCTTGTCCAATTACAAGTTCGTCATAGAAAGGTTAACGAACACCTCTGTCAACTTTGCACTGCAATAAGTTTTAAATTTATGAAGGTAAAAAAACCTTGGACGACAGAAGACGGGTAAGGTGAGGACTAGACGCCAACGTCTGACTATTTTTGCAATTTTTGCTTCGTTTTTGTGTTAAGCATTTCAGCGGACATGTTCGGCAGAATGACGACCTTTGTGTAAGTTAGAGAGTGTTAACTTTGCCTTGAAACTAATTTAATTTGGTATGCCCGGTGCGGACCAAGAAAACAAGGTACGCATGCGTTTCATTATACCATAATTCATGATACTCGAGAGAACACGAATGCACTAGTAAGTGCCTCGTTTGCTGCCTTCGCCGTCGGGTAGTCCAGCTTCTTATTCATGGAAGTTATCGACGGCCTTTCGAAAACTGAAACCGACAACGTGTATTTAGTTGACTTTAGAATAGGGTCTAAATAAAACTCACCTCAAACATGATCACAAATCCAAGCCTCAGGGCCAACAGATGCCAGTAGAAACTGGTGAAATGACCTTGACGATCTCTAAACTCCGGGTACCTTATAAAAACAAAAAATAAAAAAAGTGTATCATTTACACATGCAGCTACCCATATCTTCCGAGTGTTCACCGTCATTATCGGCAGGGCTTACAACTGGAAGGATATTTTTAAAACAAACAGCGCATTTACAGCATTTAAAAGGAAGACAGCGTTCCAAACAAGGTATGTAAAAGTGGTACCATTTGGTAATAGGAGGTATACTTCTTGCGAAAGTGGTACGTTTTAAATATCAGAGTGATGAATTTTCTATCGAACCTACCTGCACGGTGTACTGGTGGTATTCGGTGGAGCCCAGGCCAATGAAAAGTTTAGGTAGCCATTTAAGGAATTGTCTGGCGACACGGCAAAACGGTAAAGCAGTTTGGGCAAGAAAGTTGACGTGAAGGCGATGAGAAAGGCCTGCAGAACGTACATAATAAAGAAAAAATGTTGAACAAAAATTCCATACAACAGATTCAAAAGCTCGAGCAAATATCGACCTTAAATAGACCCTGCTCATTTGCCCGTTTGCGGAATGAAACTGCAAGCATTATTTTCTTCACTTTAGTTCTCCAAGTATTTTTTTTTAATAATCTCTCTCTTTTTTTCTGTCAATATTTCTCTGCTGGCGGAGGTCTCTCACCGCAAGACGCGGGAGAAGGAGAGGAAAGAGAAAGACCTCTCTGCCAGCCCCGACTCGTTCTGTCATGCAGCCGCCGACCACATTTGTGGTCAAAAATTACCTATCTTCAAAACCGGTCCCATTTAATGTGGAATGCGCATGCCCTGTTGACACTGCACGCTGGAAATTCCTGAGCCCACAGTTGTTATTGCGTAAACCAGTTCTGTAAGTTATGTCGCACGCGAGTTAAACGTTACTGCTTATCAAGGAAACGCTAGTACATGGATAACAGAAAACGCATCAGGTCTCTCTCTTTCCACTCCTTCTTCTCTTGCTGTGAGAGACCTCTGCTAGGGGGAAAATTCAGCAATCAGATACATTTTTCTTATTGAAAAATTCAACCATAAGGCGGTGTTAGAAGCTTCCTTTCTTTTGAAATGCACTTGCGTCTAGGATACATCCAAGTCTAACAACGTTATCTTAAAAATGAGAAGAAAAAGTTAATTCTAATCAGCCTCCTACATACGTTACTGATGACTGCTATTTTAGCGACGCTGTCCAGGATGTCAAACCAGATTCCGATGTCTTGAGCTCGGTCGGCGATCGGTCGTCTCACTTCACACACAAACTTGTCGGAGTCGATTCGGATCTCGAAGATGTTGTTGGCGAGCGCGAAAAATGGAGCCAGTGGGAATGCAGCCACAAAGATGGTGATGAAACCGAATTGGAGAACTGTGAAGAACAATTTAACATGACAAGTTTGAGTATCATCAGGAATCTTAAGGTTATCGATAAATACACCAAACGAAATGAAGACTGCAGTAGGGCTAGGCCTGAAGGAACACCCTATTCACACAATCAGCTCGTCATTATAATCATATGCTTTCAGACCAGACGAAAAAAAAAATTCAGGCAATTTCGTATCCGAGAACATCGCTAATACAGGCAGCCTTTGAGGATGTCACATTAGCGCCGGAAGTTGAGCTGTATTTTATTGATGTTAATTTTTTATAAACAGTAATACGATAGAAAGATCTAAGGGAAACCGAAGAGAAGAAGGAACGGCTATTCGTTTGCAAATCGCCCGAAAAAACTGAGTGAAAAGCGCGCAATTGTTGATAAAAAGGACATTTTCAGTTCCTCTTACGTCGATAATTGATTATAACCCGAAAATCAAGGGACTGAAATTCGATCGACGAACTTTAAAATCCCTTAAAACCTCGGCTTTATTTCAAAAGCTTAGGCCTGGCAAAATTGCTTGACTGGTCTTGTTAAACTGATAAGAGGGATTTCCTTCAGGCCCTTTGATACTGCGTCGTTTGTCTACAAGGCTTCAGTGAGTTATCAAATACGATATCGACTTTTTTCTACATAATACTCGAGAAGCGGTGTGAAGACAAGAGCGAGGAAGGACAGTAGTAGGACGTAATCTGCAACATCTAATAGTGGGGTGTATTTTTCTACTCACTCATTTCCAAGTATTCTTGGAATAGTCCTTCATTTTCCACCAGTTCATAGTCAGCCTCCCAACGCGGTTTATTCTCTTCTTTCTTCGTTCCACGCTTCTTTCTTTTAACCCACTGTTTCAGCATTCTACAGAGGAAAGAATACGTAAATAAATAATTAGAATAAAACTACATTTTCTTTCCCTGCTTGCGTCGTGAGGATTGTGGTGAGAGCGAACAGCTTTTTGTGTCAACAGCCTGAAGATTCCGGGTTTTCATTTCTCCACAGATCAGACTTATCGCGCATCAAGGCGGGTCATTTTTTCTGCATTTTTTCCAGCTTTTTCTGTCCACGTTTTAGCTTACTTGGTTTCTGCTTACTACCGGATGACAAAGTGAAAATTTTCCAAAGAGCGCCTTACTCGTCTGTAAAATGGAGTGGGATTTGAATTTCGTAAAACATTCGCCCACTGCAAATGATAGGTATTTCAGAGACTTCCCGAAGCAACGGATAAGCTTAGACATGGTCAAAACAAAGGGGAAGGAGTCTCCAGTTCTTTAACTACTCACGGAATAACAATCTCCTGAACGTTATTGATGGTCTGTTTGCCAACCATGATAATAACAAGTTGCTGAGCAAGTTCCATCAGACAACCACTGGGTGCGCACTGAAAAAACAACCAGTCACGGGTGAGTATATCGTTCACATGACCTTGAAACCAAAGAAGCGGGTTGACTGATCATTGTGTTCTTAACTTTGTTTTGTGCCCGTCTACAGAAACTAGAGTTACCAGAATTCCTTTCGTTGTTTTCTTTGTAATTCCAGAAAGAAACAAAAGTCATAAAGAACTCCACAAGGCAACAAAATTCTGAAGGATTGTGGAAGTTGTCATCAAATGACTCATCAAGGAAGTAAGTTTTAATGATTTACCTCTTCTTGTCTGAGTCCAAAAAGTCTTCGGTAATGTCCAGGATAACCAACTAACCTACATATTAAACATAATAGATCATATCTTGAGCAAGATGCCGCTTTAAACATAAAACAAACCCCTTGGAACTATTATAAGAAAGAAACTAGCAAATGAATGTAAAAAGAAAACAATAGCTATAGCAATTTACTTACTTTCCCTTAAAGAAGGCAATGTAGAAGATGGAGGAGTAAAAATTCACAAACTGGAACACGAACACTTTGAATGTCAAACTATCTTCGTATTCTGTTTGCGTTCGATGCATTTCTGAAGAGGAGAAAGTCACGCAGATAGGTTTAGATACCATTGGCATGAGTGACCAGTAACGGCCATATAACTAAATAATAATTATAATAATCATAAAATAGAATTGTATTAAACGCAGGTTGAATGTTAGTAGACCAGACGAAGTGGAGATCTCGGGCGCTTTCCTTTCAACAAAAATTCCGGTACTGGGGGCAACAATTTTGTCAAATGGAAAGAAACATTTCGGTCCTACCGACCGAACTGACCAGACCGGTCAAAGTGGACCTCCTTCAAAGCTGGTCCCGAACATTCCGGTCGGACCAAACCGAAGTGGTTTGTTCCAGTTGATGTACCAACCGAAATTCCCGAAACTTTGGGTTGAATGAAGAGCGCCCCCCCCCCCCCTCCCCTCGCCCCTTTTTTAGCTCGTTTTTTTGAAATGGTTGTTGTAGCCTGGAGCAGGTCAACCCTCTAAGGGGCTCTTTACATGGAGAAAGGAAGATCCTAGAAGGCGGATCAACTTTACATTGGGTTTACATACAGAAATTTTGGTCCGTGTGGTACCCAAATATAGAATGTTTGAGAAGGAATTAAAAATGGCGGGCCGCAAAAACAAACATACAATTTAGGCCCTTCTGCTCTGTTTACTGGTGTTAACAACTACCTTTCAGCAGAATTGTCACAATAATCAGCTCGTGGTAACACCAAACGAAATGGTCGGCCTTGATTGCTGTTATTAGCCACTGAACGACCCGCCCCTATTTTTGTCTTGTTTGTACCTAGTACTAGGATCTTCCTAGCGAAGGCAGTTTACATGGTGCTAGGATCTTCCTAGTACTAGGATATTCCTACCTGTCAGCTAGGAAGATCCTAGAACTAGCAAGACCCCAGCTCTAGGAACAAGTTCAACCCTTTGCATGTAAACTGAACACAGAAAACATATGGCGCTAGGGTGATCCGCCTTCTAGGATCTTCCTCCTTTCATGTAAACAGCCCCTAAGTCCGAAGAGTGACCCAAATCAATTTTCTTCTGACAATATCAAGAAATACTCATGAGTAAAAGGTCATGAGAATTGACAATATAACCCCATTTGGGAAAATGCTTTAAACTAATCTTGAAAAAAATTCTCCCACCTAACTAGTACCTCAGTAATCATTTCAATCCTATCTCAAGACCACATCATGGTCGTTTAATATAACCATATTGGCCATGCCAACAGTGAATGTGATACCGGTTGTTATGAGCATTGATAAAAGTATCACATACAGTGGAACCCCGCCTTACGGCCACCTTTTTTTGGCTGCCTGGCAAAAACTGCCATGCATTTTCTTGTACAAAAAGCCCCAGTTAATACAGCCAATTTTTTTTTTGGCCCAATGGTGGCCGTGTTAAGGGGATTCCACTGTTATGGAATTTAATTCTTTCAACTGCTTCTTTATGAAAATCGCTGGAGATTAGTCTGGAAATATTTTGTGGGGATTTCGGCTTTTCAAGGGTCAAGACTTTTGTATAAGTGTGTGACCATAGAATCTTTATGTTTTCAATAACCGAAGAGTGCTAACAGGGTGGTATTGGATGGAAAGAAGCAATCGAAAACTAAAATCATGATTAATACAAATGATTAACAGGTTTTGTCGAGGATGCTCCTTACCCCAGTGGGTCAAAGCCAACGCAACTCTTTCGTAAACCTGCAATGGAAATTACTTTCGGTAAGTTTAATTTAGTTCTTTTCTTTTTCGTCTTTTTTTTCCTTAATTGTAACGGAGTCAATGAAACATTTAATTCCATGGTTTTAACTCATAGATCGTAGTATTTTGTAATGATTACTTGAGTGGCTAATGAAAACAGTTAATATTTTCTTGACTCAGTAATTAAGAAAACGAAAACTTAGAGAAGCATCAAGCCTTGAATACGACAGAGCGTTATTCCGTTGTATTGTGAAAAATGCACCATGAATCAGGTTGCTTAAAAGGCAAGAATCGTTTCTAGATCACTAAATAAATAAAATTTAGTCCTATTCTAACACAAGGAATGATCGGAGCCACAGTATGTTAGTAACTTGTTGAAAGTATCGGCCAAAATTTTGTTTCACTTTTATCTAATCATCTTTATGGTTTACAAACATGCATATATGAAGTACACACTACAGACCCTGCTGAGTATCATGATAATTGTCAAGTTAACAAATGCGCCCGTGATGTTGGCGATCTGCGGTGCGCGTGCACGAGTTGATGGATTGGCTGACAGTGGACGGTAGATTAACAGCTTGTAGACAATCACTCCCACCATAAACACCAACACTAGCGAAACCTGAAAAACAACGACAATAATTATACAGCTCAGTTTTGAGACGGAAAAAGTGGCGAGAAAGTATTCTCGCCACTTTAGAATCAAGAAGGAAACTGAGCCAAGAAAATTTTTGCGGAGAGTTCTGGGACAGGGAAAAAATTCGCCAATAGCTGACCAGCATGTCCTCAGTAACGATACCAGAAGCAATTGTAGAGTGCATTTCCGCTTCAGTCCCCCTTCTCGTTTTTTATGTGGTGAAATAAATTCCCTCAAGCACGTACATTCAAGCAAGGTCAAGCATACGCCCATAGATTCAAGGAATTCATTATTCGAAAATTGTAAGTCGTTATTGAACCTGATATAAATGTCTTTATAAGAAATAAATCCGTTCAAAGTGTAAACGGTTTTACAATCTGACCGAATCCACTCCTCTTGATATGGCATGAATGCAGATTTGAATTAATAATGTACCGGTAGTGGCAATGACTATCGGATTAAATTTTTTAAATTTTCATGCAATGTGACATTAATTTTACAACGTCTTTCGCATTATAAGCTGGTATATGCTGAATCAAAACCAACTGTGACCGATTGCCTTTAGCATCGAATGCGTCTGTCCCGCGTACGGCAGTGTTGATACACGTTGGTACCCGCTCACCCCCTTTTTTCCTTACCATAGTGACAACAATAGCTATCCCCGAAAATATTCGTGGTTGCCTCTTTTCATCAGGGAAATGAGGTTCCATTATTCCTGTCACCGGGTTTCGTTCTACTGTTGGCGCTAACGCTGCAAATGTTGGCCGCGGTCTTTCCTACAAAAGAAAAACAAACATCCACATCTTAATTTCAACTGAATGGTAATGTTCAAGGGCGGAGTTTATTTTTAAATTATCTTTTTTAAATCAATGCCAATTGATCGAGGAAATGTATTTTAAAAATACATTGAAACAATTGTGTACAGTTCCAATGTCTCACTTTTTCGCTGAAATAGAATCGCAATACTCTGGATGGTGTAGAACACCTAGTTGTAACAGAAACTCATACTTTATGAGTTTCGGATTGTACTATATATTATTGTTATTTTATTTTATTTTATTTTTTTGCAATTTTCAAGGAGTCGCCAGAAGTCACGCAATAGTCACACGTGAAAGGAGGCGCGAGTGAGAAGGGCGAGCTTCAACGCGCGTTCTCTTGCGGTTCGCTTCGCTTGCGATAATAGGGACCTTAAGATCCGACGACGGCGACGGCAACGAGAACGTCAAAAAAGCAATAGGCTTAGTAACCAAAACAACAAATTGCACGTGCATCACGCTTTTTTGTACATTTCTTTGCCTTCACTGCACGACTACGACATGAAAGTGCTTAATTTCACGTTTTACAGAGCAAGTAACACAAGCGACGACGAAATTTCCTTTCTCTTTCTGAACTTGGATATGGTGCTTAGGGATTCAACTTTAGGAGGGTTAACCTACATTTGACAAAGTTAGTGACTTGGAGTAATCGCGAGGAAGATTGAAAGAACGCGAATTCACTTTTTCAGCGACGTTTTTGCTGCCGTCGCCGTCCTAGGATCTTGAGGTCCCTAATAGGAGAGCTTACTCGCAGGCTATCCTCGAATAAACTCCATATTCGTCTGATTGGATGCGTCGTTTATTTGAGGGCGGCGTTTACAGTTATTTTTTGCTTCCACCTGCGGTGCTTAATCAAGGACGGGGTTTTATTGAATATTAACATACGGTAGTTGAATAAAATTAGAATTATGGTTACCTCTTCCTCCTCGTACTCCAGCACATCCCAGTGATAGGCCAGAGTGACTTCCTTTCTTTTCCAGAACTCCAGGAAAAACACAGCTATAGTGCAACAAACATACTTTACTTCTTACGTCTTGGTTGAGCAAAAAGGACTTAAACACAGTGCAGTTTTAAAAACCCATCAATGCAGTTAAATAGGTCTAAACAGCATGCAGACATTATCTCACACAATCAGTTCTTACCCCAGAAAGAGACAAAAACTGCAAAGAAGACGGTTGCTGCGTTGTCAAATAAGTAGGAAATCTGCAAAAGAAGTATACCTTTTGATAAATACACTATTATTTATTGAATAAACACTATTTCAGGAATGTATGGTTGCGCATTGTATTGTGTTGGATTGCATTGTATTGTACGACATTGTAATGTATTTTATAACATTGGATTATGATGTATTTTGTTGGATTGCCTTGCATTTTATTGCATTAAATTGCTTTGCATTGTATTGTATTGTATCACCGGTTTTGCACTGCATTGCATTGCTTTGCAGTGCATTGGATTGCATTGCATTGTATCCCTTGTATTGCATAGCATTGCAATGTTTTGTATTGTACTGTATCGTACTTTATTGTTGTATTGTATTTGCAGATCATAAGCATCAGGGGTTAATTGGCTACCTTTCCAAGCATACAAGAGTCGTGTAGATCGACAAAGTGACAGCCAAGGGATTCGTCACACAATGGACACATTTTATAGGTTAGTGGAGGACTTTCGCACACGTCAATACTGAAAGGAAAAGAGAATTTAAACTTAGACCCCATTTATATGGAGAAAAGGTGTCCTGGGGAAAAAAGGCCACCCTCCCAGCCGAGCCAACTTTAGCGAGCGTTAATATATGGGGAAATTTTGACCCCTTTGCCTGTCAAGAGCGCTTGCACATGCTCTAATTGTGTTGCCTTCATCGAGTCGAGCAAAAGTGTCAAAATGGACAAAAGGCGGGTCACCCTTCTAGCTGATCCAACGCATGTGTTTGGTTCGCTAGGTTTTGAGAGGAAATGTAGGCAAAGTTGGCTGGCCCAGTTTAGCTCGGGAATATCAAATAAAGGAATTGACAAATGGAGCATGGATTAAAATCAAAATAAGGGTTGTGAAATGGTGGATGATTATAACAAAACAGATGGATGAAGGAATGAATAAGTCAATAAACAAACAAATCATCTGCGACAGAGAAATGTAAAAAGAATCGACACGAATCAAACATGAACGAACGAACGATTAAGGGAAACAAAAGAAAAAAATGCACTTAAGGTAGAATGGATAAAGGAGAAATCATCAAGAACAAAGTCAACAATGAATTTAACAAACAAGCTTAAACATTTCACGTGTACAAGTTAAAAGCATCTTACGCAGGTCTATTATCAGGTCCATTCATTGTGATTATGCCGTACAAGAAAACCAGCAGCCCAACAAATGATGGCATAAGAAGCCAGGCAGTGTATTGACCTAAATATAGATACCCAGGAAAAAGAAATTGATAAGATACAACCTTTAAGGTCTCGCATATATTAAACAATTATTGGATGAGGTTTTTGTAATATCCGGAATAATTAAGGTCGATCCGGCATTGTTTTGAAGAAAATAGCGACAAACACGCCGTCACAAGGAACCTGAATTGATACTGTTTATGGAAATCATGCATTGCGCGCGCAACCTACAGATTAGTCAGTTATCTGGTAGCAGATAACTAATTAATCTGTAGGTTGCGCCGATTTCCAAAATTAGCTGTAGGCTCTTAGCTAATAAAAAGACAGATAGTGAGTACAATCTATAATAAAATAGTTTAGTACATGACCTCTTCTAGTGCGTGAATACAGCCGTTTCTTCTCGCTCCCCGTTGGAGATGTTTTGAAGGAGAGACGTCTGCGATTCGGCCCTAAACATTCCATACTGAATGTGTAGATTTGTTCAGAATCCAGTCAACGAGCGCTGATTGGTAGTTATTTTTTATGAATGATATTCACTATAAAAAGGTCACTAAGATCAAATGTGAACACCATAAATTAACTAAACAAACAATCATTATTCGTGAAATGTGTTCTTCTTTTTAAAAAGCATTTTTTTTTAACATCTAAAAACATTCTTTGGTTCTAATAAATTTCCATAGATGCTGGCTCTTTTGACCTTCACCGCATTCCGCTTTTGAGCCCTCAGTGCCGAAGCATACACAATGAAACGAGATTAAGGCTTGAGTCGTCTTGGGTGTACAAATGCAAATACAGAATACAAATCACTGTATTTAGTCACCCCAGGTAAGCCTTGAGTTTATGCGCTGTTCACAGATATGCTAGAACAGTCTATTTAAAAGAGAAGATATTTTGAGGCAACTACTATACCTAGCCAAGCGAAATAAATTCCAATTTTTTCTCCGAAGTAATCTCTGAAATGAAAGGGAGAAAAAATAGTTATTTGACGTTCCTGCCATTCTTACGAGTTGTATAGATGCAAACTCGGCTCTTACATTAACCGGTAATCAAGGGCTTTGACTGAGATTCCTTGTACATATTTTAAAGAAGGTGTTTTTATAAGAGGAAGCTAAATTTTTATGACCTCTTTGCCAGTCAAAACTTCGAGAATTTTTTTTTTAACCAGAGTAAACAAACAAATTATGAAGCAAATTTCAACTAATCAGAAGCACCATTCAGATGTGGTTGCTAACAACTCATTAGTATGGCGCTCGTTTTTCAGACGTTATTGTGCGGGAAGGTTAGTGGTGGCGTTGCGATATGTCAGCTGCTAACTAACCTGATGTGATCGAGTGGTTGGTATTTGAGCCACTTTCCCCACCGAGCCCAGTATTCTTTAAGAATCTGTCGTTTGTTGAGTTTGAGTTCCTCTGGACCATCCGGTCCTTCCTTCCATTCCTTTGGTAATTCAGCAGGACCCTGTAGGTGAGCAAGTTTTTAATCATTAGGGAGCTTCAGGAACGAAAATGGCGACGTCAGCATGAACGGCAAAAAGCAATTGGTTTAGTTGAGCAAAACAACAACTGTCCACGTGCATCACGCTTTTTTGTACATTTCTTTGCCGTCACTGCACGACTACAACGTGAAAATACCTAATTTCACGTTTTGTGGAGACGTGAACACACGACAACGACTTTCTCTTTCTTTTCCTGACCTTCGATTCAGAGTTTTAGAATGCAACTCCAGAAATAGTTGCCAATGTTTGGCGAATTGAACGAGATGGTATAAGTGCGATGAAGTTTAAAGCATTGCCATGCACTTCACTGTTTAAGTGACGTTTTCGTAGCCGACGCTGTCGTTGTTGCTTAAGCTCCCTTAATATTTCCAATTACGCGTCTTTATACGCTATGGAACTTAACGTTAACAAAGAATTTACCTGTGAGTGGCAAAATATACAGCTTCGTGTCAAACAAATGTCTACCGACTGTTATATCAAACTTTAAAAAAATGTTAGGCTAACATAAACCACGATTGTAATCGGTTTTAATCTTCTTCCAGCTTGTCCATCTGTGCCTTCATTCGTATGTGTCTGTACCTTCTTTAAATTTTCTGAGAGGTTATTTTTGTTTCACCGAATTTAATTGCAGTTTCCACTGTATGAATTTTGATAAAATTTCGAGACACGATTTCTTTAATATCAACGATTTTTTTTTCCTTTATGGGAACATAAACATAAATATATGTATAAATATGTCACTACAAAACTCGGAAGAGAAAAATGTCTGAGCTCACAACGGGAGTCCAACCCATGACTTTTCAGAATACCGGCTAGAATTCTCCAATCACTTAGATTTATTGAAGGGGCAATCAATGAGATGTTAAACCCACCACATGAAGAGGGTAGCCAGCCTTGAACACACCTTCCTCGACAAGGCGATTAATTCCTAATAAAGAAAATAAAACATTAATAAAACGCCATTAACTAACCTAAAGGTAAAGGTACTAAAATAAATGATGACGTCAGCACAGAATTGACCTAAAACAGCAACATTCTCGTAACACAGCACCGTTGGCCGGCTATGAAGAATTCGCCAATCAGAAACGGCGAAATATTTTGAATGAATGTGACCATACCAATTTCTCCTCTCTGGCGTTTGCCGTAAGGTGCCGTTTCCATAATTTCATACACCTAAAAGAAGAAAGTCATGTTATTCTTGGCAACTATCCTTTAAATCGTTTATGGAACTTAGGCGTTTTAGAAACTGGAAGCGGTGCAACCATTAAGTTTATTGATCCTAGCACCACATATCCATGCCAACCCTTTGAAAGGCAAAAGCAAAGGGAGCAGGTGCAGCATCAATGGAGGGCAACATTATAATAGAACGTAAGGGTTATAAACCTACATCTTGCCTAATATCCTAGCTTATATTGACTAATTGTTAATTGAACAGGTTCATCCATTGTGCTGGTGGACCAGCGTAGCCATTTTTACAGCAATGTTATATAAATTACCCCACAGGAGGCTGCTTCTTCACGTGAAACTTATGTTTAGTTTGGTGATGCTAGTGTCCTGCTTTATTTCTGTAGTATTTTGATGAAATCAAGATGTATTTTTGACCTAACTAACACGACCCGCTTAATGCAGACACCCCGTCAATGCGGACACTTTCTATGGCACCTTTGTAGAGTTTTAGGTTTTTACATTTCCTTCCGTTGCACTTACATGTATCGTGTTCGTATTCGTATCACTATCAAATGATGATTTTGTCTTAACTTTACTACATTCGCATATATGACATCTAAAACCCGTTCCCAGGAGACCATGACACTACATCCTTGAGTGTCCGAATTAACGAGGTTTGACTGTATTTAAAGCTAGTTGAAGCTACACAGAAAGAAGAGAAGTTGAAACAAGGATGTGATGACCACGGGGATCGCATTCGTGACCTTGCGCACCCACCGAGGGCCGCGCACTAACCAAATGTGCAATCCTTGCTCCTACAACAACTTACCACTCTTGTCCTTTCTGTTTCTGTAAAGTATGTGTCGGGATCTTCATGACCAATAAACCTGCAAATTAAAATTTAAAACGTTACTTAAAAGAAGAGCAATAAACTGTACTAGCAATGCATTTTACTTTATGTGAAAGACATTTAAAAGATGACTTCTTTATTTATAAGTATTTGTTACAACGGACCATCATATTTATAAAAAGGGTTGATCTTGAGTTACATTTGGGTATTTTCTAAGTCATTATCCATCACTACATGCATGTGAGGAGTCTATAAATCTCAGACAGCTTTTTCAACTTTCTATGAACAAATCTTACTTGTTAAGTTTGTTGGCTTGAAAGGTACAAGTGAAGTAGTCATTTGGCTGCCCAGGCACATCATCTTTGAAGATATTTGGCAAGTGAAGCTTTTGCAAGATTCTTTCTGACCAATTTATCTTTTGAGTAGTGCGAAGCTAAGACAAAGATGAAAAAAAAACATCACTGATTTAAGCCCTGACCACACTAATGCGTTTTCGTTGTCATCGAAAACGCATCGATCTATTCGCGTCCACACACCACTAAAAAAACGTTCGAAAACGATAGAAATGCACGTTGCAAAGAGACTACCTACCTCGAGAGGGGCTCTGAAGTTTAATTCTTCCGCATAAAACAGCAAAACTTCCCAAGGAGCATGGCATTTGATGAAATGCAACTTGACTTTTTTGTCTTGAGTCACCTCCTGTCAATTTCAAATGAATCCTTAAAAGATAAGCTCAAATATCTATTAAGGCTGGCTTTCACTAGCGACGGTGTCGGATTCGGAGTCGTAATCAGAAGCGTAGAGCTTATGATCTAGTGAAAACAGCGTTCCAATTCCGCTTACGACTGCGTCGCTTACGTTCCGCTTATGATCTAGTGAAAACCAGATTGTCGGAGTCGGAAGCAGAAGCAGAAGCAGAAGCAGAAGAACCAAACCAATCACATAGCGTGGGAACGTGCATTGTGATTGGTTTATCTTTCCGCTTCTGCTTCCGACTCCGACAATCTGGTTATCATTGGACGCAATTTTTTCTCCCTTTTCATTGGCCGAGAGCCCACCACGTGTCCTGCAAATAACCGCCTACAAATAATGGTCTGCTCATGCGCAATGTCGTCCAGCCGTGTCTGGCTGCAAATTGCGAAATTTTGCCCAGTCCTCATCCTCGTCTCAGCCTTTGATCATTTTTGTGTTAAAAGCGCTATAGCAAATTTAGAAATTATTAAGTTATTATTATTATTGATTGTTAAATATTCAAAGGGAATATAGTAGTAGCCACCGGCTTCTTAGAATACGTTTTGGTGTTTTAAGAAAATTTTTTTCTATGGTACAATTCTTGCCTCTTCAAATTCCAGCTGTGATTTAGCTAAGTTTCCCAGGAATTTCTGTCGATATTCCAGATGCTTAGGCGGAGGAGCTTTCTCTCCTTCTTCATAGACAAGCACAAAGTCTGCAAAGGAGATTTTTTGAAAGTTATTTTCTAACAGTAGAACAGTAAAGAACACGACTTTCATATGTACAAAACCTAAAAATATTCAAACTAACTCCTCGTGTCCAGATTTAAAGTTAGTTAGTCGATGTCTGTTCCTTGTCAAGCCGTTGGTTACTGCGTCTTCTCGTTGACTGACAAGGAACTCCTATGGCGCTTACCAGAAGTCAGAACAGCCCAGCGACACCCTACACCTTGAAAATGAAAGTCTTATGTGCATTTTATTTAAGAACAGACTAATCTTTTTGGACATGTATAGTTCACAGCGGACATTCCTCTATGTGAATGCGCTGGCCAGGTCCCTTTAGCTTTTGCCCAAATCGTGTCACTAAATCAAGCCTCCCTAGATCTTCGTTTTTACTAAAAGCAGCCCGGAGATAGAGTGATTTTACTTAACCGGTGGAATAGATAGCAGACTAATACGAACTATAATTCGCTAATTTCCTTGTTTTCTTTTGTTTACTTGTAGCTATTTGGCACTAAGTGTTATATACTGTTCCACGAGTTTAGCAAAATCACTCGAATGGGTGCATAGCATGAAGAGGTTCTTATGACAGAATTCTGTGGCATCTTAAACTTTCCAAATGACGAAATATTGGTCAGTTTCTAGCTTACCGATTCGTCTCCTGCCATCCTTAAAGAAGCAGCCTCTTTCTCCGCTCATATCTTCATCATTGTCAAAATTCTATTGGGAAATAAACATAACTTCTTAGTCAGAGATGGAAAACGTGAATGCACAGAACATTTCTTTTCGAAAATATAACTTGTGTAAACTTGTAATTTGTATAATATGATTTAAACTAAACCACTTTGTACAGCTAGCGCTCTCTTTTAGACTGAGTAAAGCGGTGAAGGGCATGATCTACACAGTATTGGTGATTGCTTCACTTAATTTGCGCGTGACTACGGAATAAGTTGCATTGATAGAGAGATTTTCTGCTACCATGTGTCTGTCGTGTCTAGGGAAACAATGCACTCTAAAATTGCATTCCCGGAAATGTGCTAGTGCAAGATAACCCTAATTTAAGATAAAAGCTATTAATTTTGTAACAATTTAACTTATCTTAAATATTTCCCTATATTGATAGTGTTTTACTATGCTGCAACCGTAAGTACCAGACAAAACTTTTGACATATTTTTGACAAGTTGGGATGTCTGATGTCTGGCAAGTGGCCAATCACAGCGGAGAAAATCTTGTAACAAGGCGGAGCCGAACGACAAGTTGATCCCGGCGCACCAAAGAGAGCGTTTTCAGTAAACAGCATGGCGGCTTATCAGGCGAAGGTGAAGTACGGAGAAGAAAGGTTTTGCACTTTCTTAATCAAGGATATCACATTCGCTACGCTTATGCAGGAGATAAAACGCAACTGCTCGCCACTCGCGCACTTGCCCGCTTCAAACATTCGTGTACGTTATCGCGACGAAGACGGTGATATGATCAACTTATGGGAAGATTCAAGTGGCTTTTCTTTTGGAGAAATGCTGAGGAGTTCCAAAGAAGTAAAAGAACGGGATTATAAAAAAATATTTCTGCAAGCAAGTAAAAAAGATTCACCGCTACCCAGTAAATTGAGATGAACCGACCTGGGAATGCCGAGTTCGGAAGCTGACAACGAGTCGCTGCAACCGAAGCATTTGTCTTTCACACCAGAAGCCGTGCGTTCCGCAGCAACAACAGGCAGAAAGTCCTTTGGACTTCCAGCGACAGGAAATTGAAGAAAATGTGCAGACTTTGAAAGTACAAGTTGCTAGCGCCAAAGAAGTGAATCCAGGCATGTTCAGTCGCTAAGTGAAATTCGATGCCGGCTGTGTGACAACTGTCATTTCTGTGGGCATACGAAGGGTAAGTGTTCAAAAACTCCTTGTACGGACATCAACGCATGTAAAATAAAGAAAAAGCACCCCGAGCACAAAGCTAAAATTAGCCAACTTCAGCGGGAGATAAGATCTCTTGAAAACAAGGCCCAAGAAGAGGAAGCCCACCTCAAAGGTTTTACAGCCGCTCGTGAACGCGCAAAATCTTCGTTTTTGTATGTAATGAGACCTAGATTGATAAAGCAAAACCAAGTTAAATATTCAAACAGAAGTCAGTTGGACAGAGATCTTATAATTTTACAAAGAGCGATGAAAAAGATTCGAAGATGAAGATTGGAGACTTCCGCTGATTATAGAACAGTACGAGAACTCGAATGTAAACATTTATTTGAACGAATGAACTACTATTCCAAGAATTCTAAGACATTTTTCATTTTTGGTGTTGCGTTTTTCATATTCCCTTTTCATTTTTTTGAAAGTAACTCGTGTAGAATGTAAACAAAAAGAAGTGCAAAATTATTTGAATGAAGCATGTTGTACGTTTATTAGCTTATTCCGAGATTTTTCAGGTGGGATTTTTAATCATTAATTTGTTGGTTAGAAGACGTTTTATTAATCTCGGTCTCATGTAGCGTTGACACCGTAAGAGTCATTTGTTCCGTTTCTGATGTTTTTTCACTAAAACATTAGTGGCAATTAGTTTGAGTTACGTACTTTCTGCCCTGCTTCAGCGGTCTGTTCAACAATGCCAACATTCAACAGTGTTCAACAAATAACGAATTCGTTAAAAATATGTAAGTTGAGTTCGAAGGCATTACGTAGGTTTTTTGACTTCAGTTTTCTGGACTTTATAATTACCAACTCCTAACTTAAAAATATCCACCGTGCTAGAAATACGCATAGGAGTTATCCGCGGTGATGTTGAGGATTGCCTGTGCTGTTGCGATTTTTGTTTCATTGACAGCTAGCATGTTGTGGCGACGTAAAAAAGCTTTTATCGCACTAAAGCAATATTCGCAAGTATTAAAATGCGGTGAGTAAGGTGGCTGAAATAATAGTCTTACACGGCAATCCGCTATCATGGCCCTGAGCACTGGTTCAATACGATGGCCGTGGTGAAAGCCGACAGTTATTCATGATCACGCAATCTCCGCTCTCAAGCACTGCACTTCCATCAGCCCGCTGGTCTTGAAGAACTTCGTCAAAGAAGTTCAGCTTTTCTAACCCATTAAACGGGCCTTCCAGTATATTATAAAAGTCCACGCCACAAAATGAGTGCAACAGATTTATAGTAAAATTTGCATTAGACGCGTAACGCTGTATTTCAAAAGCAGGCCCTCCGAGTGGAGCACTCCCATATTTTCTGTTTCCTGTAGTTTGGATTACACTGGATTCATCAAAGAAGTGCAGGGTCGTTGGATTGATGACAGGTATTTCGGTGAGAAAATCATCAATTGGCGCTGTTGTCTCAGGGGTTGTGGATTCAAGTGGAATGGCAGTAGTTTTTTTTTAATTTTTTGTATCGATCTATCACTTTCTTCACAAAGCCAGGACTCGAACGAACTTTCCGTGCGACTTGGCGGTGAACGAATCCATTACGATAAAGGTCCAATACTCGTTCCTTTTGCGTCTCAGGAAGAGGTCTGCCATTATCAAAGCATCCACCGTACCTATTCAATCTCAGCTGAACATTAGCGGGCGTAAAATAGTAAACATATCTTTTGTTAAGAGACACTTGCCGTAATGGTTGCATCTATTTATAGTTCAGGCAAAAAATGGTAAAAACTCTACTTACAAACATTTGTAACCCGACCGTGTAGCGTTGTAGAAATTTTAAGAGCCTTCCTTGATCAGTATTTTAGTAATTACAA
The DNA here is from genome assembly GCA_964035705.1 of Porites rus. Taxonomy (NCBI): domain Eukaryota; kingdom Metazoa; phylum Cnidaria; class Anthozoa; order Scleractinia; family Poritidae; genus Porites; species Porites rus. The sequence goes on from OZ037992.1 coordinate 24,335,253, forward strand.
AGCTTATATTATTTCACAAAAGGTGAACTAAAAGAAAAACGACAGAGTAAGTCAATTGCTGGTTCACCCCCTAACTTTCCCGCCAATATCACGCCGGTCATCAGACTTGTCAAAAATATGTCAAAAAAATGTCAAAAGTTTTTTCTGGTGTTCACGGTAGCGGGCGTAGCACAGTAAATATGTACATTTTTAGGTACGATATGATTAAAAACTTTTACTCAAACTAAACCTATTCTAACATCAAATAATTTAAAATTCATATTAGTATTATTTATAGTACTATTTCTAGTTTCAAAAGTTAAATGTTATTTTAGTGGCCCCAAAAGGCTTAATACCTGAATTCTCAAATCAGCATTTAAATAAAGTTCATTCATTCAATAATTTTATCTTACTTTAAAATTTTTGCTGCTATTCTCTTTAAAAAGCACTTCGATCGTTGTCAGTGATTATTATTTTAATTTTTATTTACACAGAATCTGGATATCAATATAAACAACAGTTGTACTGAGTTTAAATTCAATCTAATTGCCTTTGCTTAATGACATAAATATATTTACGTGCCTCAAGCGTGTCCAATAGAATTATTTTAGCTTATTTTCGGTAAGAATATGAAATTATTAATAAAAATGATCAGTAACAATTGCAGATAGTTTTGTTGTTATGATATTGATGACAATGACAATGACGACGATGATGACGATGATTATAACAATATTGAATACAACATGAAACGCTAAATATTTTGGCTTTTTTCTATCAATATTAAGTCTAAGAAATGTAGATTTTTTGTTAAAAGTAGAGTTTGATTCGACGTGACTTACGTCATCATCGAGTACGGATAAGGTCATGGACGGTAAAAGTTTAGATAACTGGGTGCAAGATGATATATAGTTTTTCTTACATCTTAGTAGTATTCAGGATGCAAGAAACACGGTAAATAACGTAAATTGAAGAAATCCAATGGTGCAGAAGTTGCATTCTACATGTTCTGACTAAAGCTTCTCGAATGTAAACATCACTTGTCTGTCTCTACCTCACTTTTATTGAAATCGCTCATAAAATTTCACTCTTTCAAAAATTTCTGGTAATTCACAAGGATTTTTGATTTTGAAAAATGAACTAACTTTGCTTTATCGAATGATTAACCCTATCCTTACTAAAATCATTATTTGTTAAGTTTAGAAGCATGCTTTAGATTTTTATCAAAGAAGAGAACCTTGTAAATTCCGTTGTAAGCAGGATCAAAAGTATTATAAGAAGCCATTTCCTAGAAAGAGATCAGAAGAAAAAGAAGAGAATTAAATTCAGGACTCTGCAATTTTTTACAAAAATACAAAAACATCAGAATAAAGTATTTTCACATGACGTCACGTCCAGGATACTATCATCTCAAAACAATGAAACGGCGGCCATGTTGGTGACCTGATAAAATCCCGTATGAGCTGAACCTTTTTGTTACGTAAAAATTTGCTTTTGTTCCAATAAATTTGGAAAGCTGCTTGCCACGTGAGTGAAAACGCTTTATAGAGTGTTTTCACATGACGTCACGACGGCCATAATGGTGTCCCAATTGTTCTAATAAATTTGCATAGATGCCAGCCTTGTGAGTGAAAACGCTTTATAGTTGAAGTCAAAGAATTCATGGTTCAAGCACAGAGTTGGTGGCCATTAAAAGAGAGATAAGGAAAAGGGTACATCGGAGAGAATTCCAATTGTTTTATTTTTTCCAAACTCGTTAGAGTAGTGAGACTCTGACCACATTGCAGAAAATATTTGTTTGCAATACACTGTAAATAGTGTGCACTCGCCATGTCGTTTAAATAAAAGGTATATTGAGATATGTCATGGATTTTAAGCAGTAATTTATTTCTCTAATAATCTTCAAAAACTGGCAGCAATAGTCATAGTCATGCGGCGCAAACACACATGTTCTATTATAACTCAAATTCTACACAAAAGCAGTTTAAATTTGAAAATGACGTACTTTATGTTCCGCTTTTTTTAAAATTTTATATTACATTAAGACAAGGAAACGTACCCGCTTTATAAACAATGGCAAAAAAAGCAGCAACAGCGAACAAACGAAAGACAAAGCAAACCCTAATAATAATTATATTGTGCAAACCTCATGGACTTTTTTGCGTTTTATTTATCGCGTGCGTAGATTATGCCAGTGATTTCAAAGTCAGCAAACTGTCACTAAAGGTAAATAATTTAACTTTTATGTTACAAAAGAACTTATAGAAAGTAGATGAAAAATCGTATTTAAAGTGATATTCAATTAAAACGATGTGCTTTGACATTAATTAATACATGTTTGATTTGCATGATCTGCTTGGGCAGATATATTTTATCTTGTACTTAAAATCATTGGCGTTACTGTTGTTATATTCCTAGACTTTTCACTCAACTAAAAAGAGACTGATATAATAGCATGGCGGAAAGTGGTGACACAAATGTATTTGAAAAGTGCATGTGATTTCGAAGTTTCTTCATTTCGTATTACGTCATTCGTTATGATTAGTGACATGGGACAAATTTGCAACGTAATGCTTTCTCGCGGTAGAAACAAAACTCGCCGAAACAAAATCGCGTGCATATCGAGAATAATCAAGTCATATATAAAGATATATCTCGTGGTATACTACTCCAAAGCATTGTAAAATATTATGTCTTTTATACACGAATGTCCGTAGATACGTTGTTCTTCTAGTCAGTTCGTGTGAAGTTTAGATAGTCATAGATTATAATCATTTTGCCGCCGTAGTGTCGAATTTGTCAATTCCTTGCAACACAACAAGACAAAAAGAAGTCAATTAGACCATAATAAGATGTTAATAATATGTGATGATATATCATAGTGATGCTAGAAATAACACTTATCTACCCAATAATCTCATTCAGAACGAAAGTACAACTGTAATGCTACCGCTATTTCTAACTATAACATTGCTCAATCGCCTCACTCGATTTACATACATTTGTGGGATACTAAATAGAGGCATCAAATGCCTCTACCTCTGGCACATTGAGAGCTCTTACAGCTCGGCGGGAAAGTCCCCTTGCTCTGGAACCTACTGAAGATATCCCTGGGTCATTGGTTTTCTACTCAATACGTTATAATGTATTCTGTTACCGCATTAAAAAACAGCGTTGAAGAATACTTTTACAAGCGAATGGTAAATGAGGTCACATTTGAAGAACGGCATGTGGGAAGTGCATAGGGTTGCACAAAATTGCCCTAAGAACTCTTTTCGAAGTTATTTTTTTGTTATGTTCCCACTATAACGTGGTTTGATCATGCTCGTAATACCGGCGACAACATTGGCCACTTGCCAATAGTACCACTGACGATCTAACTAAGAACCCACTCTAACCATGGGCATCACAGGGCATCAAAGGAGGCACTACTTAAGATTTAATACGATAGCTATAGGGGTTGATATAATTGGTAATTATATCATTATGATTGTAGTATCATGACTCTATAAAAAAAGATAACGGAGTTATTAATTGAGCTATCTGTCAAGACATAAATGCAATTGTTGTACAGGCCAAATATTTGTTTGTCTTTTTCGCGCTCTGGAATTTACAATGAGACCAAGGACACCATGTGATTAACAGAAATTCACAGGTATCTTATTAAGCAGTTTTCATTTAATATTTGAAATATTTTCCCTGTTCAAAAACAAACTCACACTGCAATTCGCGTTTGTTGTGTTGGTAAACATGACAAGTTTCGAAGTTTGATACCAAAGATTCATTGTGTTGTTTATCTAATTTATAATCAGATTAAATCCAATTTCTAGACTCTTAAGTTCGAAAGCTCGTCCGTCTTCCAATGAAGTTTATGTCTATCTTGATTTAGCCTCGGTTTATAATTCCGTTGAATTGTATGTCACAGTATGTCGCAATCTTTTTTTTCCTAAGAGACAAACATCCTTCATAACAAATAACACGGAAGTAGGGGAATTGATCTTTGAATTGATATTTTTGTAACTGCGCCATCTTGACTGACATACTATTCAAGAAGCGGAATCACACTGTCAATATCATCTACAGATACCTGCTCTCCCTCATTATTCTTTGGCTCAGCCTGGTCTTCCTGATCTTCTTGAGCTTCCATTCTCTAATTTTATGTGATCTTTCTTATCTCTTCGCCTCCATACAAAAAATACCACGCATTTCCATCTACCACACCAGCAGAAACTACAAACGGTTTCTCAGCAGGCGATACTATTCACATCCTTGTTGACATTTGAATGTTTGTTTAATTCTCCACTACCAAATATGTGAGCCATTTGCGAGACAAATATTTTCGTTTTGGAAAAGTAAACCAGCCATCCACAATCCTGGCTTATCCAGTCCACATTAGAACCTTTATTAATGATCTAGGCCGTTCAAGGGGGTGTAACTTTCAAGTTCTATTAAATGGATAACTTTATAATGTAATATAATGTTAATGACAGTGAAAATTCTAAGTGATAATATCTTGTTAAAGAAGTTGTTTTGAAAAGTGGAACAGGTACTACCTGCCCTTATGACTGTTAAGTGATTAATATAACATTGACAACTTTTAGTCAGTCATTTAGAAGTTCAATTTCATTCTAACAGAACGCTAAAACCATCAAATAAAAACTTAAATTTGACATGTAAAATGTAGACCACTTAACGTAGATAAAACTTTTTCAAAATATCGAGAAATATCAAATTAGTTGAACTTTGCTTTCATTGTTTAAGACAGGTTATCTTGTACGTTTTGATCTATAACCAAAATCTCAGTACAACCTCAAATTTCCGACTTAACTGTATTTGCTACGAATTTACTTCCCTTCAGTTTTTCGTGTAAAAATCTGTATTAAAGGTTTAAGTTGCCTGACACACGTACATTTGCTTCACATTTATTTTCAACACTGCTAGAATCAAATTTGAGGGCGCTGAATTTTAAATTTCAAGTTCTGGCTCTTTCATATGGGGTCAAAAAACCGTAGATGTGGGGAAAAAAATACTTAGCTAGGTATCGCAAATGCAGTAAGAATTAATTAGTTGCGTGAATATAAAAATAAACACAAAAGTTCAGAAAATGCAATTTGAATGGTTCAGAATGCGTTTGAAACAGACAGTGGAGGAGGTTAGGGATATTGCTTTGTTAGGTGAATTCCTTACTAAGTGCCATTTACACTACCAAAAATGCTTTGGTTGAGTTATGGAGCAGATATTACGCAAATTTCATTAAAGGGTACAAACCATTATACTACTACATGAGAAATTTGCTGCAATCTGATTGGCTTAGAGCAGTGGTATTTCACCTTAATTTGAAATACCCACATGTGAAAATTACAAACCTTTTGCGGGTAGTAGTATAAACAAATAATAGCACGATTTGTACGTGATATTTGGCATAAATACCACTCGTGATATTTCAAAATTGTCTCAAATTTCACTCGCCTAACGGCTCGTGAAATTATGTATAACAATTTCGAAATATCACTACAAATCATGCTATTACCTATACTAATATCATGGCATCGAAACTTGAAAACGTTGGCTAAACTCAGCCTGAATTTCATCCGATTACTTCGAGTCGTTATTACTCTCTCAGTAACGTCTTTGCTGAGAGGAGAAAACGGCTCGAAGCAGTTGAATGAAATTCAGGCTAAGCTAAACTTTTTCAAGGCTTATTCCATATCCGTCCTTGCCCCTGATCAATAGCAACAGACGACAGGAAACAGATTCAATGCCTAAATATAGTTTTGAACCTACAACAGTGTATTGAACAAATCGCCAATTATTGTTTTGGCACTAGAAGGTTTCATAGCAACTTTACAACCCACAAAAACCCCTCATTTTAGCTATTAGCGGTAATATAACTCAATAACACTTGTTTACCCCCCATTTTATTTCCTCGGATTGTAATCAAAATGTCAAATTTACCTTTTTACAAAGTTTAAAAAACGTTCCATGAAGGGAGCTCAGAGCCACTTTAAAAATGTCGAACTGATAAAGTAGCTCTGCTGAACGCCCTTGACAGAAAAACACCACACCAACAAGCAATCAAACAAAGAAACAAACACATCCCGCCTATTTCTTCAGTATGGTATTATTTGGCTATATTCACTGACACGGCACCGGCAGCCGAATGTTTCTGGAATTTTGTAGGCGTAGGTGTTCCGTTCATACGAAACCATCTAAACCGTACGAAAATTTAGACGCCTAGCCGTTCAAAGTTCCTTGTGAACGGAGCGAAATTATTGAAAGGTCCCGTGTGAATAAAGTGCCAGGTCAAATTTTCTAGCCGGTCGAAAATTCGCCCGGTTGCGTGTGAACGTAACCTTGGTTCCCAATAGTTGAGTCATACTCATTCGGTATGCGGTGTGTAGTACTTAATCCATAAGCGGTGGAGTAGGGGAGGGGGAGGGGGTCCGTAGCCCCTCCCAAACACAAATGTGGGGGGCAGAGCCCTCCACGTTTTGGTAGCGAAAAACATTTAGGGATGTTTTTGACAATACCTTTGACACCAGCAACTTCAGAGCGCACATTTTCTGCCCTCAGACGACTCAAGAACTAGCTAAGAAGCTAGAGGACGACCGCCTGAACAACTGCCTACTGATGCACTGTCACAAATTGATTACGTACACATTAGACACTGTGAAGATTGCTTGTTCCAACGAATAGCGCAAAGGGCAGTTTGGAAAATTTGAGAAGGGGTATGCGTACGGCTAAGTGGAAGATGAGCCCCCCCCCCGCTCCCCGTTTCAAAACATTACGCCGCCTGTGTAATCATTCAGTTAGTTTGACTCAATCTTTATTAATTGTGATTGAATTCTCACGGCTTGTCTTAAATTTTGCATTTATTTGTGGTCAATGAATTTTTCTCTTCCGAGGGAGGAATACATTAAAGACAGGAATCATGTGTAGTGGAAATATTGATGTCGGTTAGCAGTTGGATTGCTTACAAAGTAAAACAGATTTCGTGCTGTACGGCAAAAAACTTCCAAATGTTATAATCTTCCTAGCTCTACCAACTTCCCACGTAAGTTTATTAAGCAAGTAAACCAACGGAAAGCTTGGGCTCTTTTTAAATCCATTGATTTTCAAATTTTATTTTTTTTAGTGGGACAAATTGTGACGACGAGGTTAACGAGTGTCGATATGTTTAACAATGTTTAATTGTGGTCGAAAATAAGTAAATAAGTCGAAAATCAAATGTCCGTCGGGCTGAGTTGGTTTTGGGCAGAACATAACGATCTATGTCTTGGGTTTTTTTACCATTTCATGTTTTTCATTGAACGTATTTGAAAACATCTAATGTTGGTTCAGTGAGCCTCGAGGTGTTTTATGAGGCATGTACGTACATTTACATTCATATTAGTTGGATAGGACAGGATATAACTTCGTTGCTAACCAGTTCTAGAAGCTATCTCAGAATTTATACTTTTGGTGATACTTTGCAGCTCATGAGGTAATTTCATAATTTATGCATGGATAATGCTTAAAGTTTGTTTTAAAAACTACATGCCGAGGGAGTTAATGAAATTCTTTTCACGTGGAGAGGTCGAAACAATAATCTATTATCGCCTTCGATAACCCCAGTTACTGTTTATAGATTTTACCTAAAAATTAGATGGTTCTTTGAGGTTAAGGAAGTAACTCTGTGACCATTACATCTAGATCTATTGAAGAGGAAAACTGACACTGACTTTTCACTTTGAAAATTCTCAGACATTCTATGTACCCACGACACCTTCAGTGAAAGCAAGACTTAAATGCCAAAACAAACAAAACTAGATCTTCTTTTTATCGTTCATTTAAAAAGGACGTCGATATGCAAATTAACGCCATGTCTTTAGAAAACTCTGTAAACATTTATATCAGCGAAGCGTATCGAGGAACATACAGAGCCCTTTAAATTTTCCATCGTCGGTTTAGCATTTCGAGTTCCTGCACGGAAAGGTGAATATGGCATGTCGAGTATAATTAATCTTTGGGAACCTCCCTGCGGTTATATTTTCGTGTTTATGAACTTGCTCTGTCACCATAGAAAATGAATATAGCCAGACTTCATAAAAGCGTCTTCCAAGTCTTATTGCACACCTTCCTTATCTTTTTCTTAATCTTTTGATAAGTTCTAGCGTTACATTTGCCTTCCCATATTGACTACGAAAGTACTGAACTAAATCACGGACTTCAAAACAAACAGTTATTCAATTATTTGGACGCACACAAACCAATTTGAAGACCTAAGGCGTTTTCGATTACTTTTGTTGTTACTTGAGCTTATATCTAAATGCATATTCCTACATTTTTGGATTCTCATTTTCGAGAACTTTGTCTAATATTTCCATTCTAAACCTTTCCGTATTTTATGTACGACCAGTAAATACTCACATTTAGGGTCGGATAGTGTGCATAAAACTAGCCATCATCAAACGTATGGGATGGTTAAAATTAAAAATGGCAAAAATAAAACATTCCAAAAACGGTAGGCAGCTAGAAAAAAGATTGCGAAAAATTGAACTTTTCCAGCGGTCAAACCTATATTACGCCCGATTTTGTTTAATTTTTAATCACCTCAAATCTCGCAGTTGGCTTGAATCGATCTTTGATCGACTCAAAATCATGGCCAAATTAAAAAACATGACAAATTCGAAGCGCTGGGCACAGACTGAAATTTTAGTTTAATTGTGTTCCAATCACTAGACGCGGAAAAGAATGATAACACAAGCAAAATCATTGAAAAGTTGACATTCATGAATCTAAAACTAACAGGTAATAATTCTGCGTTCAGGGAAATCGTTTTATTTCACGGTTATTTTTTTCCTTTCATTCGATAAACATCTGGATGAAGATATTTGCAACCTTCGTAGAGGTTTTTTGCTATCATAAATCGATGCGAAATTCGACGCGAAATTTTAACAAATGAAACCTCGCCAGTGCGATGGATGCAGGATAAGTTGAATCACTGATAGCTAGCTATAGTTGACTGACGTATATAAACGATTTTAGTGGAAAATTATATTTCGCAAGTAGCAATGACAAAGAAAAGATAATAGTTTAACCGAAACATAAAATTATTTCTCATGTATCAATATGAAATATGATAAATACCAGAGATTCGTTTGCGGCCAAGGGATCCGTGTCGTCCATTTTGTTGTACGACCTGGGCATGGCTTCTCGTCGTGAATCGACCCAAATATATCAACTTGCTGCCAACTATGCCGCTTGTAAATCCTTCTTCACGACATTATAAACCAAAATGTGTGGAATTATACCGAAATGTGAGCCAAGATCGGCAATATTTTTGTCCCATAAGTTCAGAATATTACTGATCACCACGGTGAGAGACAGATTCAAATCAGATCGTCAAGAAATTCGGAAGAAATCAAAATAGTAGCCCCCGCGCACGCTGTCAGCCAATCAGCGATCAAAAAACATCTTCTTTGAACAGTGTTTCGGTGACAGCTGTCCTTAGCAAACTTCCATATCTAATGGATTCGCAATTCAGGGAAGCGTTCTTTTTTTTCTTAACTATTGCTGCATATAAGAAACAATTTCCAAACTTTAATAGGCCTCTCTTAACTTCGCTTTGACCGTATTTTCGAACAACGAACCTTTTCCGCGTTAACCGCGTTTTAAAGTTGAAGTTGTTCGATTTTCAATTTTATGATAATTTATTCAAAGAGCCACAAGGCCGAATAAAAGTGAATGCCCGTATTTTCCTTTAATTGAATATTCAATAATTTTGTTGAACTATTATACTATAAATAGTTTTGTGGGGAAAATCTCTCAGGTCATTTGTCGTATCGAGGTTTAGTAGCGTCGTATTAAGACACCTGATTAAAACGGTTTACTATCCCGGGGAAAATATAAACTTACTTGAAGTTTTTGAGAATAGTAAAATTGAATTTGCATCAGGTGAATGTATATCTAATTCACCACTGAAATTTTGGTAACAGGAAGAGAAAACAGAGGATTTAGCATCTACATAACTTTGGACCAAAAGATTTGTTCAGGGTTTAATCTGTCGTTTCGAACATTTATACACTAGCCGTAAAAATATGAAGTAAAGTAAGATAATTAAAAAAACTACAACAGTTCATGGTTATCATTTGTTATGGCTTTCAAACAGAAAAGTATATATAAGTTTCTTAATGATTTCGCGAGCTTATTTTTTGTTAATTTTAATTATTGTAAAAACTGCATCACAGTAACGTTAAATTCTATTTTCTGGTTAGTTAATCCGTCGCAATGAGGCGTTTATTATAATTAAAGCGAGAGCCCAATGGGAAAAAAATTAAACTGGCTAAACTTGATAATTATGCCCGTACAAAAAACTGCTTGCTCTTGCTCTTGACTGAATCTTTAGGCGCAGCAATTAATCTGTTTATCATCAAATGAATCGGTAGTGAAACATAAAATCGTTCAGGGTCTGGAAAAGGTGGTCCCGTCCCGTCCCGCATTCCCGCTCCTTTTTCACGAGAATCCCGCACCCCGAGATTCTGTCGTCGCTATTCGGAAAGTATCGTTTTCTTTTCCAATACCGCATCTGTGCCCAGTTTATGGTGAATCCCGCTTCCAGGTAGCAGTCAAATCTCGTATTCCGTTAACTTTTCCCGAATCCCGCGGTGTATTTTGGCCAAATCCCGGATCACGAGAATAGCGTTTCAGACCCTTATCATTGTGTGAGACAGTTCTTTTGTAAAGCAACTGAAAGTTCTTTGCGGCACTTTTTTTTACACTATTTTTAGAATAAAGTGAATCTTTCCACACTTATAAATTTTCAGCACGGAAACGATTATTATATATTCATGAACCTCTCCTCTCCGAATGGTGTTACAAAATATTTGTTTATCTTCTTTAGCGTGTGGACAGAAACCGTAAGCAACTATGAATGTTATATGTAAGGCGTACGCTTCTGTAACACTGATCTAAACGGACTTGTAGGGCATAGTCCCATCGAAAACGTAAATATAAAATTTGTTGTAAAAGATTTGAAGCCAGAAGGCATTTCATAAGTAGGCTGAGTATCATCCTCCGAGTGAACGTTGTACTGAATAGGACTGCTGTTGACAGTGACTGTCAACAACAGTCCTATCCAGGACTACGTTTACCCGGACGATCATACTGAACCTACATAAATTTGCTAGTAGCGAATGGGGCTTGATCATCCTTTTTGTAGGCCCACTTGATTTGCTTTACATATATTGATCACACATGGCCGGTAAACACGTGGCATGAACAATTGCTTATTCAATAACGAAAAGATCTATTCATTCACAGGCGAATTAATTACTTGTTACTTGTATGGAGAGCATTTTAACCCCTAAATCCCAATCAATACCCTGCTTACAACATCATTACATAATCAAGGATCAGGTCATTAGAATTAGTAAAATGATTAACTAAGGAAAATAATTATTTGATCATGAAACAAATTTTGTTACTAGTAACTAAATCTTTAAACTTCACCACATCATAGTCGTAAATATTATGCGTTAATATCATAATCAAGTGCCTATAGAAGTTGAGAGGATAATGGTTGTCGTGGGAGCATCTCTGAGAGTCTGAATAAGTCCTTTTAGAATGGTGCGTCCGTCATGGTCAGTCATGACAATGTTGCCTTTTTTATGTTCCTAAAAAGTTCACTGCAATACACTTAATTAGGGATATTTCCGAATCACACAGAAAGTCGGACTGATTCCGAGACTTAGGGCCTGATTACATGGATGTGGGGGACCCCAGGTAACCTTCCTTTATATGCAATCTTACAGCCCCGCCATCCAGATCAGGTCATTAGAATTAGTAAAATGATTAACTAAGGAAAATAATTATTTGATCATGAAACAAATTTTATTACTAGTAACTAAATCTTTAAACTTTACCACATCAAAGTCGTAAGTATTATGCGTTAATATCATAATCATGGCCTATAGAAGTTGAGAGGATAATGGTTGTCGTGGGAGCATCTCTGAGAGTCTGAATAAGTCCTTTTAGAATGGTGCGTCCGTCATGGTCATTCATGACAATGTTGCCTTTTTTATGTTGCTAAAAAATTCACTGCAATACACTTAATTAGGGATATTTCCGAATCACACAGAAAGTCTGACTGATTCCGAGACTTGAGGCCTGATTACATGGAAGTGGGGGACCCCAGGGGGACCCCAGGTAACCTTCCTTTACATGCAATCTTACAGTCCCGCCATCCCGGGGTGCACTTTCTCCAGATTATTGAATGGTCGCTAAGCACGTAAACAAGAAAAATGCTGGCAAACCACGTTTTTTGGCGATTAATGTTCTTCTACACTCACTTGCTGCTCTTGCTGCAACCTTTAGTGCTGTGGATTTCTATTGTTACCTTTAATAATGATGCAAAGCTACCGCCAAAGTGAATTTTGCGCGAATTCAGTATCACGAATCCGACCCCGGCTAGACGGGTTACCCCACCTTGAATCGTTTACATGGCAATATTTGACCCCGGCTGAGAGGTTTACCCGGTCTAGCAGACCAGGCTACCCGCCTTTGCGGGTCACCCCACCCTTAGGCCGGAGACTTAGGGCCCATTTCTTGAACGTCGCAGTAACCTTTCGGGCCCGAAATCAAATAGGATCATATTAGTTATGTGGGCAACCAAGCTCGGTACAGGTTCATCGAGCGCTACATGTCAACCGAGCTCAAAAGTTGTGGGAAATGACAACGTAAGATTGTTGTGGCATTTCTGTATCAAAAACGTTCATGAAATTCAAAGTCGAACACCCTATAGTACCTTGTTGAATTTTATGACAAAAGAGAGAAAGTGTGTGCCTCATCAAAAACCGCTCGCCAACGATAATGCCAACATCCCACTCATTGGCAATAACAGTCACTTTTAATTAACTTTCTGGGTAAAACTTCAAAACACTCCACATCTACACGATAAGTCATCTAGGGAGCCGCAGAGTGTATGTGACACGAATTTGGATTTATCTGACATTCTCATTCAGTCAATTCCACGCAAGGTTAAAGCTACAAACACGGCCACAATTATACATTACTTTTTTGTCGCAATGTTTGTAATTGTTTACCTACGGAGCACTTCGGAGTTCTTAAGAACTCATTGAACGTGTCCTTGCGTTCCAGATCGAATTGTAACTTGGAAGTTTTGGTTTTTAAGGGGAGGGGAAAACCGGAGTACACGGAGAATAACCTCTCGGAGCAAGGGTCGAAAATACCAACAACAAACTCAAGACAACCCACATATGGCGTCGACGCTGGGATTCTAACCCAGGCCACATTGGTTGGAGGCGACTGCTCTCACCACTGCGCCGCCCTTGCTTCCCGAGCGTCGCGGTAAATTAGCTTAAATTGGTTCACTATTAGGCTCGCAGACCAAAGAGGCTCATCATTTGGATAAATCTTTAATGTTATTGTTGTTTATTCCTTGTATTGATGAATTCAGTTTATCTTCCTCAGCTATTTAAATTTCCCTAAACTGAGGTATACAGTAGCTCTAAACATATGCATTACGTCTCGAAACTTATAAATAAGTTACGAAAAGAAACAGGCTATTTGCATGATGATGTCATTTACTACTTCGACCAGAATCCTTCAGGATTTTGCTTTCTTCGGCAAATTAGGGCTTTTGTTATTTAAACCTCGCTAGGATTTCCAAATTCAACGAAAAATGTTCTGGTCGTACTAGTAAAATAACGCCATCGTGCAAATACCCTCCCTGATTACAACCGCGAAGTTGAAAAGGTTGGTGTATTTATAGTACTTATTAGGGTCAAGTTTGTTAAAGACTTAAGGGCTGTCCACACTTGATGCGTGGGAACCAGTATCTGGGTACTGCCACAAAATGGTATTGTGCCGTCACAGCTTGAGTACCCTATAAGTGACCATGAACATCTAGCCGGATTTTCGAAAACGTTATCGCTAAATGTATCTTTTGCGTCCAACAAATTTTTTCGGCCAAAAACTATCTCCAAAGTAGCTATTATCAAAACTAAGAGTGGAACCATTGCTTTTTTTTCTTCTCCTCCTTTCCTTCTCCTCGCTCTTTCTTTTTCTCTTTCTCCTTTCGTTTTCCTTCGTTACTGTAATTTTGGAGCTTATCGGGTTTAAGAAACCTGCCATGTGACGCCTTTTCACTCAAATGACTGCAAATTTCGTTAAGTTGGTTTTCAAAAAATCGGTTAGACATACATGTCGTTACTCCATTTCGCCCTGTCAGACGCTAGTTTGAGACATCAGCTTAGCAGCGAGTACAAAACTGTTTGCTACGCCAGAACTTACAAAATTAGGTGCACACAGAGACCCTTTGCTTACTTTTGTGCGCGAATACAAGGTCTCTTCTCGGGCTCCGGTGCTATGCCCGAATTTTAGCGTGTGTGCTTGAAAAAAGGACGTGTTCACATTAGTACCCAGCGAGAAGTACCCTTATTGTGCATTCGAGGGAAGCTATATAAGAAACACTAAACATTGCTTCGCCCAAAAATTGAATTCACCGAATTTTGGCTTACAGTGCAAAACCCCAGATATATATTTTTTGGGTACTTAGGAGTTTGTGAGATACTGAGAAAATCGACAGGTACAATAAATATATGATTTTCTGTAATATTTAGGACTTTTTCTGGTGTTTTCCCTTTATTCAAACGAGCCCGCAATCAAACTATCCAGTGCTGAAAATTTCCGGTAATGTATCCCAGAATTACAATGGATGCTAGTTTTAAAAAAGTAGAACACTGTTTATTATACTCGGGACAATATCAATTACATTCCCCGTCACAACAGGCACTTTAGTTGCCGCTCTGGTTAAAAAAAAAACATTACAATTCAATATCCTGAGATATAGAGATATTCTCTGAACTTCCGAGATATTTAGAAAATTTCACGATATATTTACAATTTTTTTAATGTGTTTAATGTTTGAGAATTGACGCGACCTGCGTTTCGTTCCAATTCTTCGCCCGGCTTTTTTTTCTTCCACTCGTTAACCTTGTCATTCACTTCGACTAACTAGCCTGGAATAGTAGAGCCGTAGCTAGCGGGGGCAGCTGCCCCCTCCCCCCGGACCTGTTAAGCCAGACATATCAAGTCTGTGGATGGAGTGGTTATAGTGACTTGCAATTGTTTGCCATTTTTATATTCGAGGTCGATTTTTCGGAGACATATCTCATGACACGTGCTGAAAATAGCGTTTAGGAGCCTTGAAAATGTTCCGGGGGAAGATACCCCCACAACCCCTGCCTTCGGCACTCGCGCGCGATAATGTCCCCCCGCCCCGTTAACTAGCTCTGCTAGCTACGGCCCTGAATAGGTTTTGTAAACTGTTTCAATAAAGATTGAATGTATTCTTTGTAAATAATTAATTTTGATTATTTTTGAGGTACGAGTGGTACTCTTAGAATCCCACTGATGTTTCAATAATTTAACCTTGACATTTGGCAAATTTTTAGCTACATCTCTTCCTATGATAATAACAGTAGTATTCGCTGTTGTCACGTTTCTAACTCCAGCAAGAAATCTTCTGTCGTTGGCGAGCTTCCCATTAGTCCGTGATGATCTGACATGATCTGTTTGGCCTGATAGGATTCGCGTTTGATGATAGTGTCCAGTCCTCCAGGAATATCGGGAACCAGCATGTCAATCAGGGTGGATACAAAGAATATAAAATGCTGAAAAGTCGAGAAAGTATGGTTAATCTTTTCATCAACAACCGTAAGTACCGTGGATATATACATGAGATCTCTACCATACTGCGCCAAGAAATGGTTACTTCGGTATAAGCATTGCATTGAAATTTGACAGCTCCTCGGCCTCCTTAGAAATAATAACCACGCTGCACACTCGGTCATTATTCTTAAAAAGGCCTTGAAGCTCAGGCATTTTCCTATATTTAGCTGGCGACGTAAATCTTGAAAGTTAAGTGTCGTGCATCTGTAACGAAGTAACTGAAATACTCACCTCAAAAATGATAACAAATGCAAGTTTTAGAGTCAACAAATGCCAATAAAATTTGCTCAATGAACCGTCTGGTTCTCGAAAGTCTATAAATCTGTAAAGAGAGAAAAAAGAGGGACAATCAGTTTATTTAATACGAAGATACTCCGCCCCCTGATGTACACTCTTTCTTTGATAGAGCACTCCTTTCATATACTTTTCTTAATTATATCGGCTAAAACGTAAAAAATGTAGAGTAAATCTAGGGCAAAGATGGCAAAGATTTGCCTCCTAATTTACAACCCCGTGGTTTTTTGGAATGCGAATGCGGCATTTGCCATCTTTGCCCCACATTTACGCTTCAGTTTTGCACATTTTTGCGACATATTTGCTAGGATCATGGTTTTTGAACCTGCAAATTGAACGTTTCGTTTGTCACCGCGCCGTACCTGCAAGGCTCCGAGGTAGCGTTTGGTGGGGCCCAGGCGAGTGAAAAGTTAGTGAATCCTTTGAGAGAGCCATCAGGTGATATCGTCCCACGGTAGAGCAACTTGGGTAGAAACTGCGAGGTGAAGGCTATAAGAAACGCCTGTCAAATGTAAAAACACCAAAGATGAAATATATGTTTTACTAATTAATTTTACCACAACAGTGTATCCTTTTAACAATTCACTGTCTCAAAAGTGCTATTCTTCCAATTCTGTGAAGCTGCGTGTCTATACTGTGGGAGGGAGAGGGGTAGGTTTTGTTGAGGTTTTGGGTAGGTGTTGTGCAGCCGAGAGCTTCAAACCTTGATCCTGTTTTTGGAAAAAAATAATCTTTCATTTCGCAAACTATGTTTCAGACGAGAGACCGTTTTCCATGACCCTGCTTTCGCATACAGAACTAAGCATTTTCTGTATTAATATAGTACTACTTACTCAGATAAAACTTACGTTACTTATGACAGCAATCTTTGCCACTGCACTTAATATACCGAACCAGATTCCAATGTCCTGTGCACGATGAGCCACAGGTCTCCTAAGGTCGCACACCATCTTATCTGAGTCGATTCGGATCTCAAAGATGTTGTTAGCAAGGGCGAAGAAAGGAGCCAGGGGGAATGCAGCGACAAAGATGGTGATGAAACCGAACTGAATCACTGCAAAGAATAAGAAAAGCGGTTGCTTTAACTCGCGGTTGCCCCTGAATGATACAAGTGCGTCGACATAATTTCCTTGAAGTACAACCATTTCCGTCGGTACACGAGTGAAATTTCACTCTTACCTGATCAATTAGCACTCCCTCCCTCCTCCCCCCCCCCCCCCCCCCACTTGTACGCAAGTTTGTGACGCCGAAGGTTAACGGTTTTTTCAGAAAAGCTTCGGCCTGGTCTAGGCACGTTTAACCTGGAAAAAGGTCCATTGTTTGATTTTGATGGGCAAATTTAGGTCGGTACAAAAAACATTTCTTGATACGGGCTTATTTTACTTTATTATTATTATTATTATTATTATCATCATCATCATTATTCGTTAGCAAAGTTACGAGATAGTCTACTATAATAATATTGTTGACAATATTTTTAAGATTTGTTCTCAAAGCAAAATGTTGACTCATGACGTCACAATGGATCAGCCTTCAACTCCGCTTAAAACGTTCTTTCGAAAAAATTATCCAAAAAGTAGATATTAAAAACTTTAAAAGTTATTAATAGTATGATTGACGTCATTTGGTGTCATTGTATAGACAAATCTGAGTGGCTAAATTATCCACCTTTACCGGCCAAGTTTGGTAGGGAAAGGGTAAAACCCAGGAAAGTTACTGTAAATGGGACGTTTCGATGACCAATTTTTTGCAGCTGTCTTAGTTTCAATCTTTGGTGCTACTTACATTCGCTCTTTTCAATAATTAAACCGAACCGAAAATGGCAATTTTAGAATGAGTTAGTAACCTGCATACAACTGTACCATCATACAATGGCTACGTCGCCCTTTCTGGCCGCCATGGATTTTCATTAAGTGTGTAGTAACCACCCCGTGATTAAATTAAAATGCTTACGTATCGTGTTTAGCATTTGTCACAGTTTGGCACATGCTAACTCCTTGAAAAAAACTTCAATATAGCAAGAAATTATGTCTTAAACCCATCGACAACTGACAAACTCACCGTGGTCTTGTTGGGGTGGGAGGTCAAATGTTGAACCCTTTAGGGAGTTTGTATACTGACTCATAAAATGCAACGTACCCATTTCTAGATATTCTCCAAACAAGCCTTCGTTTTCCAGCAAATCGTAATCGAGCTCCCATCGCGGCTTGACGTCATTGCCAGTCATTCCCATTTTTCTCTTCTTCATGTACTTCTTTATTTCACTATATAAAACACAAAGATAATGAAAAAAAGAAAATTAAAATTATGAACGTTTCCTGCAATAAAAGCCTTCCTGAGAAACCAAAAATTTGTTTTTTTTAGTCAGTCATTACTGCCTGCAAATACAGCTGTTTCTCTTTTCTCCTCGTCGCTAAGGACGTTTCGCCAGGAGGAACGTCTGCGACTCAACTACAGAAATTCCATACTAATGATATAAAATCTGTCTGGAATCTGGTCAGGAGCTCTGATTGGTCGATGTATTAGTTATATTGTTTTAATGATTGTTTACGAATGACAGACAAAAGACAAAAGACCACAAAGTTCAAATGTAAACGTGATCAATCTATTACAAAACAGTCTGTATTCTTAGAATATATTCTTCTTTCGAAATTCTTCTTTCGAGTTTTGCTGGAGCTCTTTCGCAAAGGATCACAAAACTTTACCATAATCGACCAGGAGAATCATAAAATCAAACAAATTAACATCGAAAACCCCACGACTACCGGATTTATTATGTAAACATTGATTTACGTCATCAGTATGGAATTTGTGTCGCTGAGTCGCAGACGCTCCTCCTGGCGGCGAGCGGCAAGGAGAAAGGGCTGTATTCGCAGGCTAAGTCAGTCATGTCTCTTCTTCAAATTGAAACCATATAAAACTCTCTTAAATTACAGATTTTGAAAAGCGCACTATGCCTTTGCCTTTGAACCAATTACACTCAGATTTAGTAAACCTACTGTTACTTGACACTGTTTATACAAAATGATTAATTCCTGCTGCTTTATCCAGACAAAATTAAACCGTTAAGTAGCGGTTCCGATAAGATATAAAGAAGCAAACGTCGGAATGCAAAAAGTGCTAACTTAACGATTGTCTCCACTACACCTCTGATTTGTTTAAACACCCCTTGTCCCCTTAATCCCTCGTTTTCTAACCAACTTCTTTATAACAAAATCTCGTCTGAGTCTAAGTAACACAGAAATCCTATGTGAAGAACATGTAAAATTGTAAACTTTTCTTGGCTATTGTTTTGTGACTCTTCTGATTGATCGACATCTTTTGACACAAAAAGCACCCTTTAAAAATGGAGTTTAAATACAGCATATTTTGTTAACTGTCTCTTTGTAGGTTTATGTATTCTCTGTGTGAAAATGAAAGGATTTTATGTGAGGAAAGAGTATTGAGCCATGATAGAAGAAATTGTTTCCTGTTTTACCCGGATCATTACTTAATGTCTAGACAGTGACTTGAGTTTTCACGATATTTTGAACACACAAGCCGTCGATCCCTCCTTGTATGTTATTTTCAATTGCGTTCTTCATATTTTCATTCATTTGGTTTTAAATGATCGATCCCTGTCCTATGCTCGTTTATAACGTGGTAAACGGTGACTTACGGCACAAGAACTTCTTGCACGTTGCCAATGACTTGCTTGCCAATCATTATAATGGCGAGCTGCTGAGCGAGCTCCATGAGACAACCGCCGGGGCTGCACTGCAGAACAAATAAACAAACAAAAACAATTGTGACCTAACAGCGGCTGCTTTCGATGATGACCTTATCGGAATCACAACAAGATTCTGGGAAGCTATCAACCTACTTCACCCTTGACTCAACGTTAACACTACCAGGCTGCCACCCAGGGCAGCCCAGTACTGATCCAATGCGGCTCTCTCATTGGCTACTTAGCGAGAACAACAGAGCTTTTTTTAGAAAATTATGTCACATAATTGTATGCGTTATTGACTATTTCACACTAGAATGGAACTTTAGTAATATTTAATAGCTATACTCACGCTGACGTCACCTATTGATATTAATGTGCCAAGCGCAAGCAGAAAAGTACAAGTTCTTATAACAAAACATTCCTTTTGTTTCTTTCGACACAAATTTGAATGACAAAAACAATGTTTGAAAACAGTGATGTACCCTATAGTCAGTCCAGTTATGGGCCGCTCTTCTTCGGCTGACTATGTTTGCGCGTAACGGTGTTATGTGCCCTGATGTATGAAGTAAAGTTGATTTTAAGGAAACCCCTTTCGACAGCAGCTATTGCTGTAAGGATAAGAGAGGACCTCCAACTTTCCAAGGTCCACGCCGCATCGATCTCAGCGAAGCAAAACGGACCAGTCAGAGAGCCACATTGAAACTGTGCTGGTCAACTGCTCACTTAGGGAAAAATGTTGGTTTACGGGAGGGGTAGTTGGGGAGCTGATCTACCATAAAATTTAGAGTTGGTAGAGTTGACTCTTCCCTGCTAGCAAAGGTCTCTCGCGGCCAGATCACGGCCAGAGAGGAAGGAGAGGAAAGAGAGGGACCTATGCAGTCTCCCCAATTAGTAAGGCACTGTGCCTGAGCTATAAGATATGAGACTTTAATAAAGTTCATT
Organism: Porites rus; assembly: GCA_964035705.1. Taxonomy (NCBI): domain Eukaryota; kingdom Metazoa; phylum Cnidaria; class Anthozoa; order Scleractinia; family Poritidae; genus Porites; species Porites rus. The sequence goes on from OZ037992.1 coordinate 24,355,909, forward strand.
ATTATTATTATTATTATTATTATTTATTATTATTATTATTATTATTATTATTATTATTATTATTATTATTATTATTATTATTATTATTATTATTATTATTATTATTACACCGTCCCCCGACGCGTTCTTTCATGCACGTAGCCGCCGACCACATGTGTGGTCGAAACTTCTGGTTTTCAAAACCGGTTTCGTTTAATGTGGAAAGTGCGTGCCCTGTTAAGACTGCCCGCTGGGATTTCTGAACCCACAGTTGTTATCGCACAAACCGGTTCTGAAGCTGTGTCGCACGTGACTAAAACGTTACTGGTTGTTAAGGAAAAGCCAGTACATGCGCATCGCGGGCCGGCAGAGGTCTGTCTCTTTCCTATAATTTTTCCCTCGAAGTGAGAGACCTTTACTAGCAGGGAAGAGTTTACTCTTACGTTATTTTAGTAATCTCCCCTGTCCATCCATACCTTTATAGAGCCTTTACACTCACGTCGCCAGTGAGCAGCTATGCAAATTTATTGAAACAAAACGAATTTTTTTTGAAGAAAAGAGTTCAACTCCCAAAGGAATGATTTGGGACAGTAACACGGTGGATGTGACGTCATGCGAAAATGATCTATAACGCGAGTTTACTATTTCTTACTAATCATCACTGATCGCAGATTGGCTTACCTCTTCTGATCTGAGACCAAGAAACTTGGAATAATGGCCTGGATATCCGGTAAACCTGCGTGAGAAAAATAAGGAAGTCAACATAGGATATGAGTTACACAATGGAACTGATTTTTGACAAACTTTTTTTTTTGTTTCCAGATTTGTATTCATTTAATAGCAATTCGTATATTTGTGATTGATCAAGCGCGAAACCAACTTCCTTCAAAATATGAGACCAATGTCTAGATGTCTCGATAGAAAAAGCTTGGTCAGCAAGAGACTTTTCTACCATACGATAAATAGAACACTTAGATTGTTTTCTTTAGGGGGTAAGCAGCCAATTTCTAGCTGCTGGGAGAATCTGCCCCCTCTGGTAGCCAATAAGCCTCCCACGCAGACGTTCTAAGGCGTTCGTCACGCAATCGTTCGTTCCCCAGGAATGATTGCGTGACATTTATCATAAGAGGAATGCGTAGCCAATCAGATCAAAGCATTGTTACTTCATTTTGTGTAATCTCGCGGACAACACCTCTCCCCTCCCCTCCAATAAAAGTGCTGTCATTGCCTTCATGTATGCAATATTTTCCCCCTCATCTTATAATAAGGTATAGTTGCAGAATAAGATAACAGTCAGCATTCAACTTACTTTCCCTTGAAGAAGGCGATATAGAAGATTGACGCAAAGAAATTCATAAACTGAAACACGAATACTTTAAACGTCAAGTTGTCCTCATATTCCGTTTGTGTCCGATGCATTTCTGTAACAAAAGTAATTTTATACTAAAGATTAGGGCTATAAAAGTGATACCATTTGTGCAAGTGGACGCTCCTTTATCATGCATTTGGTCAATGCACTTAGCAACGACATTAATCAATAGATGGCTAAGATTTTTGTGATATCCATTGAATCGAGGTTCCTGACTGCGTGCATTTCTTTGGTACAGACAAGCCGTGATCGAGACAATAAACGTCGTGTACGAGCTCACGAAAAGAACTCAGGAGATACTGTTCGACGATTGGGCACAATAATACAAAGCTTTTTTTTGTGCCCGATCAGGAGACAGCATTCGCTTGACCGTTTGTAAATGGTCCGGCAAGAGTCGGTACCCAGGGGCTTTTCCGCCTATGCTTGAAAACTTTCGTCGCGCCTTTTCTCCCCACCCGACTGACTGCCCCTGGGTCTCTGAGGATGGTGTGTAGTACGTTAGTATGTTGCTGTTGGAAATCTTGTTTTCCGAATCATGTTTTTGTAATGTGCACTGATTTCCAATGAGAAGACAGATAATGAGTGTAATGTGTGACAATAATTAAAACAAAATACAACAATAAAAAGTTGTCAATTATGGTTCATCGGTATTAACTCACCCCAATGATTTAGCACATAAGCCAGTTTTTCGTACACCTCGAAGGAAGAAAGACAAAAGTTCTCAATTAGGACATCCCTCTGATGTTCTTACTAAACAGGGAGACATCATTATCCTGTTCGCCGTACAAAGGAATCTTTCAGTGTCCTACATTTCATCAATTTTGTTCTAACTTCATCACTTCTGTTCTTAATCACATCTATTTCGTTTTAAATCGTATTACTTTTAATTACTGCACCATGTTACGCTCTAAAGGACATCATTTTTCTGTTTTGTGTACAAAATTAAGTGTAAAAGGATTTCTACGAACGATTACTGGATCAATAAGATAAATGTTGCTGCTGACCATTGCACCGAGGGCGAAAGTGATAAATGAACTTGCTATCGTGCTATTTTGGTCTTAAATCATACTTGTGATTTCAAATTGAATTCAAAGCGCTCAGCGCGCTTATTCAATTTTAAACTCACGTGTACGATTTCATACCAAAGTGCTCTTAGCTTATTGCACATACCACTTATAAATTAACAGTATTTAACCATAAATTTACTAAAGTTAATTTCGTGTGTAACGCAAACTTCTCATACCTTGCTTAGAATCATAATAATGATAAGATTCATGATTGATCCCGTAATAGACACAATATTGGCAGCATACTGTTGAAATTGTGGGTTCTTGTATAAAGGATGAATAACTAACAGTTTGTAAACAATGACTCCCACCATGAACAGCACCACAAGAGATACCTAAGAAATACAAGAGATGCAAAGATCACAGACATCCCAGGACAAGAATGATCAATAGGCCAGTTTGAAATGATTAAAATTCATACTTAGTACCGAGGCTGTGGGATTGAGTATCCTTGGAGACGCAGGGTTCGGGTCATTCGGGTCGGAGAAATCCGTCTCTAAACCCTAACCCTAAGCCGACCCGATAGATCGTTTTCACATGACGTCACGGCGGCTATATTTGTGTACAAAACAATGACTCGGCGGTCATGTTTGTGTAAAAACAAAACTCCAGTGGGAATTGAACTCTTTTCACATGTAAAAACTTTTTTTATTCCAAGCAATTTTCAAAGCAGCTGACCACATGACTGAAAACGAGCTATTGACTGCCCCTGGGTCTCCGGGGATGGGGATCAGATTGAGATTCATAGATTAATAATATATTGTTGTTGTGTTATTACACTCAGCCACGAAGTCAGAAATGAATTTTGATAATTTGAAACTGGGTTATGTTAACGTCAAATTGTAGATGCATGGATGCTGTTGAAAGCCCGAACCCTTCTTGATTGAATTGTAGATCTGGATGTCTTGTTAAGGTTAATTAGCACGGGAAAGCAATTGTGTTTGGGAAAGAGTTTTTGAAGAGTACGAACTGAAGAATGAGATTTTCCTGAAAGATAACTCAGGTCTGGAAATTTGAAAAAGTCGTACTCAATCAGTCTCGATCTCCAGTCTTGAGAAATTTATGCTCAACAGTGTAACCTTTACCAGAAAAAAAGGACAAAGTTAAAAGGTAAAAAAATGCTGTACCATGAGCCCAATTATGGCAATTCCTGAAACCATCCTTGGAAATCGCTTCTCTGGTGGAAAATGTGGCTCTAGTAAACCCGTTACAGGGTTCCGTTCTACAGCTGGGGCCAATGCCGCGAAGGTGGGTCGGGGTCTTTCCTGAAAAGAAAACAGAATATCAAGAATGTTATATACCTTACTTAGCTGTGCTTTGATTTCGGCACGAGCGTTGCTATCGTTATCAGGAGTAGGAGGTGTAACACAAGTCACCAAAGTACTGATGTATAGATTTAGCCAAGGCAAAAAGCGAAGCTGTCGTGGGATTTTTTAAGATACGTCTTTCTGCAGTAATTCAACTTTTGCCATAAGCAAGAAGTAAACTGAATTCCTCTTAGGCAAATGGATCCGAGCCTGCGATCAATTGAAAATCTGACTGGCAACGGAGATCTTAAAAATTTAAAATACTTCCTCTAAATGAGTTGTACAACTGAGTCCGCGATACAGTCATGTTTCACTGGTCAACGGAAATGTTTTTGGACAGATGTCAATTGCATGACCATAACATGGCTGTCCAGGATCAAGTTTAACAAATATTGTAAATTCCTCCAAGCAGGTAAGTGTGGCATTTCATTTTCAGTCACATGAATGGAGGGGACGTTTGTACGTATGTACTACTGTACGGACGGACGGACGGACGGACGGACGTAGGGACGGACAATTTTACCACAACCAAAATTTCTTGGATGCATAGTTAACCAAATTTTTCACCGCGCGCGAAAGCTCCGCTATCATTTCTAGAGACTCCTTTAAGCCATAAACCCGCCAATTTATGTTCTAACCTTAAGAAACCTGATACAAATCTGAGCGATGAACTGTATGTGCACAAAAACACAAAGCCAAAATATCTGTAAGTGATTATGTCTAGCAGTGATCATCACTAGTTGATCTCAAGGCAGCGCTTTACTGTTAAATGCAAGCTTTGTCCTGTTGCCCACCTCACTTTAATGTAGCTAAAGCCATTTAAACCTCTCACCTCTTCTTCTTCGAAACCAAGTACATCCCATTGATAAGCGAGAGTTATTTCTTTTCTTTTCCAGTACTCAAGGAAAAACACGGCTGTTGACAAAGCACGTGACAGAATAAACGTTTGTATTCAAACAACAAGCGTATCCAGCAACCTAACCTGGTTATGAGAACATTATAAAGAGACTGTCCAAATGACTTCGTTGATGCACTTACCCCAAAAAGACACAAACACAGCATATCCGACAGTAGCTGGATTGTCAAATAAATACGATGTCTGAAAAAGATGACAAACTATTAGCAGAAAGCCAGTAAAACAAACGAAACATTTCCTCTTTGCCATCACCCAACAAGCTGAATGGTAGAGTGCGGTGATTTGCTTGAAACTTGTAAGTCATGATTAATTACTAGAGGAAAACATTACTAGGTAATATAGTAGTAATTAAAATAAGAAGGAAAAAGTTAATTGAGAGAAAAAAGAAGCGTCTTAGGTAAATTTTGTTCTCCGTCCTTTTCTGCCGAAAAATGTCAAATGTTAGCTATAGAATTATTGGTTGATGATGATTTACGTGGCCGACGCAACGATTATAAAATTTTTCGTATATCTATCTTAATTTAGCCCGTCGAGTCACAACAGAGAAATTTCTAAGGCAACAGCTTGCTTATTATTGTTAGCTTCTCAGTTTATTACCCCGTCCTCGACCTTCAGTGAGTTGAGATGTTAAGTTCATGCCTAGTCCCTCGGCCTCATTTTTCCATGCGGCCTATGCGTTTCGGGTCACGTGGTCCGAAACTAATTGACCCATGTCAAAGCGTTCTCTCTGCCCTCTAAATTTTTTTTCACGAGATTGTAAGATAATTCATTTGGTAGTATATATGAAATTTACTAGTACAGTCAGACGTTTCCCGGAAGAAACACCTTTTCCGAACCTTTAACTTGTAATTTGGGATCGCCACTCGGGAAGAAATGAAATGATCTATGAAAACACAGTAAAAGAAATAGCGATAGCAACAGGGAGTAGAACGAACCCAATGTTGCCTTTACAGCTGTGCTTATGCGATACTCACCCTAGCTCGGCTACAACTTGTTTTCAGGTCCCAAACTTTACATCCCAAGCTTTCCTCGCAAAGCGGACACATGACGAAAGTCCAATTTTTTGAGCTGCAGATCTCCAGCCTGGTAAATTTAACATGTTAATCTCCTTAAATAGTTCAATTTTTGTATGCGCTATAAGTGTAACTGAAGTCAAGATCACGGTAAGCCAACCTCCATATTGCCCGCGTAGAAATGTTACTGTAACTGCGCAACAAAAAGCTAAGATCAAAAAAGTGCAATGTCACGATCCGCCTTAATCTGGAGATTAAGGTTGGACTTAAACACAATACAAAGTTGATTCTGACCAAGGGTCATCCTAAAAAATTGTAAATTTTAAAAAAATTGTTTAGTAAATTGTAATTTTCTTACCCACGGAGCACTAAGCAGTTCATATGAACTCGTTGAAACGTGTCCGTGCGTTCCAGATCCAATCGGAATTTGAAAGTGTTGGTTTTTGAGGAGAGGGGAAAACCGGAGTACCCGGAGAAAAACCTCTCGGAGGAAGGGAGAGAGCCAGCAACAAACTCAACCCACATATGGCGTCGACGCCAGGATTCGAACCCGGCCACAGTGGTCAGTTTCCCAGAAACATAAATTGACCAAAAGATTTGATACTCACGCTGTATTCTCTTCTGAATCTAAGGTCAGGTAGCCATAAAGGAAAACAAGGAGTCCAACAATAGACGGCATTATTAACCAGGCAGTGTATTGTCCTAGGGATTATCCGAAAAAAAAAAAAACAGTTAGCAATCAGTAGGATTTATATGTGGACGGGAGATCTTGCATGACGCTAGAAGGTAAAAGCTGAAATGCAATAAGCTGATAAAGTGCCGTTTGTTTACAACTGGCCTCTGCGGGGCTCTCGGTCGAGCGGAAAAAGCGATCGAGAGAGCAGTGAATTAGCGAACGAGCGAAAAACAGCGGGAAGAGAGAGGTCGGGAGAACCTGTAAGCATCTTTCTAAATACCTCAATCCGCTCACTACCCCGCCCACTAGCTGAGAAACCGTTTTTCGTGTCAAAATGTCAAAGATTGCGGGGTAGAAGGGTTTCACATGCTCGATGTGTTTGATAGACTCTACGCGCGCAAAGCCTAATGATTGACGTAAGTGTTTGAAGTAAACTGTCACAATTGACCAGTCATAGGGTATGCCAGGTTAGAGGCTGATATACCAGAATGCGGTATTGAAAACAATCCTTACACTCTCCACCATTTCATATTTCCCCAGCCCTCACGTGGTTTTCGCGCAACTTTTCTCGATCCGCTCTCCCCACTGTCCTGGGATCTGGAATAGGCTAGTTTACGGGCAATGTTTAATACAAATAATCCACATAGAAGATAACAGGATTTTAAAAAAATTCTTCAAATGGTAGGGGGTAAATTTAACACTGACACAAGCAAATCAGTATCAGGTGTCTGTAACTAAAGTATCCGTTTTGGTTGCGCTATCATGCTAAGGTAAATCCTGTCTATCGACACCACGTACCTAGCCAACCGAAATAGATTCCAATCTTCTCTCCAAAGTATTCCCTGACGTGATCCAGAGGCTGGTATTTGAGCCACTTCCCCCAGCGAGCCCAGTATTCTTTAAGGACCTGATGGCGTATAGAAAAAGACGAAGATTAATATTCCTTAATTGTCATTTAGCCAAAACTCAAATATCAAAGTCTAAAATAAAATATGTGGAAGAGACACAAAAGAGCCTTAGCGAATTTTAAAGGACTGTGTAGTTTACCGCGCGCTCAAGGATCGAAGGCTGTTACTTAAAGCCCCGTGCAAACGGACGCAACATTGTTGGCCAACAATGTTGCGTCCGTTTGCACGGGGCTTGAGAGAGTTTTGGAAAAGTCGGAGCTGGCCGGCTGGATTCATGAATCATTTTGAAAATAAAACAGGCTTTTTTTTAAAAAGAGTTTTCGCTTCAAAATCCATCAAAGTCAAACATTTTACTCAGGAATTGACTGATCTGGCCGGACAGTTTTGTAAAAAGTGAAATTTGCATCACGAAGGGATGGTCTGGCTGGCCAGTTCTGCCGGACAAGTGGAAAGCGCACCATAGGTAGAAAGGCCGAATATGGATTTTTGCCGTTGAAACTTTTCAACGTTATTGTTAAGAACCGAATCGACAACTATGTTGCATTGCCTAGACTCGTATCGATCATAACAATGAAAACAAAATGGTTGAACTAAGGTGAAACCACGAACCACTAGTCACAGTCTAATTTTTACTATGGTACCCCTTCCACACCCTATTCGCCCAGGATCCCACTTCCCTGTCCTCTTCCACTTTTTTCCGGTTGTCATGGGCGGTCAGCGGTTACAAAAGATCTCTTTGACATTACGCTTTAGCTTCTCACATATCGTGCTTTACATGGATCTTAGAAGGATGCAGGAAGGTAATTGCACGGCTAATTTTTCTACAACTTGCCTGTCTTTGGTTCAGTCTGTCTTCTTCTGGTCCATGAGGGTTTTTGTTCCAGTCTGACGGTAGTTCGGCAGGACCCTGAGAAAAATATGATTTTCAGAAATTATTTGAAAGACAAAATTGCATTCTTTGAACAACCATAGGAGCTAGAAATTGGTTTTGAAAAGGCCATTTCCGAGTTCCAAAACTTCTAACTTTCAAAACGAGGCTAATTGAAAATGTATTCTCGCTCTAGCCTGAAACAGAGGCTTGCTCAAAGGCCAATTCACCATCACTCTCCGACAACAGGGTGTAGTTCTTTCTGTTCAACCAAAAAAGGTTTAGTTTTTCTCTTAGTAAAAGTTCATAAAAGCTCACCACATGAAGAGGATATGCCGCACAATAGACTCCTTCTTCTACTAATCTGCTGATTCCTAGATAGAACAAAATCAAAATATTGCGTAACTGCTCTACATGAATTTTTTTTTGTGACTCACAACCGACACTATACGAAAAGAAAGCATGACAAAGCTACCACACCAACTTTGCTGTGCTCTATGTAGGAAAGTAAATCTGAATCCTTGAATAACATGCATGTCGCGTTCTTCTCAGATGTTGCTCGACGTCAAAGATGGAAGTCATGGAGTAAAAACTCGTTTTAAATTCATGTTTTATAACTAGCTTTTTTTAAGCATACCGGGAGGCTGAAATTATGGTAACCGATGTTAGGTTCTTTCTTATCAGAGACTGAATAATCACATGAGAGAACCTCACTAACAGGTTAATCCTTTATCAGTAATATCGGCGTGGTTTATCTCAGTGGTTTACGGGGTGTTGTTAACAACTGAATGAATCCAACGGTTCATGCAATTACCTATTTCTCCTTTATTTCTGCTTCCATATACGGCTGTTTCCAGGATCTCGTTTGCCTGCAGAAGAGTTGTGATGGTCAAATCATCAAAATATGATTAAACGATGATAGCAAAAACAGTTATGGGGAACAAAGATGGACGCAAAATTCCATAAGACGCGGTACTCAGCGAAGATGTCGGCAGTGCCAAGAAGGGTGGCGACATGCCGAAGGAGGAAGGTAATATGTGTGGTTGAGGTAAGGCACCGTAAGAGCAGTATCTAATCTGTCAGTACCCAAATCTTCCAAACATTTCAAACAAAAATACAAGAGTGATATCTGGGTTACGTGGGTAGAGAAGTGGCTTGAGGCAGAGTCACACTAGAAACAGCGTTGTTTTCACTTGACTTTAGCGTCAGTCGCGAGTTCCAGAACATCAATATTGATACCGCATTTCCTTGAATAATAGCCGAGTGCGATTATTTCTTTTTTCGCATCCAAACTGAGCGATTAGTCGAGGGAGGCGATTATTTCAAATGTTGCTCACTGGAAGTCATGCCCTAAATATTCTGCTTTCTTATCCCATTAAATCAAAACATTATCACATCATATAAACTAAACTTGGGCTTTTTTGGTTCCTTGACTTAATATTCAGAGCTTGAATCGTCGCTGATCAGTTTTGCTGGATCAGATTCTCCTTCAACTGGACAGGGAGGGGATAAAAGAAAGAGAAGATGGCGAGGGGGTGAGGGGGACGATTATTCGAGGGAGACGATTATTTCAAATATTTCTATCAAAAGGGAGTGATTTTTCGAGGGAGGCAATTAATTGAGGGACGGCTGTTATTCGAGGAAATACGGTATCTTTAATTATGATGATGACAATGATGACGATGATTATGTTGGTGATGATCAAGATAGTGACGGAGGCACGAGGGAAGAGTTTAGTTATCAAGGCTTACTAAGGTCCTTACCACTCGAGTTCGTTCAGTATCTTTGAAGTAAGTTTCTGGATTATCGCTGCCAACAAACCTGGAGATAGGCATAAAATTTGGTAAGACATACATTTTTCAGTGATGATTGGCTTGCTGATCATACCTAGAAAAAGACGTTTTGATCTTACTTGTGTAACTTGTTTGCCTGGAATGTAGCAGTGAAATAATCCGGTGGCAGGTTGGGAACGTCATCTTTGAATATATTTGGGATATGGAATTTTTTCATTATCCTCTCAGACCAGTTTATCCTTTCCTCCGTCCTTTCCTAAAAATATCAAAACAGCAGTTGCAAATCGTTAAATTCTCGCAAGGGCAAATGACTAGATACAGTGGAACCTTGACTATAACGAAGGGCCAAGAGGCTGGCAAAATTCTGTTCGCTATAACAAGTTTAATTGTATCCAGGTCCTTTTTCATAAATTATACTTTTCTATTACTTATCTAACGAAAATCGTTTGTTATATCGACCACTTCGTTATATAGAAGTTCGTTATCTGGAGGCTTCACTGTCATTAACTCTAAACTCTAAATTCTGAGCTTGTTTTACAGCAAAATAGAGTGTCGCCTACTAAATATCAAACATTTGTCTAGAGTTGAAGAAACAAATTATTACGTTAACATTTAATTGACAAGGTTCATTTTGTAATGATTTACGAGGAATATGTGCTGATGTAACTTGATTTTTGTGTCTTAATAACTTTATCGTGACACCCCAAGTAAGGGAATCCAAGACAGTCTTGGATTCGGGATTTCACGCCGTGGATTTCAGATTCCAGGTACTGGATTTCAGTCTTAGTCAGTGGAACCTGGATCTGGATTCCAATCGTTAGTGTGATTTCGGATTCTTTGAGCTGTATTGTATATTTCAAGCCCGGGATTCCCGATTCCAAAAGCAAAATTCCCCGAAATCCGTGACTTCAGGGAGGGCGTAGCAGATAGGCTGAGTGGGGGGGAGGGGGGTAGGGTTAGAGGGCGTTAGCTTCCCCACTTTTCTAAAGAAAATAATGACCTACTAAGAGAATAGCTCCACAGTCTCCCCACTTTAAATCACTAGTCACCCCCGTTACTTGGAAAAATGTTCAACCCTTTTAGTTATATGATACACTGAGGCCTAATTACTTACAAAAAAGATAATTGTAATCAAGATCTGTATTCTCATGACGAAGGATAATTGAAGGAGTGGAAACTAGCTACTTACTCGACACTACAACTTTGAATTCATAATTGCATTACATTGTACTTGTTGGATTACCTTAAGTGGTCCTTTGAAGTTCAACTCTTCTGCATAAAAAAGCATCACTTCCCATGGAACATGGACTTTGATGAAATGGAGGGTTCCGTTCTTCGTGGCTGATTTTTCCTGAAAAGGCAAAAACAACTTAATCAGAAATAAAACACAAACCGTGGTGTTAAACCTTATAAACTTATACACCAACGGCCCCAGGCTTGTTCGTCAGAAGAAGACTAGTTCGAGCTACCGACTTTAAATACGGAGCCTTGCATTTTAACTTTAGTCAAAAGCCTCAAACCCCGGTCTAATCGGGTTGCCAGTGTATCGACCAACGCCTTGCATCCATGGCCCACTCTGACGTTTGCATTGTATATTTTCGCGATATGCAGAAAATCATAACTTATTTTCTTTATGATATGTTCTTTAAGGAACTAACCTCTTCAAACTCCAGTTGGGATTTTTGTAGGTTGTTCATGTATTTCCTCCTGTATCGTATTATCTCTCTAGGTGTCTCTTCGCCATCGTTTTCTTCGTAAACTAGCACAAAGTCTAGAACAACATAATGGCACGCAAATTAACAATATTCTGAACATCCAGCGTTTGCAGTGGCGCTCCTTCGTTGGCCTCTCTCCTACTCATTTTTTTTTCTATATAAAATTCAATGAAACTCGATTTCCTCTCTTTTTTTCCACAAAATTAATCATTAGAATAGCAAAGGCTGTCGTCTTGCTTACCAATTCTTCTTTTCTGATCTCTGAAGAAGCAGCCAGCTTCTCCACTCATATCAACCTCGTCGAAATCACTCTGAAATAAAGGTCATAAAATTCGTTACCGAAAAAAGAATTATTCAAACAATTTTTATCGCATTTTTTTTTCATCCTTACCAGACTATAAAATTCTGAATTTTTGAAAAGTTGTTCGGCGTCTTTTTCAATCATCAATGTCACCTTTTCAACAGACCGCTGGACAAGCTGAACGGCTGCGTCTTGAGGAACGGAGCGCACATCGACGCCGTTTATCTGACGGGAAAATTAACAGAAGAGGGCCTTTAGTTAAGGGGTAAAGCAAGAACATTAAAAGTAATCAGAAAATTTAGTTGTTTTTTTTACTCTCAATGTCTCGTTTCACGATAAAACTTAATTTGAACTCTTTACATACAATCGATGATCCAAAGAGGGCAAAACACGAAAATAAAGACACGAAAAAAAAAAAACAAATAAACAAACAAAAATATAAAACATGTAGTATTGCTACCACAATGGGGGGCAAGGGTGGCGCATTGGTGAGAGCGTCAGAGCACTCGCTTCCTACCAATATGGCCCGGGTTGGAATTTTGGCGTCGAAGCCATATGTGGGTTGAGTTTGTTGTTGGTTTTCTTCCGTGCTCCGAGAGGTTTTTTCCGGGTACTCCGTTTTTTCCTTCTCCTTACAAACCAACATTTCCAAATTCAAATTCTATCTGGAACGCATGGACACGTGCTCCGTGGGTAAACAAATTACAATTCACATTTTTTCATTCTTACCATTTTGGAATAAGGTGTATTAGAGTTAATTTCCACTGTCGCGTAATTATTCCGTGCAAACGCACGTAAACGTTACGTGCGTAAATGAAACAGATGCAATGTATGAAAAGCCAAGAGTAAACGTAAAAGTTGAGCGAGTTTTAACTTTTACGTATACGCGTCATCTTCCATACATTGTCTCTGTTTCATTCAAGGGCGTAAAATTTACTCGCGTACGTACGCAGGGAGAAATTTCGCGACAGTGGAAACCCACATTAGATCTATTTCCCTGGGATATAAAATTCCCTGAAGGGTTAGAACTAGCTCATACGAGTAAAACAAACGCAAGACCAAATGATGACGAAGCAAGAAATGGACAATTCCTCTTCCTGCCGTCGACGCATACGCTGTTTACAAGTGTAAACCGAGACAACGTAAACCCAAGCTGAAGAACTCCGTCCGCCATGTTAGAATGCAGGATGTTTAGCCCCTGTGTATCTCACTGTGCTTGCACTTGCTTTTGGACCCTTAGTTGATGAGCAATAGGTAACAGTAGATTTGGAAAATTGTGGACTCGAAGTACCGATTTCGATCTCCTCTAAACCAGTCTTTGGGTGCGTTTCTTTGGGACGATCCGGATCAGGATCAGTGATTTGAGATCACTCGGATCATGGTAGATCAAATCCTTGAATGAATCCTTGTCCAGAGTGGATTCATCGGTTTATTTGATCACAGATCCTAATCCGGATCATCTCAAAGGAACGCACCCTAGATGTAAATGTTGTATGTACCTCAAGAAGTCTATCTCCAATCTTGAGCCGACCATCACGGTCAGCAGAACTTCCGGGTTTAATTGACGTCACAAAGATTCCCGGATGACCTCGAAGATAGTTAGCATCACTGCCGCCCCGGATGTTGAATCCGAGACCTGAGGCCATAACAAGGGACATTAAAATAAAGTAATGATAGCAATATTAATTTATGTGAACTACTATAATGCCAGTAGATATAAACAATATAGTTTGCTGTGTCAAGCCGACATGCTCTTTGGACGGGCTCTATCATATCGTAGAGTAAAGAAAGCATTACACCCGGTATCACAAAGAGATATTAGTGAACTTACGCATTAGGACAGCAAAGAAGAGAAAACACAAGAGTGATAGTGTAACTATGTTTGTAAAATACAACAACAAGGTTATGTTAGTGAAGACAAGCTGGGAAAAAGGCGCCTAACGCGACAGTTGAATCTAGAATGTTAGTTCTCCTTACCGTATTCAGGATCTTTATATAGCTCAATACAATTTTCTTTGCCTCTCTGCGAGTCTACAGCTCCTTCGCGCACAGTTTTCTGCGAGAAAATGATAAAATAGTTTCAGTCCGAGAAAAATTCATCAACAGAGATATTCTCAATACCATCTCCTTTGTAATTCAAATTTTCGCTACTCACTGCCTCCGACCATGAATTGTGTAGTAATTATACCAGGAGTCGTTCTAAGTCATGGATTTTTGAGGGAAATATCCTGTGATGTTACTATTCAACTATAAACTCATATCCTGCACATATCCATGGTGTTATAAATTTTTCAATGACTTTCCACCCCAAACATTTTTTCTCCCAAACATTTTCTTTCTCCATTGTGACTGAGAGTGAGCGAGTTGTAAGTGATACACTGATGGATGGACCTCACATTGTGACAGGGAGAGAGCCATATCTGAGCTAACAAGTCTTGTGTACCAAAGATCTATGGCCCCTCCCGCCTAGGTACCTCCCCTTACCCCCCCCCCCCCCCCCCCCCCAAAAAAAAAAAAAGGTAAATAGTCCTAGATCGCCCGTGGAACGAGCAATTAAAACAAGAACATACCACGACTTGCTGTAGCGCCTTTTTCTCTACGAGAAGAAGGAGTTTCTTCTTTTTGGATTGAATCAGATCCACAGCACGGTCAACTGTACTGTTCTCTACATTGACGCCATTGATCTGAGGGTCAAATGTAACATTAAGTCAATAACGAGACAAATGATTCCATGCGTTAAACACCTTATAATTACTTATGTTCAGTATAGACTGGTCTCGACTTTATGTATACCTACTAATTTTCACACTATTCTCGAAAAATAAGGAGCAAATAACGAAATTATTTGCATAGAGTTGTGCGTGAATTTCACATATCCCAAGGTTGGCACTTAAGCATCGTACACTATTAATCAGTAAGTTGGAAGAACGCTCTTTTTTTTTTCAAATTAAAAAGAGAAGAAGAGTTATATTGAATAATGGCCGACTTGGCATGACACTCGAAACCCGAAACACCTCGGGACAGTACGGAACCTGGCAAAAGTTTATGACGAAATGAAAAGACAAACACAAACCTTATCACTCGTCTTTAAATAAACACTTTCTTCGATAAAACAATTTATTATAAGAATATATTTTCTTAGCGTCCGAGGTGAACGAACGCAACTGTCAGCAAATTCATCACAAGTTGTATTTCAATCTCCAGCTAGCTAGTGGTTGAACCAACTCCCGTTACCGCAGAAGACAAATGTTTATTTTGAAGCTCAAATCAGCATAGGATTCTCTCCTATAAACAGATCTTATTTACTTGTATTTAAGAGAAAAATAAATTACCTCTAAAATCTTGTCGCCCACGCTCAGTCTGCCGTCCCGTGCGGCCACTCCATCGCCGTTGATTCTTGTGACATAAATACTTGAATCCCCTGGGATATAAGGGCTATCTTTACCTCCGCGGATGTTAAAACCCAGTCCTCTACCTGTAAACGGAAAATAGAATTATGAGATGAGAATATACGTAATAAACATCGTTATGTCTGGCTATGTCCTGATGGACTCGTGTGAAATAGACTCATTTATCACTGATTGAATCGTATTTAACAGTTACCGGCATCTTACAAACGACTTACTGACGGACCCAAGCAAATTAAAACTAACTACGAGAGACTGACTGGACAGCCGACAATGGGACAATTGCATGATGATGTAATTTTAAAACAACAACCAGAATCCTTAAGTTCATTGTTTTCTTGTGCAAATTAGGGCTTTTGTTGCTTAAACCCCAGCGAGATTGACAAATTCAAATACGAAAGCAAAAACGAAATGAACTGCTCCAGTTTTTGTCAAATTTTGTCATCTTGAAGGTGGCCGATTTGAATAACAATAAATACTTGTTAAACTGTGATAAAAGACGGATCGAAACGTATCAAGAACATTGGTTTAGAGTCTTCAGAATTGTACCGGCAACTGACGTGATTCATGACATACAACTTGTTCGTGCAAACGGACGCAACATTGTTGGCCATTGACTCCCAACATTAATTGTTGAATGTCACACTTTGCGTCCGTTTGCACACCCTGTTGCATGCTGCAGCGTGTTGTCGGGAGTTGTTGCGCAAAGTTTGAAACCGGTCAAACTTTTAGCTACATGTAAACGGATACAACATCGAACAACTCCCAACACTGTTGGCAGTTGTTGCGTCCGCTTGCACGTACGTAACTTAAAGCCACGTGAAACGGACGCAACACTGTTGGTGAACAGCTCGCAGCTTTGTAGGATGCTACATGTTGCGTCTGTTTGCACACCCTGTTGCATGTTGCGGCGTGTTGTTGGGAGTTGTTGCCCAAAGTTTGAAACCGGTCAAACTCTTATCTACGTGCAAACGGACGCAACAACTCCCAACAATGTTGGCTCAACGATGTTGGAAGTTGTTGCGTCTATTTGCACGTAACTTAAGATAACTATCACAAAGGTTGTCGAAACGTCAAAAGAGAGTGACTGTCAAAAATTATTCAGGACTGCGTTCACCCGAATGATCATGGTTTACTTACTAATTAACTGACTCCTGGAATCAAAACTCTCACAGCCTCAGTAACTGTTGAGTAATTATCACAACGGCATGAAAGGAAAACAAAATTAACATGACAGTACCTTTCTTTTCTCGCTGCAAGTCGATTCTCATAACGCCCCGGCTGGCGCTGTCCTCCTCGTTCATCTTCGAAGAAAGAAAATCAAAAAATATTAAGGCGTTTTTCGAATCCTATACATGTTCTAAGTGTGGAACGTATCTTTTTTTATCGTCTCAGTAACAGGTCATTTGATTTTACTGTCTTTTTCTGCAAAATCAGCGCTGTTGTTAACGTTATTAAAGAGGCTGTGACATGGCTGTCTTGTTCTTTGGGTTAATAATTGTGTCTTAAATAGCTAAGGAACTTAATGTTAGCAACGAATTTACCTGTAAATGATAAAATCACTGCTTCGTGTCAGACAAATATCTCACCCAAAGAATTAACATCAAACAAAAACGGTAGGGGAAAAAACCAATAAACTTTGAAAAACTGTTAAGCTAAGAAGTTTTTAAAATCCACATTATAATTGCAATCCGATTTAATTCTCTTTACGTTTATCCATCCATGCCTTTTTTGTATTTACTGTGTTATTTAAACCTTCTTTTAATGTCTTGAGACATTATTTTTATGTTTCAGGCAATTTGCTGTCAGTCATTGCTTGCATTTTGAAAAAATTGGTGACACAGCTCTTTTTAATCCGCAATGGAATTGGGACATTCAAATACTAAAGGAAACAGCAGCAAATAACGTCATGGTGATAAGAGTCCATTCATTTGTGCAGTACTTTAATTTTTTTCTGCTGTTAACACTCTAGCTGTTTTAAATGATGCAAGCCCTTTGTTTCTCTTGTCCCGGAGCTAGTCTGGCTTCCAGTAAGGTGTTTAATATGTGTAACGTGATTGACCATTTACAAAGGCTTCAGAACTGCAAAAATTGGTATTCGCTTGGGAGCTAACTAATTGCAGCAACGTATCAAGAAGTATGCTGTGAAAAGTTTACACTACCTCTGGGCTTGTTAAAAGCCTAACTCGTCCTTTTTTCGTGTAAGTAGTTTCTCTTCTTTCTTTCCCTTGCTTGTTTTTTCTTCTCTTTTTTTGAGGGGGAAGGGGCGTTTTTCTCGGTATGCTTAAAATAGACAGTTCGACTACATCCTTCAAAATTGAGTTAAGTTGAGCTTTAGCAAGTAAGATTGTAAAGAAGTAAAATTGCGTAATATGCCGCAAAAATCTGTTTAGTTCAGTGATTACTTTCTTGCCATCGTCACCACTGTTTTACGAAACAAGTTCCGGGCTCCCCTTAGGACTGGACATCAAAAAGACTTTGTTGGAAAATTTCAGTTGTTAAGAAAGTAACACCCACTTTGTTTTTAAAGCAATCTGTGTTTGTGACAGTTTTCTCATGTATGATGTACTTCACCTTCAAATTCATTGTTTTTGATAACAGCAGAAATTACCTTGATGGCTTTTTTATGCACCACTAAGGTCAACTTTCCTCCTTTGGATTTCCGTACCATATCCAATACTTCACCGTGTGTGACATTCCGGACGTCAGCACCATTGATCTATGAAAGTCAGAGAATCATAGAACAACATTGTTTCTTATTATGACATGACTTAACTCTACACTGACAAAAGAGTGTCTTTAAAACTAAACGCAATAAATTCTGTCTTAACTAGCCACAACTTAGATTATACTTCAAACGATATTGACCTTTATGTGCAATAAATAAGATTAACATCCATTCAATTTACCTCGATCGCGCTTAAAAAACCTTAGAAGATTTACTGTCCAAGTAGATAAATTTTCAGAAATTTTCTTAATATAATCTTCATACTCTCTACAAAGAGTGTTCATTTCGTATTTTAATATGATCAAGAAACTATTAATGGGTGTTTTGTAAAGAAAATTTCCTAGCTCACAAACCTCCACAATTCTATCTCCAGGCGATAACAGGCCATTCTTTTCCGCAGCAGCTCCAGGTCTGAGCCGGGTAATGTAGACACAGGGATCACCTTCATGATAAGGCTTATCTCGGCCCCCTTTCACATTGAAGCCGTAACCATCTGTTAACGATAACAAAAACGCATTCAAGCCCAAATCAGATTCTGCTAGTCGTCTCCATGCAGGTAGGGTAATTTGAGTTCCGGAATCAAGGAATTTTTATTGAGTAATCCGGAATAGTGGGCTTTGAAATCCGGACCTACGAATAAATCCTAATCACCCTAACGACTGGAATCCAGAATTCAAGGACACTCATTCGAGGCTGGGCGATTTTTAACTTTTTCTGCCTTCAGGATGGGCGCTTGTTCGAGGTGGGCGCTAATTCGAATAAATACGGTATTTCTTTGCTAAATAACTGCAGAATCTACAGTTGGTTACCCAGCAGTGTGAGTATATTTGGTTGTTTGTTTTTTTGTAGTGGTGTGAGTATTTTGGCGTGTTTTCTGAGTCTTTGGTATTACTTCATTTTTGAATTGCATTACTCGTGATGCCTGAAACTGCCCAAAAACCATAACATACATATTTTAAAAGTTGCGGGTTTATAATAAGAACAAAATCAATACCGGAATATTTATCGATTCTTTGTTAACACTGACCTTTTTTGATTTTTATTTACTCTAGTCAAAAATAGTTTAAACCAGAAAAAGCGTTTACCTTTGCCTTTTTTGAGCGTCACGGTAAGCGATTCCATAGGCTCCTCGATGAGCAGGACTGCGGCCTCGGTTCCCTGCTCGGGATCGTCTTCAGGCTGGGCTGCAGAGTCGGGCGCGGGTTCGAGTCCGGGCTCAGTTTCGGGTTCCTGATGCGGCTCCTCGGCCAACGGAATTGTTTCCTGGAACACGAGTCGAATGCGAACAATTATTCTCCTTGTTAGGCAGGGGTTTAGGAGAATTTGAATATAAATAGATTGAATCACAATCGTAACACTATTGACGTTTCAAGAGTTTGGAAAAATGATTTCAAATAACCTCAATGGAGCAGATGGGGCGTAGAGAGAAACAGATGTGACAATAACCAAGAGTGGGATAAATGGTGCATGGTTAAGCCGAAAAAATTCAAAATAATCTCTTGTTGTTCTTTTTGTTAGTTTTCAAAAATAAACCTAGAAAATCTGCGTCTGTCATAGCTCGTATCAGTTTGAATCCAGTGACTTGATTTTTCCCAGTTTTACCCAATCTTAGGGATAGTTTATATCCTAAATGCCCGTTACATTGTTGCCGCTAAGAAAAAACAAACCAAATACTGTCTTAAAGATACTGATAAGCCATTCAGCTTATTGCTAAGAAGGCCATGTGTTTGTCAGATAAGACTGTCAAGTGAGTAAAAGGCGACTTACGGCACAACTTTTATTTTGTTTTTTTTTCTTTAATTTTAACTTTTATAAAATTTACTATTATTATTATTGTTATTATTGGACAAAATCAAGTTCTGGTTTGTGATGTTCACCAGGGTTGAAAAAGATGTAGCACGGTATTCATTAAAATGTATAGAGTGTTTTCACTCACGTGGCCAGCATCTATGCAAATTTATTGGAACAAAAGAAAGCGTTTGCATAAGAAAAAAGTTCAACTCCCACAGGATTGGTTTGGGACACCAAAATGGCCGCCGTTTCATTGTTTTGGGACACCAATATGGCCGCCGTGACGTCATGTGAAAACACTCTATTGAGTCTTATTTCTGTTTGATTGATTATTTGGTTGATTTCCATTTTATCCACTCTGCCATGGATATTTCAATCGATTGCACCACAAACCTTAAATTCCAATTCCTCAGTCTTTAATTAAATTTGAAATTAATTCATGAACTTAATTTCATTTAGAAAAATTTTATTTCATTTTAAAAAACTAAACGAGGTCATTAATTAAGATTGCGCAAAATACACTGACCGAAGATAAGGTTTTCTTAAATCAAATAGCTAGGGTGATTTATTCTTTTTCAGTAACACTTTTACTTATATCCAAATGCCGTTTTAATTTTTTGACAGAGAAAATTTAAATAAGTTTGGTGAAATGGAATTTTCGGAATTCCATTGGTTAGACAAACCCCCCTCGAACCGGTGTTCAAGACACTGAAGCCATTTGGGTGAGAACTGGTCCGTTAAATTCCAAAGATATAATACTCAGTGAGTATTTTAGGGACGTCTTATGTTTAAACCTACACTGGTCTGAAAGGCTATGGTTTCAGCTTTCATGAGTACTGATTTACACTCCCAGAACCGGCTCCAACCATAGACATTCCTCTACGATCTCATCTCCGTTTTAATTAAAATTCAACTTTTATTTTGCCTTATTGATGGGGGAAAACAAGAAGAAATGTTCTTTTGGGGCGATTTCTTCGATAATACTTAAATACTCTTTTTGAATTATTTTCGACAAAAATTATACACCACATAACTTTTCCCTAGAGAGGGTAATGGTTTACTAGTAAAGTTCTGCTTCGCTCAGTCAGGGACTGATCGAAAGCTTGCATGACTGAAAACCATGCTGTTTCAAAAATGTTTATTCATAATATATACGCCTTTTAAATCACCTTGAAGATATACCTAGTTGTCTTGGTAATAATGTACAAAAACGACTAATAGATAAATACAGTGTCACAAAAAGAAGAAGTGTGGAGCTAAAAGTGTCACAGTGTACAAGCCGAGTCGAAGAAACCCAGTGACTTACACGGAAAGAATGTTCCTCAATCAGAACTTTTCATTGTGCTATAACATGAATAAAACCGCCAAATGAATATTTAAATATTTTATTTTAGCTTTCCAGAGCATTCTTGCTAACTTTTAGGTGAAGTTCATGACCAGAATACCAAAAGAAATAAAACTTAAGAGAAACATAAGAAAGTCCTATCGAAAGAGTCAGTCGCACAGTGGGAAAGCACTCAGTATAAAACGGCAGAGCGGTAAATTTACTTTGGAGATGTCACGCCTTTGAACATGTACGCCATCAAACATGGCTCGAAATTCCTCAAAATATTAAGTGACTCTGAAATGGGTAACAACTTTCTGAACCTACGGGGAAAGCTGCATAAACCGTTACAAATACTCATTTTCAAGCAATTTCAAGTCGTTAAAGAAACTTGCAAACTCAGTTAAAAGTTCGGTGAACTCAAAGTTTGGGTATGGCGATTCACTGTTTTCGTACATTGACCTCAAAACAATCGTCATCAGATCGAACAAATTACTTATTTGTTCATTTTATTTCGATAGATACGTTCGTAGAAATTAAGTTATGAAATAAAAACTGGACAGGGAGACGAAAAACGCGCACAATTCGACTGTATGTATTGTGCATTTTGATGGCTTGCAGCTCTGACTTCTAGACTACTTTAAACACGTCATAACACAATGGTTTCGAAAGTCCTCAAAACTTTTGATCTACTCTGTAAAAGACAATAACTTTCTTTACTATGTGAAACGATCAATAGCAAAAAAAACCATAACGAAAAAATATAATGATAGAAATTTTCAAGAAAATGCAAATAAGTTAAAAACTTTTACAGAGTTTAGGAAACTCGGCCCAGGGGGACGTAATCGCTGTTTGAGTCAATTGACGTTGAAAAAGGGTTGATATTTAATCAAATATACTTGTTGAATATAGCACTGTTTGTTGTTTGTACCGAAAGTATCACCAAGGTTGTGACACAGTCTAGCAACTAAATGGTATGCTGATAGATAATGTATAACGTTTATTCTAGAAGAAAAATAGGAATCCGCTAATAGGTAAAGTAGTCGTGGATTTAGAGTTATTTCATTGATCAATCCTTGGTTCGTTTTATCTTTTAATTTTTTCCTTTGAACCTGAGCGACACTGTTAATGAAGAACTGAAATACACCACCATTCTTTGTTTATAAATTAAAGTTAACGTACTGGGCCAGCCGACCTTCTGAATGCGGAAAAAATAGTTCCCGCTGCCATTCTTTCTTGGTCGTTCGGAATACTCATTAAAATTAAATTATCTTGACAACCAATGTAAGCATTTTCCTTTAGCATACTTTTCGCTTTCAGACGGCTGAAGAACATCTTACACCAAAATTCCAGAACAACTTGCAGAAAGCCTGAAAGCAATGTTGTTCATTTCGGCAGGTTAGTAGCAATAATCACAGTCATACGATTTTACCTTACCTCATCTGCCATGTCTTGGCGCCAAATGCTACAAATTCCGGTCACCTTCTTTAATACTTTGCCAATTAGCAGTGGATTCTTAGCTTAAACGCTTGTTCCAATATGATAAATGAACGCTGTTCATGTTGCATTCTGGCTTGAGACGATCTGTCTAGAATCCACTCACACTGAAATACCTCTCTTAGTGTCCGAGTTCGACCGAAAATAAAACTCGATTATCATGTGCAAAATATCACAAATGCAAATTGATTGTGCTCATTCTGCATAGCAAATGTCCCAGTAGAGTACTTAAAAAACAAAGAGTTCTAAATCTTTTCTTCTTTTCCGCTAGAGTGTAACATTGCATTGTCTCGGACTAATTATTCGCATAATTATGTTCAAGGCAGTTTAAGCGCGAAACTCCATCGAAACAAATTAAACCGTTGGTGTTTAAATAGTATAAAATGTTTTGTTTCTAAATATCTCTAGTCTACTCAAATAATAAATTTTTGTGTATATAAATGGTTTAATTTACACCTTGCATTCTACTGCTGAATTATTTTGTCTTTTTTTTTTGTTCTATTTTCTACTCCCAAGACAATTGAAGTTTACGATGACTGTCTTTTGAAATCATTTAGTGAGGTCTAAAAGTTACCACTGGGTATGGAGTTTTGAGTCGGGAACTTGGCCAAAACAGCTCTAGCTACCATTTTTAAAGAAACAAACTAAAACTTTGGCCAATTATATTTTGACCTATTTTATAATAAGATATCAAACCTCACCTTAATAATTCGACGCCTGGCCTGACAATGCGAACGGAAAGTTCTACTGCGAGTCTTGAAACCGTCTCAGTGAGGCTTTGTAAAAAGAACAAGCCGAGTTTTCATTTGTATACACATATGCCGACCTCTCTATATAATACGAAGACTAACCAAAGGTTCTTGGCGCGTCAGCGGACCATCTCTCAACGCGACAACTGTCTCTATCTCACGGATACTGGTAGTCAATACTACTTTCAGACACTTTGATCTGACAGTCAAAACTACTTTTTTGAAATAAAAAAATATATACCTCCCAGTATAGTGAAGGATGACAACTGTTTCGTTGTCTTGGCAAACTGGTCACTACCAATCAGTTAATCAGTTACTACGCCACCACGTACTCTTTATTGTGATACCATGTCTCCGGTTATTTTTAAAAACATCACGGCTCATTTCATCAAACTCTAGGCAACAAGTATTGGCCTTGTGACCAGTGTGACAGACGGTATATAAGTGTTTGAGGACAAGGGGTACTTTGTCACGTCGAGAGTAACGCGATAGCTGAAGTCACTCTCTTTCTAAACTGAATACAGTAAACCCCCTTCATAGCGGACACTGTTAGGACCTCGAGTAAGCGTCCTCTTAGCGAGAGTCTAATAGAGGAAGTTTAATTGTGTCAAACATCTGTAATTCATTTATGCCTGGGGTTTAGCTACTGTTCGTTTTATCGGGGTGTCCGCAAGGCGAGAGTTGAATATAGTTAGCGTACCTATAATTTATTCCTATCTAGTTTTTTATTTTTGTCTTTTCAGTTGTATTTTTTTTAAGCTTCCTCCGTTGAAAAGCCTCATTTCCCTTCAGATTCTTCTTTGGAAAGCCACATTTCCAGTGAGCTGTTAATTGCACCTTTTATGAAACAATTGAGTGTAGATCGACAAAAATATGCAGATTCTTAATAAGGGAGACGGGAAGGAATGAATAATGGCCTTTGAAAACACTTCGAGCGCTTACCATTGGTACGGAAATTTCGGTAAAAAATTTCCGTCAAATGGTACGTACTGGTATTTTTTAGGCACCGAAAAAAATTTTTCGCTTTCTCTCGACATGAAGCCTGGCACTAGTAATCCAGGCAACTATTACAGAAAATTTCGGTCGTTTCGGTAAAAACGGGAAAAAGGTAATACTTCGCAAGGTATTACTTTTTTCTCCGGAAAATTTCCACCGTGATAAACCGTTCCATTTGAATTCTCCCTCGAATTTCCGGGTTTTCCATAAAAATGGTAAGCGCTCTTCATTCATTCTGAAAACGATTTAGAATCGACACTCCGTAGTTAAAGCGGCTAACTTCATGAGTGAAACCTTTTAGCTAATCATACGATAAGCAAAGAGCAAAAAAAAAAAGAAAAAGAAAAACCGCAAGCAAATAGCCTGCGTAGCAGGGGCTAGGAAATAAATGGGCGTGAGAAAGAACGGGCGCGCAACAAAAACAAAAAAAAGTGAGATGATACTTAGTCTTACAGGTGCACTAGTAGCTTTGTGTCCCTTTCGGAAACAGAAAAATCTTATACATAAATTGACCAAGAAATTCTAGCTTTGTTTCCAATGAAATAGAAGCCTTTTTACAAAAAGAAAAGGAAGAATGGATAAAAATGATTATAAAAGTTGTGATTCCAAACCGTCTTGAGTTTGTTTGCATCGCGTCTATTCTTAAGCATGTGAAGTTTTATAAACATCCTCAACGCAAAATAACATGGCGAATACTTCTCCATCTATCGAATTCTATAAATCAGAGGGATGTCCTTATTTGAAAGAGGTGGCTTGGCGAGACGAGTTCCTTCTGACGGAAGGAACCTACAACCATCTGGTCACTATAATCAGCATCAATTCCATCTCAGTTTTACCTACTGTGCTGTTGAATGCTCTGGTGATCTTTGCAGTAGCAACGAGGGAAAGGTTGCGAAATAAATCAACAATCCTTTTGGCTTGCCTGGCCGGGGCGGATCTCTTGACAGGGTTGGTTGGACAGCCGATACGAATCGCGGTAGAAGTGGAGCGAATATTAAAGAAGGGGACTTTCTGTGGAGCTTTGGAAAGAGTAAGCTTTGTATCCGTTGGATGCCACATCTTCGCGACCTTAACTCATCTTGTGTTAATAACTATTGATAGGTGCATTGCTGTTAAAAAACCATTGAGGTATCGAGATATTGTCACAACACGGCGAGTCATCTGCGGTGTGCTTTCAGCGTGGGGTTTTACGATATATGTAACAATTCAAGAAAGCATTCTTGCTGCAGTAAACAGAGCTTCAGACATTTACAATGTTTATAATAACGTATCGTTCTCAATGCTTACCACATTCGGTTTAATTTGCATAGTTTTTATCATAGGAATATACTTGTACATTTTCTCGGAAACCCGGCGTCAACAAAGAACACAGACTGAACATTTAAGTGTAGAAGAAATAAGAACAATCAGGAAAAATAACAAAGGGGCCAAAACCCTAGGAATCATCCTTGTTGTATTAACTGCAACGTACTTGCCAGCAATAATAGTCATTATATTGGGTTTTTCCGTAAGTCTAGAACGGCATGTTTCAAACCGTTTTGCGGGCTGGGCGGCAACGTTAATCATGTTAGGTTCCCTGTGCAATCCAGTTATTTATTGTTGGCGCATGAAGAGATTTCGCCGAGCATTTTTGCAAATTCTTCATTTGGGAAAACAAGAAAATAACCAGCCACAGGAAGCGATACAGATGCAAGTCATTGAACAAGTCGTTTAATTGTCAAAATCAACAAACGAATTATTGACTTTTACGCTCACTTAAGTCCCCTATCAGTGTATACACGTAGTGTATGTCTATTTCGTCAGTCTATCAGCAACTCAATAAGTGAACGCTACATGTGTTCTAGAGGAAGTGTTTTTTTCTAAATGCTGTTGTAAAATATTGCCCTAGTTGTAAGGCTGAGATCTAAACAGCTTGGTTAAGAGAAAACCTTCTTGTTACAGTTTTTTCCTTGCACAGCAACATTAACCATACGACTATAAGTTGAATAACTAATGACTATCAATAAACTATAAACCTCATGCATGCATCCTTTTGTTTAGTTGGTAGTGTATACTGAAGTGATGAATCCAAATTCGATATTAAAAAAAAATTGAATTTAGCAATTTATTGAGTTAATGTTGGAGCTCCAGTGAAATACAATTAGAAGAAAAAGATACCGCATACTGAAGACTATGAATGAGGAGATTTAATCTTTCTTTTGGTCAAAAATCAAATTGAATAAGTTTTTAAATGTCAAAAACTTTGAATTGTATTTTGTAAAATGAGAAACCAGTCCAGAGACGAAAGTTTCTACCGATAATTTTCGCTTAGCCCATGCCCTGTCTGAAAAGGTAAGACAATTTTCTCTTTTTTGACCAGCTGCCAGCCGGCCGATATAGTCTAAAATTTGGAAGTTAAATATTTTGTTTTTAAGTATCTCCGTATAAAACAAGATGAAAACGTACGATCTACTTTAAGACTCAATTTTATACATAAAAACGTATCAAAAACGTAAAAATCGATTCGAAATTTAACAAAGGTTGAATTTATGAAAATTTATGAAATTCCCGTTTATAAAAAAGATCAAGACAAGCTTGAACACATATAGGCCGATTCAATTTGTGCAAAACTCTTTATTCGAACTGACGTTCTTGACACTTTATATCAGTTTTTTTTTAATGAAGCATTGTTTATTTAGCATTTATACTCCGCAACAGACAACAAAAGACACTTATTTTTTGACTTGATAATGACGTCAGTCGAACGTTAAAACGTCTAAATATATATATTTTTATTTTTCATTTCTTGACCACTCGAGCTGCCTAGTGGGGGTTGGGGGGGGGGGGGAGGGGGAGGGAGAGGGCGGGAGTCCTGAAAAGGTAGAAGTACTAACGTATAACCGGGATAAGCGCGACTCGGTTAGTGCGCGTCCTTCTTTAAATTTTTCAGGAGGTTTGAAGTTTGATTCGTAGGTGAGACTCGGCTCTTAATCAGCTGCCTGACCTCCCTTTTTTTCTTTCTTGTTTGTTTGTTTTTGAACAGGAAATGATAGGAAATGACAGGAAACGATAGGTATAGAGGAAACCTGGTCGCGTGGCTGAAATTGAGGTTGGCAGTCCCGCAGTAAACGCAATCAAGTCTCTCTCCTGCGTCGTAACTCAACAACAACAACAATTTATTCACATTTCTCAATTTTCTTAGTTTACAGTACATTTTAAAATATATACTATCTTTATTAAAACAAGCGTTTAACAGATAGGGTTAATTTAAAAAATGTATATACGGCCGTGAAACGAGTAAAGAATCAGAAGAATTACCTCGGAGCTATGAATAACCAACCGTCAAGATAAATGAAAATAAAAAAAGAGTTCTTCCTTCGTTGGCTTAATTATAATTCCTAAACGAGGATAGATACAGTACACTTATGGTGTATATTTGGTGTAATAAAATTGCGTCAACTCTTTACAAACAAATGTGGCCAAAAATAGCCATTTAATTTGCGGACGCCCACAAATAAGCCTACAGTGAAAGTTTGGGCAGGCCATTCCAATAAAAAGCCAAATAGCGCGATATCATTTCAAGTTTACACCAAACGAGTTTAGAGAAGGTATAGAATTGGCCATAGTAAAGAAATCTTTTGCTTTATTCTTTCGTCAGATCAAATCCCTGCAGCAAGCGTGCCTATTGTTTTTTTTTTTCACTATACATTTTTTTTGTCAATCATATTTTTTGTCATTTTGTTTTGACACGTGACGTTATTGCAATATGGCGACGTCTTTTAATGGGTTATCAAAATCGTATGCTAATGAGGAAAATTGTAGACTGAATCAAACATTTCCACCGAGACCATTAATACACCTTGTTAACGCCCAAATTTTACATCACCATTGTTTCCAGTTTCTCACGTTTTTTACACTCGTCCCAAGAGAAATCGAAAACAATGGTTATGCTAAATTTGGGGGGCAAAGACAAGGTGCATTATGGTCTGGGTGAAAATGCTACATGAGCCAGCGGAGATCCGCCAAAATAGAATACTAGGCTAATATTATAGAGCCTTTTTATTCGCGTGGCCAGCAGCTATGCAACTGCCCACCTACCCCTCCCCTAAGCCAAGTCGAGTTGCTCGAAATTTTCCAAAGCGTTTTCCGCAATTTCTCAAAAAGTTCATCAAAATCGAGTCGCTCAAAAGAGTCAAAAGTTGCTTTTTGTAACGCGAAGGTTGCTCAAACATTGCTGGAAAAAACAAAAGCCTTTTTTCAGTGTTTTTTGTTGCTCTCTCCTTTATTTGGTCTGATTCAAATTGTGTAACAAATGACAATGAGCAATTTTGTGGCGTAACCAGCGTTTCTAAATAACTTTGTCCTCAATTAAAACCAAAACTGCACGAGTAAAGACTACGCATCAATATTTTATGTAATATTAATCTTGTGAAAAATTTGGTATGAGCCAATAAAATTGTTGAATGACCTTCTTCACCTGAGTCACTCGAATCAGTCGAGTGTGGCTTGTGAATCTTCGTCCACCATTTTGAATTTTCTTTAAAAAACTGTTTACCTAGCAGCCCGGCTTTTGCCCGAGGGGGAGGAAGGGGATGCAAGGACAAGCTGCTCCGATATCTCAGAATTAGTAGAAAAATACTGGGGAAATTGCCCGGAATGCAAAAAGTTGTTCGAAACGATCAAATTTGCTCGAAAAAGGAGAAGTTGCCAAAAAGTTGCCGAGCAACTTGTGGAAAGCCCGAACCCATTGAGCTGGTCTTTTGGTCATGTGGTCTTCCGTTAAAAATTAAACCTGAGTCCATGGGTGCACCAGGCAGGTGTACTACATGCTATCTCTCCGATTCCAATGAAACTTGGCCAGTAATCTATCCCAGTCGTTGAGATCTGGGTCACACCCATTGATAACCCATTGAGCCCATTGTTTCTTTTGGTCACGTGGTCTTCCGTTACGTGTTTTCGTAAAAGCCGAGTGATCCCGGAATGAATGGGTCAAACCTGGGTCACTTCCTGTGGGACCCAGTTCCCATGAATGTGACAATAAGACCTCCCACCCGTTTTAAGTCGCTTCCTGTGGACCCAGGTCGCATGAATGTGACAATAACACCTCCCAGCCTTCTTTTTTTGGGCCAAAAATTATTCTAGCACAATCTAAGGCAAAGGCTATATTGGGGGTAGCCTGCGAAAACAGCCGTCTCTCTGCGAAGCGTCTTGGGCGGCTGTCTTCGCAGTTTGGAGCAGGGAGCCCTGGCTTGGAGTCATGTGACGTGAGTAGTGAAGAAGATCATTCTTTGAAAATCAATCTTTGCATGATCCTCAGCACGTACTTTGCTTAGGTAGTCCGTTCTTCATTGATTATGTTGTCAACTTTCGCGCGCAATACACTGTAATTAATTAAGTCTGCCCTTTAGACTAATTTGCATATTTTCCGCTTTGGTGAGTGACAAGCAGCTCCCACGCTATTTTAATAATGATAATTACACCGTCGTCACTGGCAAAAAAATAAACGGTATGTATATCAGCTTTTTAGAAATAGATGCACTCCTTAACCCCTTATTTTGCTTCTAAACTTCAACCGGAAGACGAGTTTGTTTTGAAAAGAAACCAAAAGAACATTGTGACTTCCGGTAATATTGACTCTTCATCTACTGTTGTAATGAGCATGCGCAAGTTCAGGAACTTCAACTTCGAAATGGACAGTTACTGCGGAGGGAAAACTCCTGATCGGGATTATGGTCGTAGCGAGGACAAATTCAATCTTCCAAATTTCAAAGTCCCATTTGAGTTCCGCGAACCGTACATTTTAACAGGTTATCGAAAACCTGAGATCTCTGCACAAGAATGTTTACAAAGCTCCTTCAGTCGCTGCAACGAAACCATCAACGTCTGGTCGCACCTTGTTGCATTTGCATTCGTCCTGGTTCGATCCATGGTCGTGCTTTCAGAACACAATCCCCTTGAAGATCCGTTTGCTTATCCGATGATTTCATTCGTTGTCGGTACATCAGCTATGTTTTTAATGAGTTCAGGAGCGCACTTGTTTAACTCCATGTCAAGCAAGACACGCCATGTTTGTTTCTTCTTCGATTACGCAGCGATCAGCGTGTATGCCTTTTCTGCAGGCCAAGCTTTTTACTTCTACTCAAGACCTCTGAAACCAGACTGGGTAATATTCCGTTCGTATCCGTCCTTCGTGGCTTTATGTACGATCGTGTCGTGTCTATCGTTGTCTTCCTGCTGTGCATCGAGACACCGCTGGATTGGACACAAGTTTTTAATTCGTACCGGAACGTTCATGGCCTCATTCTTCATCAACACATCACCCTATTGGGTTCGAATGTGGGACTGCCAATCAGATATAGACTGCAATTCTGTGTCCATCCCCTATTTCAAGCGGCAGGCCTTGTTCTTCGCCATTGCTGCCCTGGCAAATGGTAGCAGATTACCTGAGCGACTTATGCCCGGCGTGTTTGACTTCTGTGGTCAGAGTCATCACTTTTTACACATCCTGTGCGCTATTGGTACAGTAGATGAGTTTACAGCTCTTTATTTGGACATGCTAGGGAGGCGAAAGGCCCTTGAGTTGTCGCATGTGACTCCCACGTTTGCTAATAGTCTTCTGCTGACTACAGTGGTCTTAGTTGCTAATGTGGCAATTGTCTTATGGTTTACCCGTGCGATCAAGTCCAATGACACTGCATGTAAGAAAAAAACTTAAGGTAAACCAAACTAACCCTTCAAGTAGTTACATGTAAAGCATGGCTCACAGCAGCAAAATAGGCCACCTCTGAGTTCCAAAAACCCTTGCTTTCAAAATGAGGCCAAGTGCACAGCCTTTCTTGGGAAAATAAGATTTATTTGCATGAGAATGAAAAATCATTTCCATATTAAAGGCTGAGCACTGAACCTCATTTTGATACAGAGGCCCGGGGGAACTCGGAAGTGGCATATTGTATTGCCCCCCTGACTCCTGCCCCCAACAATATTTATACACCAACCATGGATACCCTGTGTGCCAGAGACTTTTCATGCACAGTTTCCAGTTTCAGTCAAGTCTTTATAGTGACCCATGCAAAAAGTTTTTTCTTGTGAATTGCGGCTTGTGACTTCAGCCTTCAACCGAAGAATCTGTCAGCCTGGAGCCGACATGCAAGAAAAAACCTCTGGTACCCAGGGCAATCATGGAGGAACTATAGCATTGAGATCCCACATTGGGTGATGCTCGCCTTAAACAATAGGGAGGATAAGCAAAGACGTTTTTGAGAGACACATGTTAACTGGAAGTGAGGCTTTTCCCTTGACTGTGCCTTCAGGTGCTACCAAATCTTTATTGTTACAGGGCTGTCATTAAGAGGCGGGGGCTGGGGATTTCCCCTGGCTACTATGAACATGGCCATGGCTACTTTCATAGCAAAACAAACGAAAAATAGAACCAAAAGAAATCCTTGTGTTTGATTCCCCCGCCTTTTTGCTGTGGGCAAGTTGAAATCTGACTGCCCTGTTGCTAAGTGTGTCTGCTCTTACACAGACAATTTACCAGAAAAAACTGGGTATAACAACTGCCTAAGAATGCAACCAGACCACTTCCAGTTGACGTGCATTGCTCAAGAACTCCTTTGCTGAAGCTCTCTTATTTTGGCCTTTTACCCCAAACTCTCACTGCAATCACCATCCCTATCAGAATTACCAAAGACCCTCAACCCTAATGGTGATTAAGGCTTATTTTTCTGGAACCAGAAATGGTGACATGCATAATGCATGAACCAATAACCCAGAGCAAGTAACTTCAATGTACTCGTGTCATAGCAATTTCACCAAACAGCTTATATTTTGAACGATTTTGGCAGGAATTTAGAATGACTCCCAAGTCCACACATCAGTCATCAAAACCTACAGACCTTAAAAAAGGGTATTTTCACCTTTTAATGATTTTTACTTTTGGATATCGCGGGCTGATCAAGAGAAGATTTTATTATCACAGTAAAAAAGCAATCTAAACTGTATCTAAAATAATATAAACTGGTCCATGAAAGAGACGTGTCATAGGTCTAGAATGGGAGTTGCTAGCTTTAGGTTAAAGGCTCCTGCATAATGAGATAATAACATTAGAAGCCTATTATACTACTACATGAGAAATGTCTGCAATTTGATTGGCTAAGAGCAGTGGTATTTCAGCTTAATTGTGAAAATTGCAAACCTTTTGTGGGTAGTAGTATAAAAACATAATAACATGATTTGTACGTGATATTTGGCATAAATACTACTTGTGATATTTCAAAATTGTCTCAAATTTCACTCGCCTAATCTCTCTTGAAATTGCGTATAACAATTTCGAACTATTACTCATGTTATTTAAGCCAAATATCACTACAAACCATGCTATTACCTGTACAAATAATAGAGTGATTTCTTAGAAACCACTGGTTTTATACATTGGATTTTAAGAACTTTCCGTAAATTAGAGCACAGATAGTATTAGATTTATTAAAACACAATATGCACTTATCATACTTAAAATGATAAAAGACTTTTGCATAAATCATTTATGTTATTTTCGTATTTAAAGGGAGACACATGTTAACATTATGTGGCAAAAAGGTCTCTTCTGCTGAAAAATTACCGTATTTCCCTGAATAATGCTGCAGCGATTATTCTTTTTTCACCAAAAAGGGGGTGATTGTTCAAGGGAGGAGATTATTTCAAATACTGCTCATCACTGGAAGTCATGTTCTAAATATTTTGTTTTGTTATCCCATTAAATCAAAAAAATAATCACATCGAATAAACAACAGTTTGGTTCCTTGGTTAATTTTAACTGTCAACGTGCTCATCGTCAGAGTTTGAATCATCACTGATTGGTCAGTTTTGCTGCATCAGACTCCACTTCAACTTTGTTTGTCAATTTTTAACTTGGCAGGGAGGGGATCAAAGGAAGAGAAGATGGCAAGAGGGGTTGGGGAAGGGGCAGTTATTCAAGGGGGGTGATTATTTTTAATATAATTCCATCAAAGGGGGGGTGATTATTTGAGGGAGGTGATTAATTGAGGACAGCGATTATTTGAGGAAGCATGGTATGCAATTTTTCCTGAGACTATTTTGCTTAGAATGCATATTAATGTTCAACTCACAAAAGCAATGGAAATTTCTGAGGCTCTAGATAGTATTTCTAAAGCACATTAACCATAAATTAGCATTTACATTTCTTATTTTGTCCAAATCATGCCTTTTGAAAAGATTTGTTGTGGGTTGTGTAATTAAATTCAATTGAGTTCAATATTTTAATGTGAAATGTTACCATAGCATAATACAATGTATCAGTAGCCTCTGTTCCCAATATCCACTATAAAACAACAACAAGAATACAAATTCTCCAGATGGATCTCTATAAAATTTGTTAAAAGAGTGTGATAAGCAATCAAAGCATTTTCCCTTAGGCAATCATTTTAGTAATTCTCATTTCAATTTCTCTGGGTTTTGTATTGATATTGTTGATATTGTTTATCATACTGGGATGTTTACGCACTGGGCAGTTTGACTGTAATCAAAGTTTGTTGTTTTATTTACATTATTTTTAAGAGGGAAGATTATTTATTTGTTTTAAAGCCATTACATAAATGATAGTCACCTCTTGACATAAAAGCTATGGCAATTCTGTGTTTTTGAAAAAGGGTATTTAAATTAGTTTGTGTTTTTTAGAAAAGCATTGACAGTTTTTAACGTCCATTTATGTTAAAGTTTCTGACAAAATCACACGCAATAAAGGGAAAAACAAATTGTGCCACCATCTCGTCATTTCCTTAGTCTGTAATTAATCTTATCGACCATAGCCCTCGACCCATCAGCGCAGGAAAATTCACCTAGTTATTGTAAAATACAATTTTAATTATCACAATTTTTATTAGATGCCCTTAATAAGTTGTAATACAGTGATGGCCTAAGGGCAGTACTCAGCTCTTACAAGGCCTCACAGCACTGGTAGAGAAAACAAACAGAACTAACAATAGGCCCTACATGTAGCTCTAAAACAATAGAGGTATGTGCCATGGATGTACCAATGAAATTTGAGGCTCTGGAGAGCTCCGTACTATCTGATAGCTGAAAGACAGTGTATGGGTGTAAAAGCACTCTTAGTAGTGCCTTGTTACTCAATAAAGGGCTTTCCCTGTCGCGTTGTTGTTGTACGCTTTGTCTTGTCTTTGTCTTGAGCGTTTTCATCTGTTAAACTTGTATTAGATGCCCCTCTCTAATAATTAAACACCCCCTGTCTAATAGATGCCCCCTATGAGAATTACTCCAAAATGCTAGCAATAAGCAAAAAGGAGCAAAATCATTAAATTCATTCAGTTTCTTGCTTCAAGTTTTAGCCTTAAAATTGTCAAAATAAATCATATTGTGGCGCACTGCGCTGAAAAACTTTGTTATCTTCATATCTATAAATGTGCCACTCCACTGTGAAAAATATACATTTGGTTAGAGTGTAGCGCAGGTTAGCTCCAAAATAGTAACGTAGACCACACCCTAAAGTTCTTCACATTCCACGAATTCCACGAAACTTACCAAGATAAAAATATTTTTTTTCTTTTTTATGCATAATGATTTACCACACCGTAAAATTTTAAGACAGTCTGACAAATCCTTCATCCAATTATGTATTCACAAACTTGAGGTAAAAAGGTCCAAATTAGCCTCCGGTACCACCTTAACAAGGCTTGGCGTATTTCATCTTGTTCAATGTTACGTCGAAAGTAAGAGTAGACCAACGATGGCAACACAAAAACCCCGAGCGAGGACGATGACAACGAAAACGCACACTTTTGAAAACGCGTTAGTGTAGCCAGGGCCTATACCTACCAGCCTCGTACCCAGTCGCTATTTATGTGTTTTTGGGGTGAGAGAAAAATGGCGTCAGGTTAAGGCCCGCGGAGATTCATGGGAAGGAACTAGGAAAAAGGAAAGGGAAGAAGGGACGCTACTTTTCCTTGCCCCTTCCCATGAGTCCGCGCGTGCCTTAAGCAAACTACAATCTCTTCTCACATTAGACTACGAGTAGTCCCCTATTTTTCCTCAGGGATAGTAGAGCGTGCGAAACGCGAGCGCGCGTGAAAATCGCTACACGCGAGAAAAGGCGACAAGCTGCGGGAAGAGAAAAAAATGATTTTTCTCTCTCCCCGCCGCGTGTCGCCTTTTCTCGCGTGTAGTGATTTTCACGCGTATGTATCGAGCCACCTTAAGTCGCGAGCCTCGAGTTCTTTTCAATGATAGCTCACACATCGCCTGCCCAGCGCAGCTATGGCATTCAGCGAAATTCACATTCGATTACTTGCTGGAGCCTCTTAGTCCAAACTGGAGATTCCTTATAGTTGAGTGCGGCGCGAAGTCAATCAGATGTTTTTCCTGCTCACATTTCTTAGCGCCGTCCCCACGATCTGTACGCCTGGAAGAGGCTAAGCAATGTCACGGAAATTAGAAAATCTTTTTCAGCCCTAAATGATCCAATTCAGCCCTGCGCATTTGCCTATTCCAGCACACTTCGGGACTCATTTCAGCCCATGGGTCCAAATCAGCCCTAGGTAATTAATTTTATATGAAATGTATTCGTCCGGATTAAGAGAACTAAATTAGACTCGATGAAAAAACAGCCTTTACTTTGGTCACAGAAACGGCTTCATTTTTGGGGCTAGATTATATTTAGAGTGTAATCATTAAAACTCAGGCCAAGTATTGACAGAGTTGCTCTTGTCGAACTCCTTTCTGTTTTATACTTGCGTTGAGATTTGGTTTGTAGACAAAAGTTTGTTTTTAAATAGCTAGAAGCTAAGCTTCCTTTGTTTCGTTTCTAATTAAAAATTCGGCGGTGGCCTCAAAAGGAAAACCGTCTAATTGAGGATATGACGTAACGGGGCAGAGACATTCATTTTCTACTACACCTGCGTCATAAGTGCGAATAAATTATCCCTTGAACATCGTACATTTTAAAAGGTTGAGTTCTTTGTCAAGCTCTGCGGGGAAGAATAATTCATGATGAAGCTCCTGGCCGTCGCTTTGGTGGTTCTTGTCTGCATTTCAGTCGCAGTCGTAGATGGAAGAAAGAACAAGAGAGGGAAGGACCGTCTGGAGCATTTGGAGAAGCGAAGAGAGTTCCCTAGGAACAGAGTGAAGGGAAAACCAAATGTTGTTGAACCCAGTAATGACGCTGTTGCTAATAAGGTAGGGAATAATGTAAAAAAAAACTTCACGAATCAGTTGTATTAAACCGCTGGAATGTTTCTAGTTAAAGAGACCTTTATATTGCGCATAACAACTGTGAAATTCAAACTTAAGGTAAGGAAGTATTTTCGAAATACGTCGAACTGAAGAAGTTGAGTTTTCAATGTCTCAGTGTTGTTTGACATAACTCGGCACAACTGACTCGAGCGCATTTGATTTCTTCTTATGCGACTACACACAAGATCCAAGCCATTATGGAGCTTTCAATTGCTCTGCAACAGTTTGCGATGATTCAAAGAATTTCGCTAAAGTAACAGTAGATTCGCATTTGTTTTTTCCGCTTAGTACGCTTGAAGGAATCCGTCGCTTCGACTGAGTCTGGAAGCCCAGTTTAATTTATACGAAACGCTTATTAAGGTCCCCAATTCAATCTTTACTATTTTTCTAATGCTGTTGCAGTTTTGTTGCTTTTTGGTGCAACACAGATTATGAAATCGTTAGAGATGATAGCATTGACGAAAAGCACGGTGTTGCGGTTTTTATTAGTTCGCGAAGACGGACGCAGATTCTGCCGCGGCTTTGTACGACTTTACCAAATAACATGCAAATATGCGCTCCCCTCAAATGTTTATACAAAGTATTGATCCTCTAAGAATAAAAATAACTGATACGGTTTTTTAGATGCTTATAACTTATAAACATAAACCTTAGTATAAAACTAGAAAGGTTCATCTCTCGGATAGTTGGTAACTGAAATCTAAACAGAAAAGACCAGTTTGGAAGTAGATATTAATGAAGTACCGTGCGTTTTTGCTTTGTGCTGACTATATAATGCTATGATTAGTTGAGGTTCAGTAATCAACAGAATTTCTTCTAAATGAAAGAGACTTTATATTTAAAGTTCAAACATACTCAAAATGGTTGCAACGCTTCTCAAAAGCACATCAAGGTAAAGAGGCATTCATCTTAAGTTTGTCTTGAAAGTAGCTCCTACTATACTTATAAACTAATTAGTGAGAGATCGATGAACTAACAAAAATAAACGGAGTAGCTTATATTTGCATCCCCAAGAGATCATATAATGCTAAATGTTACTTCGACGCCATTGAAGAAAGTGAGACGAAAGTCATAAAGTAATAATTGTTGAAACTCATGGCCACTACAAATCGATCATTTTCCTGTTCGAGTCATGTCCACTTAGTTAGTGTTCTAGATCTAAATACTAGATCGGGTATACAGTGTATCATATATTTTAAAAAAAACCTTTTTTTGGTAGCTGATATCATGTGATGTATACAGCAGTCATAACGCGGAATATTTGTTGTGTTAGAAAATAGAAAATGATGATATCATGAAATCTCGGAATGTTAAACACTTTTGTATTGTACACCACCACGAAACCTAAAGATATCAACCTCACTAAACAATATTAGATTTTGCATTTTAATGAAGATTGTTATTGCGCAGTATTGATCAAGTTGAAAACGCTTATATTGCAGCTTCTCTTTTTCTACTTGTAACGGCTAGCATGCAGGTAACCGGGTATCAATAGCGTCCTATAAACTGCTCAACGCATCGATATTAAATCAAACAAGAGAATTTACAAAACCAGTTCGAAGTCTTGTTTAGCAGTTACGCCTAGGCTCTTAGTAGATCATAGTTTTATTATATTACGCAACAAAAATGTTGTGATTGGTGGACGCTTTCTGCGATTTTGCATGAATTTGGTATGTCTGTCACACCAAGGGTTATGATTAGATTTGCTGATCGGTTTTTGATGTTTGTTTTTTTAGTAATCTCCTCCCTTTGTCAAGTTTTTGTTATTTCTTTTTAAATTTAGTTGAAAACCTTTTATTATATTTTACACTGAATGGAAAAAAAAATAATGAGCGCTTACACACTAAAAGTATTTAGAAGCAAAAGGATTATCTGCTTCTCAGTAGAGACTTCCCTCAGAGTCTTATGTACGAATTGCTATATTCAATTAAATTAAAGTTAATAAATTGACTGCGAAGGTTATCAGCGCTTTCTGATCTGAAGTAGAAAGAGGAGAAGATTTGTCTATGAATGTACAATTAGTAGACATTTAGCTGTCTTTGTAAATGTCCAGTTTTTTCAGTGACTTAGCCTTTTGTAATGCAACCAAAGCTTTAATGCTTGCGTTTATTGCCAAGCAAAATCAATAAGTCAGTAACATAAGGGTCAACAAGGAATTTTTCTTAACAATCCCTAATCCAGGCCTTCAAATAAGCCAAATCCGGGATTCCGATAAATGTACTGGGACATGGCTTCGGTAACAATACATCATCTCTTAACTGTAATGATCCCAAAAAACTCGCATTGTGATATTTTGAGTAAAATTACATCGTTCTTGCAGAAGGAGGACGCCAAGGCAGGTCCGGTCATTAGCAACGATGCAAAGGCTCAAAAGGCTCAGAAACCCTCACATGAAGATAAACGAGACTTCAAAAATCATCACAAGAAACGCGAATTCAAGCACAACCAAGCTAAGCTTGACCTGGACCAAATGGAGAACGTCCACAAGCGTCACCATGGCAACAAGTTTGATATGCATCCCAATGACGTCAGAATGATCAGGAAGGGAAAAATGAGTCGTGAAATGTTGGTAGATAGAGATCTACCGGAGGCAGAGATCACAAAACGAATGATGAAACTCATGAAGAAGAGGGCTAAACATCAGATGAGGAACCATAGCCACCAGAAGCGTCGTGATCAGAAGCGCCGCTTAAAGGAAAATGCTCCTTAAGATGCTGTCTTTCCAGTTTGTGTTAGATCATATTTTTTGTATTAATCAGGTTATAGTAAGCTAAGGACCTTAAAATTTGACCACGGCGACGGGCAAAAAGTATGTAAAAGAATCAGTGGGTTTATGAACAAAACAACAACTTTGCAAGTGCATCAAGCTTTTTTGTACATTTCTCCGGCTGTCACTGCACGTCTACGACGTGAAAAATCGGCGACAAAATGTTCTTTCAGAACTAGGATACTGTTAACAGAAAATTAATCCAGCATTTGACAAAGTAAGTGAGTTGGAGCAATGGCAATGAAGAGTGAAAGAACGCCAATTCACTTTTCAAGCGACGTTTTCGCTGTCGTCGTCGTTCTCAGATCTTAAGGTCCCTATAGTTAAGCTAACATGACCTAACACTGTTTTAGTATTTGTATAACACCCTTCGTTTCTTTTCACCAAAACTGAGTGGGAAGATTCTTGCAACTTTCGTAGACGAACGTGCAGTTTACTTTACGATGAAAAGTTGTTGGGCCGAAGAATCCTGCCAATATATATGAAAGGCATTTTTCCTTAGTAGAAGTGCATGTATAATCAGTTTGAATTGTGTCTCCATTAAAATTGTTATTTTTAAATCAAGTGTGTTCTAGTTCTGTCATTCCCTTTCGGTTTTAAGACTGCGTAGCCAACGCGATCGTCAGTGAAGGCGAAAGTTTTGGCAGAGGAGCTGCGAAGCCGTGCGGAGAAAGTGAGCTCGTTTTTATCGCGTTTTCGGCGTTCGCTTATGTCGTACCCACATCTGGTCCGAATCCGATTTGTACACGTAATTGGCTGTCAGGATGTGAAAGGCGATAAAAGAGCGCATGCTCGAAATAAATCCTCAAAATGACGACCGTTTTTCGACGTCTTAAACGACGAATTTGATAGAGCCCGTGAAGATAAGATAAAAAAGGTTTTACAAGTTATATTGAGACAGAAAAGTACTTCTTCCGTAAAAATATTTATTTGAACAGACCCGAAGATGAATTACACACGCCATAGCGCGCCCAGGAGTCAACACTCACGTCATTCGCTTACAATCTAGCCAATAGAAAAAAATGAATTTTGTTACTTGACCAGATCTCGCCTTCGGCTTCTTCAACAAGAGATCTGGGTACAAGATTAGGCGTTCGCTCGAGATTAGCGGTTTCCTCGCCAAAAGTCTCACGCTGTTCTAGGCCCTTTTTCCCTTGTAAACCAAGAATTGTGATCATGCGCGGGTTATAAGACAGCATGTAGATTAATAGACCAAATATGAATAACGCGGCCCAATTTACGTGGTCATCCAAGCCACGAAGAGTTGTTTAGCCGTTAGCGAGGCAACGGCTAAATTTTCATCGGCTCAGTTATTTCGGGACATGGAGAATAGCCCACTTTTGATAAGTTAAAATTCTTACATGGCTCCCATGCTTTAGGGACAAAATTACAAAATCTTTCACGACTCCATTGTCTCGCAATTCCCAGAAGAGACTTGAGCACAATGAAAACCAAACCAAAATTCTCGGAGTCATGTTAGAATTTTCGAATTGGGGCTATTGGTTCGGTCCCAGGAAACGCGCACGAAACCTCCCGCTCTGCAGTCAAGAGCTCTACCGACTGATCTAATCCTGCCGCGGAAAAAGGTAGGGTTTTGTCTTGCTCCCTCTTCCGATACAATGAACAGTTAATTATAAAAGATTATTTGGATGCACTAGTTGCGCTGAAATCAGTTGGTGATGTTATACACTGACAAGAGTGGTTATTATTTACAGGGTGGGCATTGCAATTACTGACACGAAAATGATTGAAGAATTCGGGAAAGGGATACAAGGGAAGCTTAACTTAATTGAAATTAAAAATTTGCCCCTACTGACACGTAAGCAATTGAACAATTCAAGCATGGAATCAGAAAGGATCAGAAAGAATTTTTCAAAGCTCAATTGCGAATGAGTAAGCTATAGACCAAGAGCATTGTGATGCTTCGAGAGGGATTCGAAAGATCACTTGAAACAATGTAAACGCGTTCGATCTATATAGGCCAAAAGAGTCCAAAGAAGACCAAACAAATTGCATAGGTTGTTTAGTCAGTTGATTTTAAAACTCTCAAAACTTATGCGACATTCAGTGCAGTTTCAGTTGTGAAAACAAAAAAATTAAAACCATGCAAACCGACAGTTTTTAATAAATCTTGAAAGCTAAATTCAGTTTAATTCCTGTTTACTGTCGCGCACATACACGAGCTAGAGTCAAGTATTGGCTTATTTTTTCAAGTACATTTAATATCCCAATTAAAAGTATCACTTGTATTAAATCGCCATTGCGTCTTCATAAAATACTCAAGCTTACTCACCAAACGACTTTTACTCAATTACAAACTCATAAAAAAGGCACTTGCTCATTTTATGTTTTCAAAGGAATCGAGCTCTGAAAGATACTTGGAAATACCCTCTGGCTAGTAAATAGTTTGTAATCTCTTATTCAAAAGTAGAATTTCGTGCACAGTCGAAGTGGCATTTCTGCTTACAGTGTCCATATTGTATTCATCTGCAATATCAAGTGCTTGCATTCGAGTCTCTCACTGGAATTTTGGATTGTATTTTTTTAAGCGTGCTGAATATAACTTCACAATAAAAAGCATTAATACCAGTGCGAGACTTGCTTGAAGTGTCGACAGTAGATCACGCCATACTGCTTTGAAATTGAAAACTGAAAACATGGGGACAGTCTATTTGCTTTTGATGGCCTTGCATGTTATTGGTATTATTTCAAACATACGATTATTATTGAGCTGCTTTACCTACCGTAATAATTTCCAAAACAGCAATGCATTGGTTATCTTCCAATCCATCCTTCATCTCACGCTTTTGGCTCTGAACGCAGACGATACCATGAAGACATTTAGCAACAAACAACAACTGGAACGGAGTGATATAAACGGAGTCCTTATCACTTCCGTAGGTTTCTTTTTGGTTTACAACATAATGGCAATGATAGCCGTCGAATATCCCTCAGTATTCTGTCTTAAACAAGCGCCGTCTGCTCGAACAGCCATGTTTGGAACTCTTGTAGCTGGCATAAGTACAGTTCTATTCTGGACTGGCTTTTCAACTTTGGAACCGGCTCTGTGTAATTCTCAAATAGCTTCCACCATGACCTGCTCGCTGCTTCTTCTTATCATGGTTGCGGTTGTTTGGAGAATTTGTGGAGGAGTGGAACACGCCAACACAAGATTCGAAATCAAGCACTCCTCTGGTCATATAGTGGAGTTATTGAACGCTGACAAGACTAGTGCATTCGTCGCCACTTGTTTCCTAGTACTCGTGATTTTCACTTTGAGTTTGTCCGCGATTGGATATGTACGAAACGTTCAAGAGGAACATTGGGAAGCAGTTATTTTCTTTAAGAAAGTGTTATATTTATTTGATATGTGCTTTGGTGTTGGAATTGTTCTTCCTCTAATTTCCAGCAGAGTGATGGAGCAGATTGACGGATTTCCTAACGAGGAAATCTTGATTATTTGAGGATCTAAATGAGGTGGTAGCTTTACGGTTGTTAAGTGGAAATTTAGTCCAAGACCTGACTGTAAATATTAATTTCTGCAACTTCTGTGTTTTGCGGAAAAGTTGTCTTGGCCTTACACTTAACCTGTGATTTGAGATCCAGACACCCACTTCCAGGCTTTGTATCAATAAGAGCTTATAAGTTAATAGACGTTGTCACGGTTTTCGACGCCATCTTGACGAGTAGGCAAACGTGAGAGAAATTACAGTGTTTTCATGAGAACCTAATGTCGAATAATTTCTGTAAAACGGCTGTTCTGAAAAGAAAAATCAATTGTAAACTAGAGCTACAAAGCAAAGGATTGTCCTAAACAATTTTGCATGGGGGCGTGCCTGTGCTTAAATTTCTCCAGAGGCTTGCTTTAGATTTTCCATATATTTGTCTGTAATTTTCCCGGAACTTTCTTACAGACAAATGTATAGAAAATTTAAAAAAGTGGTTCTAGGTCTTCTAGCGCATGTAACGCCCTTAATTTTTTCAGTAGAATCCTTAGGAACGAAGCTTTAGTTTACAAATCATATTTTTTCGAGAAGAGCCGTTTTACGAAAATTATTCGACATTAGTTTCTCATACAAACACTGTAATTTCTCATGCGTTTGCCTACTCGTCAAGATGGCGTCGAAACCCGTGACAAGGTCTATTCTCGGTTAAACCCGAGTGAGCCGCAATATTTCACACTAAAAAATAGATTCCTCAGTGCTGGAGTTGTATGAGCAACCCATCTTAATATAAATAAATGAAATCTGCATATGCGCCAAAGGCGTATAACTATTATTGATATTGACTAAGCAATGGAAAAGCAGAGCATATGATAATAGAGAGCTTTAGGTTTTGAGACGAGGGCGACTACGAGTACAAGATTTTCTCAATGCTAAGTATGTAATGCTCTTGCGTGAGCCAACGTCATTTTGGCGGGAAAACTCCCATGGCGTGGCGTGGAAGCCGTCGTCTTTCTACTACGAGTTTTTGCGAGAATGTCGTATTGGCAGGAACAAATCATCAAATGTTAGAAGTTAAATCATTTTGCAACCGGGAAAGGGCTAAACCTTCTCCAATAAAAATAACTGCACTAATTTTTAAGGTGAAAAATAGTACAATGAAGCTTTCCGGATTGTGTATTTTTCGACAATACGCGAAAAAACTTTAAAGTGAAATGTCCTACTCGAAGTCGTCCTAGTCCTCAAATCTAAAGCTCTCTAATAGGAAAGAAGAGTAAAGAGAGATTACGTATGTTCCCTCACATGAATGGAAATGCGATAACTGGGAAACTCTTCCCACATAAAGTAATCCACATGGCCGCATGAGTGTCCTCTCTGTCGCACCCCGCCCCCCCCCCCTCCTTTGTACCGTGTTCAAGCCGCAAATAAGCCAGAACCTTTCCTTTTCACTATATACTCATTTGAAAGTTGACCTCATGCAGATACAGCTGGACAAACTTAAGTTACACTCGGTTGTTATGGCGATCCGACTTGTTTTAAGGAATTTTGAATGGGAAGGGGGAGGGGGGCAGGGAATCGAGCAGGAGACCACTATGTCGGCAAATAAATAGCCCGCGTGGCAGGCGTTAAATGGGGAGGGGGAAGGGGGTATTTAAGCGCGCGAGAGCCCGTGGTCTCGTTCCTTAATTCCCTTCCCCTTTCGAACGCCTGTCACGCAGGCTAGCAAATAAACAAGGCTCGGTTCAGACGCCGCTCCACTCATGTGCCGAACCTAAC
Source organism: Porites rus (assembly GCA_964035705.1). Classification (NCBI taxonomy): domain Eukaryota; kingdom Metazoa; phylum Cnidaria; class Anthozoa; order Scleractinia; family Poritidae; genus Porites; species Porites rus. The sequence goes on from OZ037992.1 coordinate 24,400,539, forward strand.
TGAATTAATTACGACAAAAGAGCCGCATCTGAATCAATTTGGTACGACAGTTTTACTTTGGTGCGGCAAAAGCGTCAAGTTCGACAGAGTCTGTGGAACTTTAGTCGAACTTAACTTAGGCTCGAGACACGGTGCACCACATTGTCCCCCCAAAGTCGAACTTATTCAATTAGGTTCGGCACATGAAAAGGAGGGACAGAAAATCTTGTCTTAAATTCCGGATTTCAGGTATCGGATTCTTTCTCATTGGAACTTGGATTCCGGATTCTAATCTTTAGTGGGATTACGGATTCCTTGGGCTGTATTCCGGATTCCACAAGCAAACATTTCCCGGATTCCGGAATCCGAAGTCCCTTACATTGAATTATTTGTTTCATCATCCCTGGGAAGCGCCATAAGAAAAGAGAATAACAAAGTATTTAAATCTAACATTTAATAAATGGAATCAGCCAGTGGCCAACAATCGGCGGCTTTATCATCACTGGCTCCCTATCTAAAGTTGTGTTTATATTGGTTTGATAAATAATTTACAGCCACTGATCGTTGTCTGGAGACTGCATCACTTACTCACCCACGACTCTCACTTGCAAATTCAGGAAAACGTGGTCAGCTCTGTTGATGTTCAAGAGATCTGATATGTTATCATAATGAGAAAATCGGGAGAATGAATGAATGAATGAATGCGCGAGAATGACAAGCGAGTCAAATATCAGGGCTAATCCTCAAAAGGGAGAACATACAGGTTTTTTTCTGATCTTTACAAGTACAACTATAGAAATTAAATCATATTTATAGGGCTCCCATAGAGCCTTGGGCGCCTGAGGATAACAAATAACCCATTCACTTGAATCCTGACGATTTTGAAGGAAAAAACTGTTTTAATTGCAAGGATGGGAGCACTGAAATAGGGCATGGCGGCGGATTTCGACTCAAAACGATTCTTCTTTAGGGCCAGTGATGTACTTAAGGATACGATTGCTTTTGTTGATCATGAAGGCCTATATGTATATGTGCACTCACACAACGTCAGATCACGCCACATCATGTGAACCGGAAAGGGTCAAGACTGTTTGGATAGCTGGAGATCCTTTGCACACTAAATAGTAATCCTCTAGGCCGGCAAAAAAAAGTTAATACAAAACCTCTCAGCATATCTGTTCTGACCTTGCGAGAGGTCTTTTCTTTCTTTCGTTTAGACAAACAAGCACAGGCACAGTTTATTTTAACTTATTTTGATGACTTTGGGTTTTGTTGATGTCTTTTAAACACACTTCTGTTAGCAAAGCTGCTTGATATACAAACATTAAATTAAGTTGACTTTAGCAGTATGGCAGATATGATTCTCCAATCTACTGTTTCTTCAACTTATTCTACTTGGTCTAAACGCAAGCCTGTGTGACAGGAGCACAGAAGTAATATACGAAAGAGCGGTCCCTCGCGCGCCCCGTTCTTTCTTGCGACCATTATAAGCTTTTTAAACGCTGATTTCGTTAAAGTATTTACCAATGGAAAGCAACTGGGTTGGTGTAACGAGAACGGCGTTCTCATTATTTCCGTGGGTTAGTCTTCTTCTATAACATGGTGGCCATCATAGCTATCGAATATCCCTCGGGTATTCTGTCTCCTCGAACAGCCATGTTTGGAACACTGATAGCCAGCATCATTCTGGCCCGGCTTTTTCACTTTGGAGCGTATGTGTGAGTCCCGGGTGCCCTCCGCCATTGTCTTCTCGCTCCTGTTTCTTCTAACGACGCCGATTGTTTGGAGAATTTACAGAGCTGAAGAAAACCCATGTCCTCATGCAAGACAAAAAGCGTCTGCATGACCTTTTTATCTCGTCCTGTTCTGCAATAGATTTTTAACCGTGGCATCGTAGGGACTCCCGAATAGCCTCCACCATTGTCTCTCCCTTGCTGTTGTTTCTTACGACTGTGATTGTTTGGAGAATTTGTAAAGCTGAAGAACAAATCTCGTTAAGAAAACAAAAATCATTAACTGTCTTGTCATCTGCTAGATTTAGTGAACCCCGAAAGATCGGTGTAGTTAAGTGCAGCCGTTAAGCCGCCTGTTAATATGAAGTTGAGCTCGCAAGCGATCCGGCAGTTGTCCAGAAAAACAGTTCGAAGCATTCATTTACCGTAAAAGAGAATGCTGTGTTTGTCCATCATATGCTCCGATCTTGGCATTACTTAAACTAAAATTTACAAGAAGGTAATTGATTTGAACGTCTTTGGGGAACTAATTGATGGTCGTATTCAACTGTCTAAATCACCAGTGCAGTCAGTCAAAACAACGGAGTTTTGACGCCTCTTCGTACGCCTTAGAACTCCTGCCCCACGAAGCCTACACGTCTGTGGTAGCCGGCGTATACAGTCGTCATTCATGGCTTCTCGCCGCTGGGACGTTTCAGCAAAATCGCTCGATAAAACGTTTTTCGATCTGAAAGGTCTTTTAACCGTTTAATTGAAAGCATAAAAGAGTATACTAAAGGATTTTTCCCGATGTCTTTTCGAGCAAAAACGGCAGCAGTTAAGTAAGAACGTTTCCTTGAAACCCGTCAAACTTACAATCCATCCAAAACTCAGAGAAAATCTATTTCCCCTAGTTCACATTTTGATTACCCTGGGGTAGCAAGCGAGAGCGTCTCCGTGCGGTTTCGGAGCAAAGAACAAGGAATGAGAGTCAAAGACCGCACGAAAAATGGGGCGAGTAAGTGAACCGAAAATCGAAAATATGTGTAATCATATCTTACTCTAAGATAAAGGAACATTACGTAACGTTAACGTAATTCGGAAGGTATATCTACTGCATAAAATTCAAGATATGAAAAACAAAAGAAAACAAATATATGCTGAACGATAGGATTCGGAATGAGGTGAGACACATTTTGTTAAAAGGGTAAAAAATGATTGCAGCTATGTTAAACATACCAAGCCGATTTTCCTTTTAAGTTGTACTAGAAAGCCTGTTTTATCAACCATCTAACTCTCTTACCATTTTTAACGAGTATCATTCCTCAATAAAGTACAAATATTGCCTCTCGGTGTTGTTTTCTGTCGTTCTACGCGCGCGATTTAACAGGTTTAATCAATTTTCGTGCGAAAAATGCGTATACGTGTACTTACTAAATCGAAAAATAGGAACGTGGATTGAAACTGGATAGACAGGTTTGATTCTCAGAGGGACTGGACACGAAAACACTGGGAGATGGTACCAAATTATACGCGACTTGTGGTAAAAAATCCGGTGAATTTGTATTTTTTGCCTTTAGGGCCCAATTCCCCTCGTGAAAAACACGGCTTTTCACGATTATTCACAAATCCTGTGGTGCCAATATTTAAATTCATGCTGGATGTTTCTTTTAATTTTGCTAAAATGCGAGCCTCACTAACTCGGTATATTGGTGATTTAGAGTGTCCCACTACAAAATGTAAGCATTTTTCGCATGAAAATTAACATCGAACCAGTCGAATTAAATCGCGCCCGTATAAACACAGAAAGTGACACCAAGGACAAAATGTTTTATTTTTTATTGAAGAATTTAATCCTTTATAGTCAATTTATTTGTTCTACGTTTACCTCCCACACAGACTCTTAACTATACTTAGGCACGTGTGGTTTGCTATTTGAAAGTTTAAGAGCGTAGGGATAAAAGATGTTTTCTAGATTAGAAACATACTGACCGGTAAGATTAATGTTATAACAGTATAACTGCAATCATTCTATTATCCTTTTAACCCAGTATCCTACATCTCAACTCATATAAATTTTAAAATCTATTAATTGACCTTGATCCGCAAAATTGTTTTCGATTTTTCTCCTTTTTTTCGTTCAATTCTTTTCGCGGATAACTTCAGAATTACTAACATAAAGCCAATATACCTTTTAACCTCTATAGTGATTAATAAAAACTACAACGAATGTAAATATAATTTTTCTACGTTTTGGGTGAAATTTTGGTAAAACGGATTTTAAGGAACCGCCTTTTCTAAATGCCGCCTTGTTTGCCCAAAAAAAAAAAAAAAAAAAAAAACGGCGAATGCCTGCAATTAAAATCTAAAAAACCCTTAAAGATTGAGAGAGGAGTTGTTTACTCTGACTGCAATTAATGTAGTACAAAGGCGGTTTTTCATCCGACGATCGTTCCTTTTTTTTGCTAAACGCCCAAGCGACCGGCAGGGAGCAATAAGCCGGGGCTGTATTCGCAGATCGCAGACTACTACCTTGCAGACATCCTCTGGGCTTTGTAGGCAGGCGTTGAAAGGCGCGTAAAGGCTGCCTTGACCGGCCGCTGGCCATTTAGACACGTTGTAAAATATAACCATCGATGTTTTCCTCGCAGACGCTAAATTCGATAACCTTCATGGAGATTATAGGTAAAGCAATGCCAAGACCAAAACACATGGTGAATAGATAGAGCAATTTCTCGCCGTAAAAGAATGACTCGAACTGTTCTTCTTGAAAATTGAACGTGTACCCGATTGCTTGCAAACTCAACGTCAAAAAAACAAGCGCTAAAAAGCTGGTGGACACGATAGTACTGGTCTTGTCAGCGCTCAGTAACTCCAGAAGATGGTAGGACGGTTCATCAACTTTTTTGCTTGAGGACGTGGTTGGTTCTTTAGCTCTGCAAATTCTCCAAACAATCGGAATCGTTAGAAGAAACAGCAGCGAGCAGACAATAACGGAGGGTACCCGAGACTCACACATATTCTCCAACCTGAAAAAGCCGGACCAGAATAACACACCTATTGTACTGATGCTGGCAGTCAATGTTCCAAACATGGCTGTTCGAGGAGACAGTTCTTGTTTGAGACAGAATACTGAGGGATATTCGATAGCTATGATGGCCACCATGTTGTAGAAGAAGACGAAGCCCACGGAAATAATGAGAACGCCGTTCACGTTGCACCAACCCAGTTGCTGTTGTTTGGTAAATAAATTCATAGAATCGTCGGCGTTTAGACCCAGAAGTGTGAGCTGAAGAATAGCTTGGAGTATCATACCTGCTCGGCCACTCAATTGAAGATTGGATCTCTCGTCAAATTTCAAGCAGCTCACTAACAATCGTATGTTCAAAAAGGCACCAACCACGTGCAAAGCAATGGAAAACACGTAAATTGTACCCATGTTCTTGTATGGGCAGCACAGAACGTTTTTGGTTATAAACACTACCGCTGTAGAACGCGCATTATATAATCGGTGGCTGGACTCTTGCCCTTTTCTCAGACACGTGATATGGCGTGATCCGTTGCGTGATCGAACTGTGGCTTTCGACCTGATTCCGTGAGAGACACATTTCCACAGTTTAAAGAGGAGCCCGGTTATGAAATCGAAAGCCGGCAAACATCAGAGATGATTGAAGATGAAAACAACAGTACTGCAGTTTTAGTTGAAAGCTCCCTGATCGAGCACAATGCCTGAGTTTGTTTTCTGCTCTCAAACTGAGAATGAATGAATTAATAATAAAACCCCCCAACTCCCAGGAGACAGGAATGTCATTGAATTGCGCACAATAATCCTTATCACAAACTCGGCAGCACCGCAGCAGTGTAACAATTCACTTCAGTTAACTGTTTAGGGTTGAAAGGAGAAAGTTCTTCTCGTTCTTTTCACTCGAGCTACAACTACGGATCGGGTACACCGCTGTTTTGAAATTCAATATGGCGGTTGTAACATTACACGAACACTGAAACATTCGCGCTCTATCTACATGTAGCCAGGAGTAGATAATACATGTAGATAGAAATCGATATCGTAAATCAATCGATATAATTGATATCAATCAAGCCAGGGGCCAGGCTCCGCATTTAGGGAAAAAGGAGAAAAAAAAATCAGCTTGAGCGAAAAAAAAAAGAAATCGCCGATTTCTTTTTCTCCTTCCCCCTATGCGGCGCTTGGTCTCTGACTAATCTAGCCTGCGTAGCTGGCGGTATTGTGAAGTAGTCGAGTGAGATTTGGCGGCGGAGCCGTTGTAATATAGTCGAGTGAGATTTGACGGCGGAGCCGTTTTTTTTGGAACACGGCTCCGCCGCCAAAACTTTAATCTCGCACCCACACAATACCGCCAGCTACGCAGGCTATGACTAATCTAAAGGGGCTGTGTCACGGCAGTCCCGTTCCTTGATTACGGAAATCGATAGAAATCGAAGTCAAAGGAAAGATAATTTATCGATTATAATCGATCTCTCTTGCAAAAATCGATAACAATCGATAGTAATTGATAGTAATCGATAAGAAGGAATAATTTTCTTGAACATCCACGAGACCGACATTTCATTTTTGACGTCTCGTCACGCTCCTCGCTTCTCACGTGCCGAGGTACCGCGCCTTTCCATCGACCGCGGTAAACTGAGATACAGTGATTATTTCGAACATGGCGGCTTGATGGGAAAGTCTGATCGATCTACTCACTCACCAAGAATGCAATTCCAAAGGCAGATTTTATCTAGAATAGCTGCTTCCTGCATTCATGCACGAAAACTGAACAGCTGCAGTAGTAAGTTGATCACAAGAAATTCGGTTGAAGGTAAACAGTGTTTATTAATAATTACAAGAGGGCACATCTGTTGTAGCCTGAATTTCAGTCGTTTTCTCCTCTGAGTAATAACGACTCGAAGAAATCGGATGAAATTCAGGCTACCAGCTTTTGTCCATGAATCTTTCCTTTCTTCCTTTTCCTTCCTTATTATTTTCAGTTATTTCGCACTGTAGTTCCTCTCTTGGAATGGAACGAACACTGGCACTTTACCGACTTAATTTTGCCAGTGTGGCTTCTATTTCATTTTACATCTCTCTAATTTCTTTTGATATATCAGTCAACTTTGAGAGCGCGGCGAATGATTTTTTTGAAACATTTTGGTGAAATAGGGGCGGCCCGAGAGTGATACATGTATGTAACTGTTTATTTGGTACAGATATCTGGCCACTTCATTTTAATGTCATCACTCTTTGATGGACGAGGTGTAACGCACTGGAGATCCCGATTTAAAAGAAAACGCCGAGTATTCTGCAGTTTAGCTGGATATAAAACTTAGCATAAATAAAAAGAAAAAATTATTTTTTACTGTCTTGTCTGAAGTGGAAAATGCAGGGCAAGTAATCTACTGATTTCGTTGGAGGCTCTATAGATTGTTTGGTGGCGAGATGTCTGTTTCATGCATATCACTATGGTACCATGGAACAAAGCTCTTGATGTACGGTTACACTTTCCCACCAAACCATAATCACCACCAAGAAATGTATAAAAATGTGTAATTTTCTTAATACTTGTTGAAGGGACATGTCTTTAAAGAAAAATTCCTTCACTTTAATTTTACAATGAAATGGTCAAGTGTCAACATTACCCTACTAAGTATAGAAAGGGCTTTTTTTTTTTTTTTTTAGAGATCTTTATTACCACTACATCACTTACAACACTTTCACTACAAAATTTAAGGTTACAAAAAATTACAATTAAGAATTAAGATTCCAACGATTAATACAACATACACTGCAACCAGGCTTGCTTCACGCATACGTAGATTAGATTATAATCATTTACAGTAAGGAGAGGAGAGGCTTCCATTGTGAAAGAAATTTTGCTTTTTGTCCTTTGGAATAAAAAATCGATCTTTGTACAATTAACTTGTCTTTAACGAATTCAAGAAAGTGATCAAAGCTTGGGGGTTTAATTTCGCTCCTTTGCAGGAAGATATGTCTCTTGCCAAGAAGGATATAATAGTTAAGGATTTGCCTTTTAGGATCTTCGGGATTATAGCCATACATTATACTTAAGTCATCAAATAGCAAACATTCACCACTGTGAGTTTTCCACCAGCTAATTACTTCAAACCAAAACTTTTGAATTACTATACAGTTAACTAGCATATGGGAGAGCGTTTCTAGGGAATCACAATGTATGCAGAGAGGAGAGTTTACGATTTTCATTCTGTGTAACAGAACCCCATGTGGAAGAATATTATGAACAATCTTATATTGAAATATGCTTAATTTTGTTTCTTTAGTTATTTTAAATGGAAGCATATAAATAGAACTAAGTTTGGAACTGTCCAATCCTTGCCTGCATAGTCGAAGGCTAGCCAACGGTTCTACGAATTTCCTTTGAATAAGTATATTGCGAACCTTCTTGCTAGTAACCACGTTAATTTCCTTAGTTGTATTTTGTTCCATATCTTGATTGTTCATGATAAATCCCGGTCTCAAAGCGCACTTCCATCTATAAGGTATAGCTGATATTAAACCAAATAACTTAGTAAAAGGCGCCTTGAGGCTAGTTTTTAAAAGAAACTTATTAAGTGTGAGGAATCTGTTTTTTTCATCTAGTAGGTCTTTAATTCTAAGTATACCAGCTTCATGCCATTCTTTCCAATATACTGATTTACCGTCTATTAAAATATGCTTATTATTCCATAAGATTACATTCTCAACACAGATTTCATTGTCCGAAGTTTGCTCTCGGACTTCCGCCCAGGTGTTAAGAACATCAGCGTAAAAGATTGGTAAGTTGTTTAGGCCTAGAAATTTTACATCATAATCACAATAAAAAATAAATGGCCCTCCAACATTTTTCAAATAAAATAAAGGAATTAACATCCACTGATCCTCTACACCATTCTTCATTCTTTGAACCCAAGCACTTTGTAACGACTTGGATATAGTCTCAAATTCTGGTAAATCCAGCCCTCCTCTTTCTTTTGGACCTATAAGAGTATCCCTTTTTATCTTTGGTTTCTTGTTATTCCAGACAAAATCTGTAATCAATCTATTAGTGATATCTATATAATGAGGCGGTGTATGTATGCACGAACTTACAAAGATAAGTTTCGATAGCCCTAATGTTTTGGCGATTGTTATCTTGCCATAAAGTGAGAGATCTCTTTGAGACCATATATTAAACAGCTTTTGAATTTTACATATCTTTTGTGAAAAATTTTCCTGTTCGCAAAGTTTTAGATTGTAAGAGAATGATATCCCTAAGGCGGAGATAGGCCTTTGTGGCCACTGAACTCCAAATAGTGTATCAGTCCTATTTGCATTTTTTCCAAGCCACATTGCTTCAGATTTACTTTGGTTAAGCTTTAAACCGCTGCAATCTTTAAATAGGTCTAATAACTCTAACAGTTTCCCAAGCGACTCTTTATCTTCGCAAAAGGAGGTGGTGTCATCGGCATATTGAGATAATTTTATTTCTTTGTTTAGGACTTGTTAACGTGCAGTTGCCGAAAAATAGCTCTTCGTTTTCTTGAACTATTTAAACCCCTAACATTTAACGTAATAAAAGTTAACTTATTCATATTAACGAATAAATATCGATATCTTAATAGTTTCACAATACAGAAGCCTTCTTAAGCTAAAGCCTGGAGAAAACATTGCATCACTTACAACATAAAAACGAAAATTACCTTTTATGAAACAAATTAAAGGCATTGCCTGTGAAGTTCTTTTAACTCCAACAATGGGTAGAATGTGAGATTAAAGTTGTTGTTGGTCAGTATCACTCCGACGGCGTTGCTAGGTTAACTCTTTGCCTCTTCCATTTCATGGCGTAGTTTTGCTAGTTCTTCTGTTCCTACGATTCTGTGACGGCCATTGGCATCGACATATTTGAGTATTGCAGGATATGCGATGTAGACTTTCCGGTCGTCTCCGAGTTTCTATAGAAAGGGCTTTTGAATTTTAATAACTTGCCCCTCTTGAGTGATGCAACTTAAGGCGTTTAAAAAGTCACAAGTAAACAGGTATACAACAAGTGAAACTAAACCGTTACTTAATTACATTTACAAAAAAATAGATAAAATAAAATAACTGTTAGTTTTTTAAGTTATTGTATGGAAGGTAAGGATCCTTAGGTATTCTGGGAACAAAAACATTGCCGTCATTGGCACATGCATGAGTCTCAGGCCAACTTGACACTCATCAAACCTTTTATCAGTGTTTAGAGTATTAACTCCCTCCCTTTAAGCCCCAATATCCACATACAATTTCTCCAAACTGATCTCTATACATTTCCATAAAGAATGAGTTGAGAGAATTTGATAAAAGATTATGGCATTATCTCTTTGGTGATCATTTTATTAATTCTCATAACATAATCTCTTGACAATGTATAGATATCGTTAGGAGAAAATTGATGTTGGTCACCATTGGGACTTAAAAGGTTAAGGCCCGGTTCAGACACTGATCTTTTTATGAGCTGAACCTAATACAGTTGAACCTAAATTATCCGGACTCATTGGGACCAGACGAAATAGTCCGGATAATTCAGGGTCCGGATAATTGAATATTGAATATTGAATGTGAAATTATATTAAAGAGGAACAAAACTGATTAAATTGAGAAAGTGACTATTAATCATGAAACAAGACTTTTACAAATTGTTTGGGGGACCAGAAATTGGAGTGCCAGATGTTCGTTGCTGAATAAACCAGACATACAGGGCTTTTATATCAAGCTCTTCATCATGTACAACTTTCAGTTATTTTCGCTTCAGTCCTTTGCTAGTCTCGCTGTACATTGAATGAAGTACATGAAAAGTTCAGCTTCTGAGTCAGTTAGGAATGCCTGTTTCAATTTGGAATAGCTCAGCCATTCTTCACACCTAGCCTGGCCAGGAATTTCGACTGTGGAACAGTCTTGGAACGGTTTTGATTCAGATGCTGAACTTTTCATGTATGGAACCTATATTGCATAAATTATAATAAAGTATTTTGCAAGCAGTTTGATCAAAATGAGCATTTTTCTCCTTTTAAATTTAGTTCGGCATCTGAATCTATTCAGGCAGTCCAGATAGTCTGGGTCAGCCTTAATTCATAAATAGGTTCAGCGCATGAAAAGTTTAAAGTTTGGCATCTGAACCAGGCCTAAGAGGAGTAGAAGTACAACATAAAGCTCATCAATATTATGATCTACAGATATGTGTTTGGGCTGGCACATTTGTATGGGAATCCTGTAGTCTCTGTCGTTTGAAGTTTGATGTTGTGCACGAAGGGTAACAAACCAACGGCTGGTTACAGGTTTTAACTGTGTGGTAAAATGTTAAGGCGATTTGGCCTGTGTCATATGCTGATCTTTTCCTATTTTGCTTCTCATTCTCATTGTAGATGCAAAACTTTTATTGTCGATGAAACCCGTAAATGGCACTTACTATACAAGCAACATACCATCAACTTCTACTTTACCTATTCTACAAACATTCATCTTTCCTCGGATTAACTCAAGTGATATTTACAGAGACGTGCACAATAACTGCAGCCCTATGGTCTCAGTAAAATTCCCATGTGCATCTGTTCTTGAGCAGCAAATTCACGAATTCATATTTCCGTTCTACTTGCCAAATGCTGACAAGGTTATTGGTGATAAAGTATCTCAAGAACTCACCACGGGCGATGAAACAAAAGATATTCCTACAGTAGCTTTCAGCAGTATACTGAAAAAACGTCACAAGAGGATGAAGAAACACAAGTATAGGAAAAGACGGAAGCTAGAAGTATTCAAGCGTAGGCGTTTGCAAAATATCAAGGACCGAAAGAGGCGTGCTAAAGAGAGGAAAGAAGAGCGTCAGATGCAAGAACAGGGGGCTGGTGGTTAAGCTGTGGCTAGTGAGTGAGGTGTCATTGTATAGTGCCAAAAAATATCCATACCCTCGCACCTCCTTTCCATGGAGCTTCAAATACAGATGTTTTTAGTGGGAGGGGGGTTCTGGAATTTCCAGAGGGGGAGGGAGAAAACCTACCCTGAACCCCCACAGTGTGGGGGAGTATGGATATTTTCTGGAAAAATACAATTTGACGTCAAGTTTTAAGATCCAAATTGTGAGACATTTACTCCTGTCGGGCAAAAGACCTTGTTATGATGCTTTCTGATTTGCCATAGAGCTATTATTTGCTGTGATCTCTTGTCATGACATCATGGCTATCATGAATATTAAAAATAAACTCATCTAATGTGTATTTTTGGTAGTCTCATTGTGTTTGAACAGGTGTGATCACCAAATGACATTGTCAGTAGAACCTCTCCTTTGCGACACCTCTATTGAAGGAACACAAGATTTGGTCCTAGAAAAATGTTCACACAATCATTGTATTTGTTACCTCTAATGAGAAAAAGCCTCTGTCTATCTCCTCCCTCTCCCCAGTCCCTCCATGATTAGTCTCCCTCGCAGCTGTTGTGGTTTTGTCATGCGATGCTCCTCCTCAACAATTGGATGCTGGGGAGGAGCATTGGATGACGAGATGAAAATGGCCGCAGGGAAGACTTCCCATGACTTCCCTTTGACACAAAAAGGCCTCAGCAGAGGAAAGATCAAATTAGGTATAGGGCTATGAGAAACACCATGATTGCTATTGATTGGTGGATTCTGAAACCTCAATGCTAGGCATGCTGAGACATAAAACCAGTCACAAACAAACCACAATCGATATCATGAATATAATCTTTTATCGGAAAAATCTTTCTTATTTATTACAGCTGTACTGTAACAATGTCTGTTACGAAAATAATGTTTGAACTTCACTGCAAAATTGGTAAAAATAATATCTCATTTCCAAGAATTTGTGAATGAAGGAACTGTTCAAGATACCTAAAGAACATTTTACCTATTATAATCAACTGCGTAACAATAAGATACTTCACAATAAAAAGCCAGTTTGGCAAAGCCCTAAACAAAAATTATATTTCAAGCAAGAGAACATGCCAACTGCATGCATATATTATAATGTGCAGGCATGTTCATAAAAATTGTCACTGAACAACTTTAGTTTACGTTACTAGACAAAGCCTCTAAAAAATTGGAGCATCAGGTTATTTGAGATGCACAACCTTTATCAAGCTAAGACCAAGGCAGCTGGCACTCATATACACTTAATCTTTCTGAATGTTTGGAAATATAGTGAGGTTTGACGTTACCCTTTTATGTCTCACAACATCGTGACAATATCAATACTATCAGAATAAAAGTTTATGCACCTTCTGTAAATTTTTATGGAATTCATGACTTGTTTGAAATCAATGGTTGTTTACCATTTACATGGGCAAACTGGTTGGTCCATGGTTTGGGCAAATGGAATGCACAATTCAGGACTGGTTAATTTCATCCTAGAATCGCGTTCACCATTTGTACAAATCACTTCCATTTACCAAAAAATGACAGCAAAGGCCTGAAACTGGTATCAAAGTTGGCTTTGAAGAAATGAAACATAAATTTTGTTTTGGAATATTTCGTTCGGCAAAAAGGGAAAACCTTTTCAGATGTTCTGTTGCTCCTGGAAATTTTCCACTGGAAAGACCCAAAAAGTCGTGTTCCATTTACTTTCTAACCGGATTTTCCGGAAACTTTTTGTAAATTGTAAACAACCAATATTGCTACTTAAATATCAATACTAAAAAAATGACTTGTGTTAGAACCATTTTCTTTGATACCTACAAGTACATTACATAAAATAAATTATATATTGGATTACTATATAATACTCACTAGTTAAAATTATTTTTTAGTCTGTCTAACACAAGGCAGACTGCATGACATAACGATTATTTTGTACGTAGCAGAGAGTAAAAATTTCAATAACTATCGAGGCTATGCTCTAGCAGAAACCAGTGGCCACTAGTCCTCAAATTTTCCTCTTGGGCAACCAGCTAGGAAATCTTAGTACTTTTTCCACACAAATCATATATGCTTGGCACCCTACATTTATAGGTTAAGAGCAATTGCCCCCTTCAGTTTTCCATAGACCACAGGCCTTGAGTTTTAGCTAAAGACACAATGTTGGGTACATGTAAAGTTAACATATACCTGATTGAAAAAACGTTGTCGCTAAAAAGTATAAACCATGAACGATCAGGTTTCAAGGATTTATGCGTAACTTTCATTAGCAAAGCAAATTGTTCAAAGTTCTTTCCACAAAAGTTTACATTGTCACGAGATGCTCGTGCGGATGCAAATCCCAAGAGTACTTTCTTTAAGGCATGCTGTTGTCTTTTTTTTGTCTTCCAACAACGCTTTTAAGTCCTATCTTATGATTTTCAAGTGTGCGTTAGCGATATGGCTGCGCTCTTTAACTGTAGAAATCTCTCATAATATTATGTCCAGCACTCGTGAAGTTGTGAGTTCTGTGAAAACTGGAAACCGTTTGACCTTTTTTAGAATGCATCGTCGTGAAAAGCTTCGATAATGTAAACATTTCTGAAAAGAGCTTTAAATTTGTTCATGGTTTATACTTTTCAAGCGACAATGTTTTTTCAATCAGGTGTATACTTAACTAAATTGAGGATAGCATCATACATATATTTTCCAACTTGGTTGTACTATTTAAGACCTCTAGTGCACTATTTGGTAAAAAACACTATAACCAGAAAAAGCATATGAATTAAGGCAGCAGACAGTCTCATTCATTCTTATGAGGAAGAAGGTTGGCCTGGAGCGGGAACTGGAGTGTAGCCTTGTTGTGGCTGAGAGCTTGTGTGGCCTTCTATAGTCACGTAAGGAGTCCCTGCAATGGAAACTTACAAAAATTAATTTTTTTCAATCCTGCTTCATTTGATATTTACCATAAAATTACGAAAATAGGCCCCAGGGCTTATAATTTTCAAAGGCCCTTTTTGATTGAGGGGCTTATAAAGAGCGAAATTTGCATCTCAAAATCGAATGGGCTAGCTTATAGTTGGAAGGAAATTTATGTCAGTAATTTGCAGAACATTTTTTACTGAAACTTGCCTTGAGGACGTAGACCCTTCTAAAACGCAGCCATGCAAGTACTTTGCCTGCATGGACCGAGGTCGAAATTCAAGCCAAGAGTGAGGGGTAACTACGCTAACAGCAGTAAACAATGACACTTTCTGACTGCAATCATTTGGCACACATAATAGTTCTTTGGCAAATACAAAAATTTATATGTTTTTGCTTTGTTTTATTTTGGATTTGAGGGCAATTTCCAAGTACAAGCCCCCGGGGTCTTATATTCTGAGGGGCAATTTTAAAGAAGGTTTTTTGGCATTAAGAGTTTGGGAGGGCTTAATAAAATATTTGGAGGGGCTTATTTTCGGAATTTTACGGTACCTGCAGTTCTGATTTAAGCGCTGTATTATGAAGCTTCTTGAATATTACAGGAAACAAATAAGCCGATATATCTTCATGCAACCTGTCACTGTACATGAAGTATAAAGGAAATTTTTTTCCACAGTTTTTTGTACTACAATTGAACCTCCATAAAGTGGCTATCTTCAGGGTATAGTGAGGTGACATGACAGTTCAGTATCAGATTCTATGAAACTGCCCACCTACCCCTCCCTTATAACCCAACATTTTTTTACCAAAGGGAGTGGTTAGTGTTAAATTTGGATTAGGGGAGGGGTAGGAGGGGAGTTAACCAGAATCTCATATGTACTGATCTGACAGGACTGTTCTACATCATACCTGACCAGCTGTAGCCTTGTTCTCCTCCTCGGCTGCGATGATTTTGAAAAATTAGCAGGCAAGATAGTGGCTTTAGAAAAAAAAGAAAGTTAATTTTAGTTAATATAGATTAAAATGAATGAAAAACAAAAAACAGAACCTAGAGGCTTTGGTAACTTGCGAAAGCATCCGTTTAAAGAGCGAGGAGAAATGGATGCTTTCGCAGGCTAAGGCTTTGGTAATCAGTGCAAATACTTAAGATGGAATATTCCATCGGGAAATTGAGTAATTTTAATTTTCAGTGGTCAAAAACCTTGTAACAGAATATTTTAACCCTTTCACTGCCAAATTCAGCCAAAAGCAAATTTCGACCAAATTTCCAAATTTCATTTTGTGAAATTTTGAAAAATAAAAAGCACCATGTGTAAGTACAGGAAGAGATCGAGCTTTCATTTGAATGGTCACATCATACGATTTCGTCCACAGACTCAAAAGTTAGAGTCACCTTACAAAACTTCATCAAACACTCTGGCAGTGAAAGGGTTAAGCCACATTACATTCTTTTTTACACTTTTTAAGGGCTACAGATGTAATTAGTTATCTGTATTAACACTAAAGACAGTTTCTTACGGGAGTCTGAGAAAATAAAAATCACCAGTGCAAGACTCCATTTTGTGAAATTTGAGGTCTTTGTAGTTTGCATTCTCGGGCTTCAATAAGAACCTTTTCTTCGGAGTTATTTCATACAACTTATTACATTTATAGCCCTTGAAAAGTGTGAAAAAGAATGCAATATGTTTGAAATTATTCTGGTACAAAGTTTTTCGTCCACTGAAAATTAAAATTACTCCATCATGGATTTTGTCTTAATATTAGGTTAGCATCTACATCTAGTATTGTAGAGAAAGAGAGATCAGATAAGAGAGAGATTGAGACCATTTTTGGCTAAAAAATGGAGGGCACAACTACCAAACCATTTCACTTTAATGGTTTTTTGGTGTGAAAGGTGCAACTTATTACGTAGCCATAGCAATGGTGATATTTTCACATATGAAGATATCAAATTTTTCGCGCGAAAGCTCACCTGGTATATTTTCATTGGATTAATTATTGTATGGGTGCATATATAATAAAAACATTTATGCTATGTAACACACCTGCAGTATATTCACTATTAATAACATACTATTACTTAATAATTATTATATTATAAATTCACATCTAGACTGATACAGTCATGTAAGTACCAACAGCAAAAATTAGGCTGGCAGCTTAATTGCAGAATGGAAGTTTGTTAATTAGGACATCATTAAATTCAAAAGAGATTCTGGATCGCCATACAGGTATGTATTATTACTCACTGCCAGACAATAACTGCACATTATAAATAATAATAGTGAGTTTCTGCAGCACAACGGCTAAACAGTGTTGTGTGACAAACATGACAGGGCTATTACATGCTTGTTCCGTTGTGACCTTCACTAAATATCAAAATTTGTTGGTCTTTTACCAAAAGATCTGTTTAATGGAAGTTCAGGTTGAGGTAATTTTTTTAAACAAAATTATTGGCATGTTGTCATCCACACACAGCCTGAGAAAACAGACAACATTTCCTGAGGCCACCACTGGTTTCCCCACGAAATGACGTCTGAGAAACAAGTGCAGAAATTCCATGCTGACGGCATGACCAATCAGAAGCACTACCCAGATGTGGGTAGTGACGTGTCATCAGTATGGAATTTCTGCGATCGTTTCTCAGACAACATTTTGTGAGGAAATCGTTGGTGGCTTTGCAAAATGTTGTCTGTTTTCTCAGGCTAGTAGCACGGTTTGCCCTCTTCTTTCCTCTCCTGTCCTGTGGCGTAAATTCACTAATAATAATAATAATAATAATAATGATATGCCTTTTAATTAATATCTCTGTACCTTTAAAATCAAACTCAAAATAGCCATTCTAGTAAAATAAGTGAAAGGTCAAGGAAAACAATTGTGTACTATAAAAATGCATGCCTTAGTGCAGACGCATTATAACTTACATAAAATTATAGTATAAGTATGCAGTCCCCTGTACTGGCTAGACAAAAAAATAAAAAATAAATTTTTATAAGGAGAAGAAAATTGCCTTAAAATATTTTTAACCTGATATGCGATGACTTCATTGAAAAACCAACAACTTGATGGAGGACATGCAACAGAAAAGTTCTACATTCTCAAGTTGCTGAAGATCATGGAGTCTCATAAACTTATTAAATAATTAAATTACATTGTGAAAAAAAAAAGAAAAGAATGAAAGACAATTAAATGTTAAAGCAGTACTAAAAAGGATACCCAACACAAAATCTGTAGTGAGATGCTGTATAAAGACAAACAAAAGGACAAAAAAAATATTGATGGAAATAGCTTCTATTGCAGCTGAATACCACAACTATAATTATTTTACCTGGACTGTGCTCTCAAAAAGTTTTTAGGAAGCCCAAATTGTAATTCATTTTTGTAATATATTGGGTTCCAGGTTCCTTGTATTTTGCACATGTGCAGTACGTTAAATCTTTAAAATCTGTGAGTTCACTATAACCTGGGATCCTGAATATAAACTACTGTTAGTACTAATTAAGTTAAAATCCATGGAAATCCTCATTTGATTAATAGAATAATCATAAATCTCTGTAAGGTAGTTAGGGAATATCAATCTGCAATCCCTTGAACAGTGATTCCAAAATTTTGAAATAAAATTTTTATATTAAAAAGTTTTTGACACTTACAATTGTTATCAGAATGATAATAGATTGCAATTACTATGATGTCATGTAAGATGGTAAACAGCATTCCAAGCAAAAACTGTAAAAACAATAGCATAACAACAGCATTTTAGTACAATAAAAAGTAGTTTCTCTCCTTCTGTGACTGTACATTCAAATCGTTTATTAATTATTAATGCACACAGGATAAATTTATGAGTTATTGATTGAAAGAAGATCATCACAATAGTAGGCACAACTTTTGCATTTTCTTTTTATATATTCAGTCCTTCATCGTCATCCTTTCATGGGTTAACCCTTTAAGTCCCAATAGTGACCAACAACAATTTTCTCCTAACAATATCCGTACACTGTCAAGAGATTAAGTTATGCAAATTAATAAAATGATCATCTTAGAGAAAATTCCATGACCTTTTATCAAATTCTCTCAACTAATTCTTAAAGGAAATGTATGGAGATCATTTTGGAGAATTTGTGTGTGGATATTGGGGCTTAAAGGGTTAATAATGAACCAACTCAATGACCTGCACCCAGCTGTTGGCTCGTTGGCTCAATTGGTAGAGCGCTGCACCTGAGTTTGATGCAGAGGTCAAGAGTTTGAATCCCGTACACTGAAGCCTGAATTTTTTAGCTGTCTTTTTGAAACTGCAAAAGTACGTTACGTCTATGACTAGGATGATCTTCTTTCACTAAATTCTTCGCCCCACAGTTCCTGATTTTGATATAATTATTTTTTTATTCATCATTTCAAGTGATCATGAGTTGTTAATTAAAATCCTTTTAACCCACTCAGAACTAGTCTCAGCTCCCTCACAGCTGTTTTTGTCTTGTCACGTAATGCTCTGCCCCAACAAATGGCTGCTCACATTCGAACCACATTCCTTTCCAATTATAATTGTTTTAATTATCAACCCACTGAAATTTACCAATTTTAAACTGAAAATAACATCAGTTTTCTTGCAAAGAATGAGCCCCTATGATTTCTGGTTGCATCAAAGGTGTCAGCCATGATGGGCTGAGTTCTGTAATGCTTCAGGAACCCATCAGTGTTTTTTTAGTCTCGCTTGCTTTTAACAGGGCTTCTGATAATTCGTGGAAAAAAAAATCAAATTTCGCGGGATTTTTGGGGACAAAATCGCAGAAAAATTGGCCGATTTCGCGGGAATATTCAGGGCAAACTTGGCTAGAAAGCAATCGGTAAAAAAACGGCGGATTTGGTGGTTATTTTCAGGGCAAATTTCGCAAGAAATCGATTGGTTTTGCTCTGATCAGACCAGCGTTTTTAATATTTTTCTAACAGAGGTCATCATTTGCTCTTTCAACAACAATACGCTCTAGAAATGAACCAACATCACGGCTAGTGCCCAGTTTTTCCCAACATAATCCACGCCTGGTAGTTTCGGAACGTTGTTTCGACGTTTCAGTGACAAAAGTTTTGACATAAATTTGCGAGTTTACGGCAGGGAAATACCCCCACTAGTTGAGACAAGTTTCAAAATTGCTGTACAGACATGTATTTGATAAGACTTCTACCGAATTTTGCTTTATTTAGCCTGTTTTTGTGAATTTTGCGGGATTTCGCCAATTTGCCTGAATTTCGAGGCTCTGCGACTGAACGAAATATCAGAAGCCCTGTTTTAAGTGGCAAGACTCTGAAAATGCCGGCATTTCTTTCTTTTTTTTTCATCTGTGGGCCCCAAATCATCGGCATTTCAAATTCTCCGGATTTCATCCACAAGATCTCAGTAATTTCAAACACCCCTTTCTCATTGTCTCAACTTTCTGTTGGTATAAGTTTTATTGCACAAAATTTTATTTTAAAAAATTCAAAATTTCACATATACGGATCAGATGCAGACATGCTTGGGTAATTTTTTCAGAAAAAGGCTGCCCCCAAAAATTTTTGAAGAGGAAATGGAAGATTGAGAATAACAACGAAGGCAGAAATTATTTTTGCCCCCAGTAAACCACATGTACAAAAGACGTACAGCATAAAAATGAAAATTGTTCTACTTTTAAGCACTGCAGGAGTGAAAGGGATTTATAATAAGCACTTACCATTTGAGATGCGTCCTCATTTGTTGGTGAAGCTATCGCCCAGACCCCCACTGCCAATACCAATAAATTACAAAATAGATACGAGCCAGGTAGCCATCCTATCTGATCTCCCCTTTGCAAAAATAAAATGAAATAAAATATTCATTAACAGTTAATACTTGAAATATAATAATAATTATAGAAGTAAATTATAATTATCATAAAAGAATCTCCCAGAGTCCTTTGAGGCAATTTTTTAAAAAGCTTTATGATAACTTTGACAATTTTATACGTAGAAGACTGCCAGAGCTCAAGATAACATTTGCCATAAAATATCTTCCCATGTCACATCTAAGGTAATGACATCATCAGTCATGTGACTATTTCCGAATTACGTTTTTTGTTGCTGTGAGAAAGATTTCATTAACGAGTTGAAATTGTAGGTCATATGGTTCAGTCGGTAGCCGCTTGATTGATAGTTCATAAATTTCTTAAATGTTCCCCGGCATGGACCAAGCCTGAAAGAGTATTTTAATATGTTAATTGTGAGCTTTACATCTAGCTTCAATCAGTTAAGGATTTAATTCTACACGGACATTAAAAAAAAAAAGTCATCCTTGAAAACTGTCAATCACCATAGAGAAGGAATATATACCTCTTTTAAACTCAAATTGTCAGCATTTACCCGGGTGGTCCTGTGGATTGTGAGAGGCATTAACTTTTAGTTCTAACTGATTCTGAGGGTCTGGGTTCGAATCCCCTTGACGCCAATTTTTTGTAAACTTACTATTCTTCTTTTTTTTTAAATCCTTTTTTACTCTCTTCTTTACCTGTGTGGTGTATATAGCTAGTAAGATAATGTGGTGAATTGAAAGCAAAGTTTACAGGAATATAAAAAATGCAGTGTGTCATCGCGTATCTTCCGGTATTTTTAGTAATAATGGAAGCTGTTACCCAGCTCAATTGTCGATTTTCACATGTGCCTAACTTAATTTGAGAGGCAACTGCTTTGAGATGGGACCACTAAATCAACTAAATTTGACAGTTTCAAATTTAATACGACTTTGTCAACTCTGCGACTGAAACAGTCAACAATTCGACTTAAATTCAACATCATTTTGATTTAGAAGTCGCATTTCACATGTGCCGAATATAATGCATTAATTTTAGAAACCGGCTGCCGGCTGCCGGTGAAAATCGCCGCCTACTTGGTTAGTATCGGCCGGCTACTCTGCTTAGCATTCTTTACGGATGGCGTTTTTTAAATAAAATATCCCTGGACTGGCCGCTTACTTTGACAACTTAGCCATCTACTTCAAAACTTTCTGACAACCCTGAGAAACCCTTATCCAAATTGGATCAAAAATTTTTCTAGAGACTGGGAATATTTACGAAAAACGGAGTTAAATTCAGCACCATCAAATTTGATGTCTGAATTGACTACCATATTTAATTACTTTGATCGACTAAAATAGGTGTTTGGCACTCATAAGAAATTCCATGTTTGAAAGGGGCCTAACATGACATAAGCTTCAGTTTAGTGGTTTGCAGGCTGTTATTAAGTTGTTGTTTTCTTTTCAGTAAGAGTAATTCATATCTCTCTTGGTAATTCCATTTTATTAATCAGCTTGTGCCACGACTTAAGAATCAGCAGTAATAGTTGATTTTCCTTTTCTTTGACATGATTTGTATGTCACTGGACATGATTTGTATATCAAAAAGAGTGATCAATTTTCATCCATCCATTTCAATAAGAGCAAATGAAATCACTTCTCACTATAGCGGACAACCTTGAGCCGTGACTTCGTCATATAAACTGAATATCCCGCACTTAAGAAAGACAAAAAGCTAACCCTTTTACACAGGGAAAAATTTCAAAAAAACATTAGTGAATTTTAAGGAAACATCATGTTTTTTCTTGAAATACCATTTACAAATTTTGACATTAATGGTATCTTCTCCTATCTTCTACTTTTAACATTCTTAATAATTAACCACTAATGTTAATTCTGCAAATACCATCATGTGTAATAGGGAGAAACCATTCTTGTATTTGAAAATCCACATTTAAAATGAAAACAAAAACACATTAACTGAATTCATTGAAAACCCAAACATGGGTGTTACCAAAAAAACATTAATGGCACTTTCAATTTATTCTCACCAATTAACCATTCATGGGTTTTTTAATACCATTCACAGAAATACTGAAAAAACCATTCCTGGAAATTTAGAACACATTACTGTAAATTAACATTTCACAAGAACCCATCATGTAATTTGTGCAATAACCATTTATGGTTCTCTGGACCTGCTCTCACAAATTTACCATTCACAGGAAACTCCCAAAAAACATTCATGGCACATCAGCTGTAAATTTTAAGCCTTAACATGCCATTTTGTATAATTACCATTACCTTTATTTCTTCTTTCTCATCAGTCAAAAATCATTGTATCATTATGGGTTTTTGAACACCATTTGAATAAGAAAGAAAAATAGGCTGGTACTGTAAATGATTATTAAACTTACATGAAAACTCCACGTATGGATATGATAGGTACAATGCAGTTACAAGGGAGTACTTACAGTGTTTGTAAACTATGCTTGCTAAGTTGTAAAGTCTATAAATCTAAAAAATTAATGCCCCTCAATCACTAAAAACCATGTGTGAGAATTTACAACACGTAATTACTGTGAACTAATAGCTCATTTCAAATGTTAAACACTAAGAACTATTGGAAATACCTTTCTCATCAAAAAAGAACTCACTATACTCAGTCATGTATTATGGGAAAAGAGATACATTAACTACAGTACTCTTATGTAGCATATTTCAAATTGCTTTCCCTTTTGAAAATTATTCCACTCTAATTTGAGTTATTTGGAGAATGAGCCATCTCATTAACTACTTGCTGCATTGAGAAAAAAAAAACTTTATGCGTAAGCAAATCTGCAAGTTTACAATGTAATCATTCCATTTCCCAAGCACCCCCTCTCCATTCACCACTTGCTAGGCACATAACAGAGTCCCATGAGACAAAATCCTGTGCTTGTCGTGTATTGCGAGATGGTACATACAGGTTTTCACCTGGTCTTTCAACGTCTTCTATATAGTACCAAACTTTCACAGTTTTTGCTCTTTCTTGGATGGTCAACACCTTTGCCAACCAAGGACTGGGGTCATCTCCTTTAATGAAAATCATGTCGTTAACTTGTGGGAAGAAAGGCACAAGAATATCAAGATATGAAATTGGTAGGTTTTCCCGTTGGAAGTCTACTACTATCCTTCTATCAGGATGTTCATCATCAGCTGAATTGTAGAGAATAATTTTTCTTAAAATGGCTTTGACAGGAACAAGGAGGTCTTGTACATTTGCATTGTCAATCACCAAGCCTCCACTGTAAGGATCAGAAACAGGGTCACCATCCTCATCGACTTCCTGAGTGAATTTCTTGACTTTCACAAACTTAAAGAACTCTCCCTCAGAATTAAGGCACAAGAAATTTGTTATTTGGCAAAAATATTCATGAGCACCAACTTCACAAACAATATGTTCTCCATTTCGGTACAGCATGCCTTTTGAAGTTTGAACAGGCCTCCAGAAGCTTTGGAAAGAGAAGGCAATATCTGGTAGAACAAAAAGCGAAGTTGAATCTAATGAATTACTATTAATCAAGTCAAGATCTTCCTGTGAAAACTGTACTTCATTGAAGAGCATCCCACCAACAAAAACTCCCTCCTTGTAGCTATTTTCTAACAAAGGCATCGTTGTCAACATTTTCTCGATATATTTGGCACCTTCCAAGGATTTGGCACACATCTGAAAAAAAAAAAAACAATAACAGCAATTAAAGAACAAAAAATTTATCAGAATCTGATTATGGTGTAAAACAAAGTGCAAAAAGTCTGCTGTAGATAAGGCTTGATGGTTCAGTTTTAAGAGTATTAAAGAGCTGATAAGTGGAGAGGTACATGCACATTCTATTTTCGGTTCTCATTAAGTGCTAGCCTCCGGCTAAATAACCAGCTTCTTTGATTTTTGAGCTGCCTACTTCACATGAAACAATATGCATATAAGTTATTGTGAACAGTAACGAATGCATGTATATACTTGCCTTTTCAAGATCAAACTTGAAGTTAGTTTCTTCTTGGGGCTGGATACGACCTCTCAACAGTTTAAGAAGTTCTCTATAGCCTTCCCGTTTGGCAAAGGAACACTCCATATTCTTGAAGTTACTTGAAATGCTGACATATCGTTTCACAGCACGTTCATATGGGAAACACCAGTAATTGTCTGGATGAGAGAACTGATAGGCATCCTCAGCAATATGCTGCAGGTTGTGGACTGTTATCCTACAAGCAGTCAAGCCTCGATGTTCCTCATTAAGGATGACATAACGCTTTGCCAAATTCTGGAACAAGAGACGATCATCAAGGGACCAACCATTTCGTTTGTTGAAGATAAGCTCTGTCATTCTTGCAGTTAGCTGCCACAAATGATATTCCATTGGCTCAAGTAAGCCAGCTAGCAACAATTCCGACACAGGATAAGAAAACTTTTGAAATTCCTCAGTTTTCCAGTAACCTAGCCGGGAAGACAACCCCTGAGGAATGCGGCCATCTTTCAGTTCTAAACACAAAAAGGCAAGAGGACATACACATTAAACTCCCCTATCAAAAAGTAAACCTACTACATCTGTAAGAGTGTTAAAAGTGGATATCTTGACTTGATAAAGGTTATAAACATGACAATAATCATGAAAAAAAAATAAAAAATAAAAAAATAATAATAAAAACAGCAAGGTTGATATGTACATGTACTTGCTTTAACTGCTTTAAGTGTTACATGCATAGTGACTACATATCTGTCAATTTAGAGGCTAAACAAACAAGACAGATAGAAATCCACTAATCAGACCACTAGCATGAACTTTAGAGCCTTTGCATGTTGTGCGGTTTATTTCAAAATAATAACAGGTCAAGACAGATGTAGAAAGATGGCCATACGGGTAGCCACTATGCATGTCATACTGAAAGCAGCTACTGTATGATAAACAGGGTGCACTGCACAATAATAACAGAAATTGAACTTGAGATTTTTCTTTGGTTCCCATGAGAAATAGTCTTTGGTGTTATTACAGATAATTAATTATATCTATAGCACTTGAAAATGTAAAAAAGAATGCAATTTTGTTTAAACTGTTCCGGTACAAGGTTTTTGTCCACTGAAAGTTGAAATTACTCAATTTCGTGAGGATTCCTTCCTAACACAGTTCACAGATATCAATCCATTCTTTCCCACACAATATCAAGGACAAAAAAAAGATACGATTATTTTTAGCATGATTCTTCTTAATTTTATGTGAAATTCCACATTAAGAACAAAACATTCTGTCCAGGAGTGAATAGCACTCTTTGTAGCCAACTCCAGCATGAGTCGTTTAATCAAGATTAGTGTTAATCACTGTGGCTGCATTTATCAAAATTGTGAAAGTGAGTGGCTATATGATAACATACTTAGTCCTCCTTATTCAATCAGTCCATAATTCTTTTTGTAGGTAGCATCAACGTAGAAAATACCTGCTGTCCAAGGAAAGTTTGAAAGTCGCTCATCTGCTTCCTTGACATCAAGTTTTCCTTCAGCAATTAACTGTTTGAGGCTACATCCAACAACGTTTAATGGAAGGTTGTGCATCACATCAAAGACTATGTCTCTGATTACATCAAAACCATACAAGCTGTTAAGGCGATGCAGGATGCTTAACCCTGTGTAACCGGTGTCTCTGCTCAATCTTTCACGAACAGTTCGGTGGTCTTCAGCATCAATCTCTTTCATTTTAGCAACTTCTGTCACAAGTTTCCGACTCTCTGGGGGGAATCTAGCAGCAAAACGGTTTTGTCCATAGTAGTAGGTTGTCCCTGTACCACTTGGGTTAATAGTACCTGTTACATGTACACATGTCCCAGTAAAAAAAAATTCTTAATATAAAAGCTTATTAAATGACAGTGTGCTATGGTTTTATAACACACTTGAATTTTATCACTCCATTAATGTTTCATTTGTCCACATCTGCAGTTGATCACCTTTGTGTTTAAAAAGATCTAATTTCAGCAATATTAATGTGTGGACATCTAAAGTGTCAGCCAACATTCATGACAATGCCAGTGACTCAACAACCCAAAAAAATATCTCATGACCTGGATAAGTGGTAATCTTTTGAGAATTAACAGATTAATATGACATAATTTTCCTGCTCACCTTTAATTTTTTCTCTTCTGCATGCCAGTATTCCTCCGTTGATAAACTTTCTGACCTCACTTTGGGCTGGATAGTCACCGGTCCAAAGAAGAAGCAAAATGCGTACATTAATATCACTTGAAAGCAAATTCAACTCAGGGAAATTGCCAGCATAGTACACCTTATAACCTGTTGACAGACAATAAAAGCTTGATTGAATGTGAA
The DNA here is from genome assembly GCA_964035705.1 of Porites rus. Taxonomy (NCBI): domain Eukaryota; kingdom Metazoa; phylum Cnidaria; class Anthozoa; order Scleractinia; family Poritidae; genus Porites; species Porites rus. The sequence continues at coordinate 24,427,191 of OZ037992.1, forward strand.
CGTATCAATCTCAGGGCATAGCTATTTTTTCCAGTGAAAGGCTTTTCAATTCAGCATCATTTACTGAACACAGAAATTCATGTCCAGTACTAACACTAAAAAAAATATTTCTACCATTATTTCCACTGAAAATGTTTTTTAGAAGATAAGTAATAATTATTTAATGCCCGAAGGGGAAGGGGGCAGGGGATAGGGTAAGAGGAGACCTGGAAGTCCTTAAAACAGAAAGAAAATTCTACACACCAGTATATAAAGCTAGAACCAACAACTACAACAATAGCAAAACAAACGCTGTTTCTGCACTATGTAGAGGCTTCTCCTACACGTATGATTGCTTCCAAAATGCACTTTATGTTCTTTTGTTTATAAATTAAAGGAGGGCCTTACCATCAATAAAGATGTTCTCAATCTCAGAGACAAGAGGCTCAAGAAAAGGATCCAATGAGTTGGGTCGTTTTTTGGGCAGCATGTGACTTGGTACAAAGCCAACCACATAGACCTCTTCAGTTGCACACCTTTCTTCTTTATACATGTTTGCTATAGAAACCTCTATAGCACCTGCATTGACAATAGAAGTGGAAAGAAACAATGTGTTATGTTTTAATTGTAACTTTTGACCACAAAGTTTTAACTTAAAAATAGTTAAAGTTTGATTTCTAAGGAATTTGTTTAGAGTATGATGTACAGTTTGCACACAAACAATTTGATTAAATAGAGACAACAGGTGCAGAGTTGCAGTGATTATTATCATTGTAAAAATTTTCAGTAAAGTCTATTAATTGATGGACTTAAAACAAGATAGAATATTCAAATGACAAAACAAAGAGTCGTGAGGATTAAATGTGCAGCTCCACATGCACAGTATTCACTACAAATAAGACAGTTAGTAGAAGGGGTTTGATTTGTGTAGTTTCCACTCTTCTTCCAATGTGGCACACACATACAGTAACCACTTTTTAACAAGTCGACACACTACAACATTAAACAATAATATTGAAAATTGCATTAGGAAATCCTGGGTCCAGTATTGTTCAAAGTCATAACACTAATCATCAAATAAAAGTCAATCAAAGTTTATTTTATCTTGGATTCAAGGTTTTTTCACTGCATGCTAACGTTTTGTACAGTCAAAACACAGACGGACAAAAAATTAAAGCAAGAAACCTCACAATAAAGAGTTACAACATTGGAATCAATATTCCAGCTAATCCTCGACTACACATTTAGTTAAATTGCCTTTCAAACAACAAGGCCCTGGAGAGGTACATACTGTTATTTATAGAAAGTAACTTACCACAGCTATGTTGACCAGGTGCTCCAAATGGTTGCCAACCATCCCAGAGCCCTATAAGAGCAATATTTCGGGGTTCACCTCGAACAAACTTTGCTTGATAGTCTATCTTAGTTCCACATTCATCACACTGCAATGTGTACACTCCATCTCTTTCCGGAGATTGCCTGATTTCTTTTTCACTGATAACAATACCACAGCATTCACAACGGCATGGTAACATCCACTCAGACTCTGGGTTCCAAAACCATGACAGTTCATTAAAGCGACTACCATCCCAGACTTCTTTCAACAGAAAATTTGATCCAGTACCACTTATCCAATTATCTCTGTTCACCCAGTGAGCTAACATTTTCCTGCACATATTAACATCAGAGAACCATGTCCGAATCTTGTCAGACAGGCCAAGATAATAATACTTGATTGACCCTGGTCTTCCACAATGTTTGCAGAGGGAAGAAGGTGACTCCATTAAATCCCAATGACATGGGTGACTTCCATCAAGACATATGAAATATTCTTTTGGCCCTCTGTAATCAAATTCTTTTAAAAGCTTCTCAGTCTCTCTCCAATTCCTTGGCCAATAATTCAAAGCAGAGCGATTGCAGTCATTACGGAAAAATAAATCTTTCGCAAAAGTTAAGACATCCTCAAAGTCATTGCATGAACCGTGCATTTGGTTTACTAACATCAGGGCTTTACATATGACACATACAATTTCTTCTTTCAACTCTGTCTCATCTGAATTTTGTTCTTCTTGTTGCTGGTCTAGAGATGAACACTCTGGTACACCATTGCCATTACTGGATTCCAAGAAGTCATCATCACTGTCACCACCATCAGCACTTGCACAGCTGTCCATAACGTCATTTCCTTCAAAGGACTCCTCTTCTGGTTCTGCCTCAGAGCTGTGCAGGCAAATTTTATCTCATATTAGCAGTTTTAATAAACTTCTACAGCCAAGCAAATTTTTATGAACCAAAAAGAAGTAAATATAGCAAAATGAACAAGGAGATGACCAGTGGCGTGAGATAAGGAGGGGACGATCTCAAAAAAACTTTTTTCGGCCCTTCAGGTCACAGTTTGGTCTAAAAATAAGCGAGGGAGGGGGAGCAGGCCCCTCCCAAAGATCCGCCACTGATAACAACTGTTTGTGTGTATTGATCGTTGCCTTGTCAATTACAAAAGAAAGAAAAGTCAAAGACAAAAGGGTCTTCATTGAACAACAAAATCTCTTACAGAAAAGATCACGTCTTAAGTTTATCTTGTGAGAACAATTCGGTAACCAATAAGCTTTACATAGAGTGTTTTCACTTGACGTCACGGCGGCCATGCAAATTAATTGGTGTCCCAAACCAATCCTCCGGGTGTTAAACTCTTTTCTTACGTGAGTAAAAACATTCTACACATAAGCAAGATATTTTAAGAAGTTATTCAGTGAGTTCTTCGTGCCGGCATGGCTGTGGCTTTAATTTACCCGCCTGTAAAAGCCGCGTTTTCTTCATATAACGGGTAATTTTGTGACAGCTTGCATTGGGCACGGTTCTTTTTGTAAAAGTTGTATAAAATGAGAGAATTGCCATTCCATAAAATCATGAAACAAACACTGAAAGCTTTAGAATGCAATCTTGTAGCTTTGCAAACTCACCTTAGAGAGACAACGTTGATGGACTGCAAGGAATTTTGTAACGTCCAGTGTCTATACTCAACTGATGTTGAGACAGGCTTTCCACTACATGATCTGCAGGGGCAATGGACATGAGTGTACGAAAGTTCACTGCAGTGACAACGAACAATTTCGCTTCGATCCCAACTTCTCTTTCTTCCTGCCATTTGCTTTTATACAACTACAGCATGTCTGGAAGTCTGCTTCGATCGTGTTCAAGACTGGGTCGAGTGCTTTGTTACTGCGCGTGAAAGCGAGGCACACTACCCCGTATATCGCACTTCGCGCCAAAACTAAACCAGTGAAGAAGACAAAAGCGTCCGTTGCGGAGAAAAAGGTCGAAAGAAGATGGCCACGGCCGTTAATAACCGAGGGACATGTACAAAAGCAGAAGATATGAGTGTTTTGGAAGTTTTTGAGTGGATAAAAAGTAACTTTAACGAAACAGTCGCCGCCAAATTCAAAGGTAAGCTAAAGTCAAACTCCACTGAGTGAAATACACAAGTGGCGCGAAAAAAAGTCAAGCAAATTTTCCGTACTTTTCTTCTTCTAACAGAGCAAAACATCAATGGAAAAGGACTCCTTTTCCTAGCAGACAGAGGGACAAAACAGCAAATGGAAGCGTGTGGACTGGACCTTGTTGGGGACCAAATGAAATTGTTGGAGGTTCTCGAGCTCGACGCAATGGAGTCGAACATAAGCTTTAAAAACCATCAACCAAAAAAATTGACAAAACCGTCAACCAAAAACATCGACAAAGAACTACACAAGCGAATATACAATGCTAAGTAAGTTTGATTTTTCTTTTACTTTGTAAGTTTACAATTAAGCCATCCTCTGAGGTGAGGCTAAAAAAGGAACATCCCAATGCAAATCCTGAGTGGAATTTATTATGGGGAAAGGATTGGGTATTTGACGAAATCTACATCGTGTTGTTTATTTGCATGCGTGACAAGATGTAAACTAAAATCAAGTTACTTGCATAAAGTTGATGTGATGTTTGAAGTGACCTTAGATATTAACAACACTCGGTGTCTTTCTCTCCGACTGTGAGAGTGAAAATTTATTTTTGTAAACTTGAAGTAGAAATCTTCATCTGTTAGTCAAAACAAAATGTGAACTTAATCTAGCTTTCAACTAGATAACTATTTCTACCTGTATTTTTACAGCTGATGATAAATGCTAAGGAAACAGTTTATGTTGTATCCGCCAGAGAAGGAAGAGGAAATTGACCAAAGATGATCTTTTTTTTTTTTCTAAACAGAAAGAAAGCTGTGAGAGCTGCTGTAATAAAAAAGTGGCCAGGAAATGACCTACCAAATTTCAAGAAAAATCCATCTCAGCTTAAAGTCTTACACGAGTTGGTTGAAGAGTTAGAGGAAGATTGCACATATATGACAGTGGGCTTTAACAAAGAAGCCATCCGTAAGCACATCTTGGACATTTTAAATGAACGGCGCAGACATGTTAGAAATGGACATGATTATACAAAGGTATGACCATGTTTTTTTTGGAGCCTGTGTTTGTAGTTATGCACCCATAGGTAAATTACATGGTTTACTTGACAGGTGAATAAGGCTAAGAAGAAGCAATCACCTCAGGTGGCTTCATGTAAACCAGATGATACACAAACTGAAAATGATGAGTGTACCCAGCCTGAAAACAGTGATGGTGGTGATACTGAAGATGTGCGTTCATCTGATGATAGCCAGTCATGTAGCAGTGCTTCTTCCCCTTCAACCTCAATGCTGCCTTCATCTGAGGATGATGAGAGCAATAAAGGTATTTTTGGACTGTATTTACTATTTGCCAGACTTGAAACAGAGTCCTCATTTCTTGGAAAATAAAGGAATGGACACCCAAAACAGCACAAAAATATTTCAGTGAATGATACTCAACTTCATCTTCTCAATGCCTTCTTTTTCATGTTGCAACAAAATCGTGCTCCACACATTTTAAAAATCAAGGGCATAACCTCTTGTATCATTTTTTGCTACTGTCCAAACAACAAAAAATTGCGACCTTTTTTTACTCTTTGTTGACTTGCAGTTTCTAAAAAAATATATACTCAAATAGAGCCCTTATTCACTCACAACTGTTTTTGTTATTGAAAAAAAATTGACTCCATTTTTCTATTGTTTGTACTGTTATTGATCATAGAAATGATGGCATAAAATATTGAAAACTTTAAAAACCACCAAGTTTTGGACATTTTATGACGTCATTTCTATGATCAATGAGAGCACAGACAATCCCTGTGGTGATATCAATGTTGGAAGCAGTTCCCAAGATATGGTCCCTCTTACTTGGTAGGGTTAAATTAATATTATAGCTTACTATGGGGAGTTGAGTTAACTATAATTATAATAGTGCCAATGATATTATTGTTAACTATCTTTATCTTTTTCTTTTCTCACAAGGCATTCCTATGGCTTCAGCTAAACTTATAGTGGCATGTGCCTTCAATGAAGTCCGAGTGGTAGACATATCACGTTCACAGTTGCAATCAGCTGCTAAAACATTAAAGGTTCCCATTAAAGAATCTGAATCAAGGTCAAAGGAAGTGTTGATTTCCAATGTTGCACAAGCTCTTGTCAGTAAAGGATTTGTTAAAATACCACCCAAAGAGAAAATTTCAAGAGATGATGTTCAGATCTTGAAGCCTTTTTAACTCACAACCTTGGTGGCCTTCCTGTTCCTGTTATGTACCTTAGAAAAAGCTGTTGGTGTCGTCTCTTTATCTATAAGTCATGAATCTCATCCTTCAATGTACTTAAGACATTCAATGGTACCGAAGAGAAAAATGTGTTAATATTATCACTTTTGGGCCAGCATTTACTTCTTATGGCTCATACTGTTAATATTTCTTTTTCCTGCTAAGTCAAATGTGTTCTATATTGTTGTCCTGTCTCAGGATTTTATGTGGTAAGTTAACATGTGCAGGTTTCTTTATATTGTACCAGTTTTTGTAATTACTAAAGATGTCAGCCTATTGTATTGCCAGGTGTTAGGCGGTCAAATCTTGTTCTGTTAATTATTGTCATTTCTGAAGGAAGACATTAAAACATTCATTATTGAAATGATTTAATTTCTAAACATCATTATTAGTTCTCAGTTTAACAGACTGGCACATATTACTGTAATGCAACCAATGAGCTAATTTAGTAATATTGAAGATATATATGCCAAGAAGAAAAACCACTGTGATGTGACACCCTTGGCAATGTCACAATAGTAAGAAATCCAAACCCAGGTATGGCTCTAGAAAAACCACTTATGGAAATGGAAACAATTCCATCAATGTTAACAGTTAAACCATGAATGTCATCATAAATAACATTAAGTGGTACTGCTTAAAAGCCAATAGTGGTTATAAATCAAAACCCAGAAATGTTCAAAGAAAACCATTCATGGAAATATACAAAAAAACACAAAAGGTTAAAAGAACCATTCATGTGTTCTTAAGAAAAAACACCAATGTGTTTGTTTACAAACTAAAATGGGAATACCTTAAAACCCAAAAATGTTTTCAGGATTAACATTCATGGAAATGGAGAAAATCCTGTAATGGTACTAGTAGAAACATTAATGTTTAAAAGGGAAAAAACATAATGGGATTTGCTTTTTTACCACTAATGGTATAACTCAAAATCCCAGTAATGGAAAATATATTGCCATGAATGTTTTCTGTATAAAAAAACATTAATGTTTTCAGTTCTGCTTTTCCATTAATGTATTTCAACATGTTATTCTATCATTTTCCATTAAAAAAAACAAGAATGATTTTTTTAATTTTTTTCCTGTGATTTGATCAAATTATTTTAAGGTTTATAAACTGGAGGCTTTATAAAGTGTAAAATAATAATTATAATACTTTTACTGGTATCCCTTTTAATAATAATAATAATCATGATAATAATATAATGCATGAGTAATGATAATTAAGTAATAAACAATATCAAGAAAAGATGGCAAAAGTAACTAAAGATTTTCTAGTCACCCAAGAGGAAATGTTTGGTACCATGGGCCACCGGGCTCTGCTAGAGTAAGGCCCTGATCGGGGGAGGGAATTTGATACTCATTTGGGAGCTTAAGCAACAATGACGGCAAGGGCTACGAAAATGTTACTTAAAAAGTGAAGTTGCGCTGCCTCAAACTTTATCACGCTTATTCCATCTTGTTTAATTCATCAAATTTTGGCATCCAACACCACACAAGCAGAGCCCTCATCTATCCAGTGTATGGCGTTCGCCAATGAACTATGGCTGCGTGCAGGCATATTTTTCCTCCCCTCCCCCTCCCCTATTTTGACCCATCAACCTCTCCCTTGGAATCATTTTTTGACTCGCCCTAACTCCCCGTCAGTTCAACGTCCAAATCGTTCGCCCTGCAAAATACGCCCGCTTTTGCAGGCTACCTTTAAGCGATCATATTTGGGATCATAAAATATACATCAATTTATAAAAAAGGAAAATTACGATAAAGTGCACAATAAAGCAACAAATACTGTAATATCATATGATCACGATATCAAAATAGCAATGATTTATTAACCCCAAAATGTCACATGATTTACGGGCTTTCCTAAATTTTGTTGCAAATAAAAATAGCTGATAGAGAACTTACCAAATTGTTAAAACGAAATGAACAGCAACAACAATCTAGAAATAAAACAATAACCGTAAAACAAAGAAAATAATTTACATGACAAACAAAAAAACAGAAAACAGAAACGATAAGTTTAGTATTGTAATGAAATGATCCTGCGCTGATATGGACCTCCCGCTCACAAATGAGGGCAAAAACAGCATCAACCGACAAAACATAGAGTCAGTTCTTACCTTAAGTGAAACAGGAGGAAAATTGACTCTAATTGAATTGTCCATAGCCGAGAAAATGCACTGTTTTTTCCAGACACGTTCTGCTGACGGAGCAAGACACGAGAAACTGAATGAAAGTGAAAGACTTGGGGCTCAGTTCAAACTGGGCACCGGGATGGGACGGGCGTTTACCATCCCATTTCAGTACTCACTCGTCCTTTCTCGCGAGGTATCGATGGCGGCCAAGGGTATCGTTTGAGAGCACAGAACGATGTCCAGTTAAAAGTAAAGCGATTGAAATAGACAAGTATGAAAGAAAAACGGTACCTTGAGTGCAAGATCTGGGTTAACCGAGAACCAGGGGCAGCCCTCACGAGTGAAAGATTGTCCCCCAGGGGTGGGGACAAGGGCCTTGATACCCTGGGAACGAGGCTCGATAAACAAAATGGCGACCAGCGAGAAAGATCAAGCCGTTTTAGAAAGTATTTTTAATCCTTTGCTTCCCCTTGGTGATATTCCTCAAACGCAGCCTAAGAATGAAAATGACATCAATGAAGACAACAGAGAGGATTCACGAAGGGCGAAGGAGCTCGAGGCGATGGGTGTCGATAGAGCAGAGCGGGGAAATCTTGATGGAGCACTTGAGTGTTTTAACGAAGCTTGCGAGATATGTCCGTCTCGTTCATCTTGCTTTAACAACAGGGCTCAGCTTTGGAGATTAAAAGGTAATATTTTATAGTTAAAACTGTGAAAGGTTTGAACCCAGGAGTCATTTTAAAAGTAGGCTAAGTTTGATAGTCCAGGTGAACCAGGACCTGAACAATCGATGAAATCGATAACCGATGGCAATCGATGACAATCGATGACACTCGATATCAATTAATCGATTGATATTGATAATCGATGGACAATCGATCACGAAAATTTTTGTGATTATTGATTATCCTCGATTATCAATATCAATCGATAATCGATGGGAATCGATCAATTAACATAATAGATTGTTATCAATATGCAATATCAATCGATTACCTATTCATTCAAACATTTCAATTGTCAATTTCATTGAGTACGAATAAAGTTACACACTTTGATATCATTGCTTTTTATTTGAGTGAAAACCAGCGAGTAGCAATGCGTAAACTTGTTTATTCGCCCACACGTTTTGCATGAGTTTTTAAAGGGACAGTGTCCCGATTATGCACACGCGCGAGCGTCATCTGTTTTTTCTTCAAAAGACAATAGAACTGTCATGTTGACTCGACAAGATTTCCTTCCGGACCGCACCGCCAACGGAGATTTGTTGTTTATATTCTCAAGTAATATTTTAGACTTTCGAAGAAGTCTTTCATCGTATATAAATATTTGGCTCACGGTTCGAAGACTCATCGCGATTTTATCGCTGGCTGGGCCGCCTTGCGACCCGAAAATCTCGTTTCGCTCGCTTTAAAAACATATTTTCAAATTTGAAACTCATGTCAGAGGTCAATTGTGCCAAGTCCAGTAATATCTGCCTGATTTGCTCGCGTTCTAGCCTCAAACATTGAAAGACATTAAAAAAATGCAATCTCAACGCTATGAATCATCACAAAGGTTAGTTAAAAATTATATTATGATTTCAGGGCACTAGTTTTTCTAAACATGTAGCGCCTGTTTGTTTGATTTTGTCGGCCGTAGGGAGATTCATTTAAAAGTTTACTAACGTGTCGTTGCAAGACATTCTGCTTCGCGAAGCTCCCCTCCACAAGATCTCCTCAGTCACATCAATGTCTCAATAGTTTTTTTTCTTAGAGTCTTTATTGTTGCTGTTTCATTTCTGCGTATTCCTTTCACAATTATCTGAGCTTGCATGGAAGCTAGCAGAAGAAATAAGCCTTCAATCGGCATCAAAGTGCTTCCAATCGTTTGGTCCTCTGGCCAACGGCAATAAAAGTAACGCCATAAAATCCAGATTTTGCCCAAATCGAAACTTAACCGGAACAATATATCACTGATCTGTAATCCTGAGAAGTTTAATTGTCGTATTGAACCCGGCCAAGCGCGATGCAAATGGATTTTTCAAGGTTCTCTTACTCTCCTCGCATCTTTTGATTTCGCGACATCCTGTCCAAAAATCAAAGTTTGGTGCATGCGCAGTAACGGGATACTGTTCCTTTAAACTCATGCAAAAAAAATTAATAAAAACATACTATGGATTTGTATGTCAGAAAAACAAACCCTTCTGTTATGCTTCGATGAAACAGCTGGCAAATTAGGCAATGTGTGAAATATTTTATGCATGATGTAACGTTTGGAGCTAACAGTTTAGCTAAGTATTCGTAAAATATATTCAATTAATTTAATGCACACATTTTCTGTTACGTGGGCGTCTGCACAGACATATAAAGAAAGAAGAAGAAAAAGAAATAACAATGAGCTTAATCATGTTTGAACGATGACTGCGTCCCAGGTCAGTTGAATCTTTGCAATGAACTCAAAGCTAAATTGATCAAGTTTGTACTACTGACATTGAGATATGTTAATTGTCTTAATTATTTGTGCTGCTTTTCACGGAGCCACATCGATGAACAATTCTCAAACTTTGCTACTGAGGTTTCAAAATAATATACAATCTGCATACACTCCGGCGATACCTGAAGATACAGAGACATGAATTTAGTGCCAATCGATGGCAATCGATGAAGTTCGTGACCACCTAAGTGTGATTATCAATTGATCATCGATTGGCCAATGCCAATCGATGCTAATCAATAGTAATAATCGATTGTCATTGATTGATCGATTGATTTTCTGATCATTTATTTTCATTGATTGTTCAGGTGCTGGGTGAACGTAGTCCTGAACAGGACTAGCCTGTTGTTGTTGACAGTGACTGACGTTTCGACAACCTGTGCGGAAATCATCTTCAGCGTCAAAGTGAGTTGTATCACGTCAGTTGATGGTATTACACTCTGGTTACTGATTGGTCAATTATGTTGCAATGTTATTGGTCGTCTGTCAGTTAAGCTGTTATGTTATTGGTATCACTTTGACTCTGAAGATGACTACCGCACAGGTTGTCGATCGTTGTTGAAACGTCAGTCACTGTCAACAACAAAAGTCCTATTCAAGACTACGTTAAACCGGATGATCAAACTCAACCTACTTTTGAATGCTATAGTTAGTGAAGTAATATTATATATGTTATACCTTGGCTAGTATAGGTTTTTCTCAAATTGAGAAAAAGTTATACCGTTAAGGTGTCTAGTAACAGCCAATTACTGTATTAACAGCCAATCAATCAGACAATCAAAGCTTTATTTACCCACTGTATCTCTTCTTTACAGTGCTCTTCCAGAGAGCTATGCCCTAAATTACAATAACTCACAGTAATCGGCTGCATTACAACCCAGTAATCAGCTGGCACCACAGACACCTCAACTTTATAGTTCACATGGATAATCACAACTGTAACAAGATTCTCTAATCTGATGGGCTATTAGCAGCCCCGATTTCAGCATTATACGTCAGTCCAAAACTTCAACACCACATGCCCTCAGCAAACCCTGGGTATCGCTTGTACTTCGTGGAGCTCTGGCACGCGAAGCGCACCTGCGGAGCACCATGGGTAATTAAATCTACCCATTCCAGAAAATTTGGTAATCATGTGACCGTACACCGCCCGCACGCCCGTCTGTCTCTTAAACGTATCAATAAGATTTTAAAAGCTGAAAAATGGTAACTTACATTGCGAACATGGCAGCACTAATCATACATGTGCAGTGCACATGAAGTCAAGAGCTTTTAAATCCCTGTTTAAGTTGTTTTGATACAGTTTACCCTAATATGTCGAGGCTGCAGCCTGAAAGGGTTCATTTGAAAAAAAATGCAAATCTTTTTCGGTCAGAAACGTTATATTGCCAACCAATTATGGCCACAGGTGAAAATCGTTTTTATAGCACTGAAATAATTTGAGCCAAACCTTGAGGGGAGATGGTGATTTGATTTTTTTTATCAAAACAATTCTAGACCTTTTGTTGTTCTTTTATGGTGATGCACGAGAAGAGTTTGAGCAACATGAAATGAATACTGTCAAAGTTTTAAACCCCGAAGTCATTTCATAGGTAGGTTGAGTATGATTGTCCAGGTGAACGTAGTCCTGAGTAGGACTGTTGTAGTTGACAGTGACCAACGTTTCGACAACCTGTGCGGTAGTCATCTTCAAAGTCAAAGTGAGTTGTGTCACGTCAGTTGATGGTATTAAACTCTGGTTATTGACCTGATTGGTCAATTAAGTCGTGATGTTATTGGTCATCTGTCAGTTTAGCCATGATGTTATTGGCTATGAAGAATCATTATGTCATTGGCATGTTAAACAGTCGTATATTGTTAGTCAAAACTACCTACGAGAGGACATGACAACTGACAATTCAAATAACAATAAGCGATTCTTTAACCGTAACATAGACAAATTGAAATGCACCAATGACATAACGACCGTGCAACAACATGCACTGAACCGTGCCAAACTGCACCAAATAGCAATAATTTGTACCAAAGTGAACCAAACTACACTTTTTGCACAAACCCGCTCCAAACCACCAAGTTGCACAAAACCGCACCAATCTGCATCAAGTTGCACCAAACTGCACATTTCTGCATATAACTACACCAATCTGCACCAAGTTGTACCACACTGCACCAATCTGTCCCAAACTGTACCAGGTTGCACCAACTTGCACCTAGTTAACTTAAACTGCACCACGTTGGAACAAACTGCACCAACGTGCACGAAATTGCACCAAATTGGGCCAAGTTGCACCAAACTTCACCAATCTTAACCAACCTGCACCTAATGCACCAAGTTGCACCAATCCGCACCAAAATGCACCTACCTGCACCAACATGCACCAATCTGAACCAAGTTGCACCAACCTGCACAAAGTTGCACCAAACTGCACCAATTTGAACCAAGTTTTACTAAACTGAACCAACCTGCACCAAAGTACACCAAGTTGCACCGAGGTGCACCAAACTAAACCAAGCTGGGCCAAGTTGCACCAAACTGTACAAATAAGTTGCCTTAAACTGCACCACTTTTCACGAAACTTTATCAACATTCACGAAAATGCACCAAACTGCACCAAGTTGGGCCAAGTTGCACCAACTGCACCAATCTGAACCAAACTGCACCTAACTGCACCAAGTTCCACCAAACTTCACCAAGCTGAACCAAACTGCTCCAATCTGCACCAAAGTGCACCAGTCTCTACCAAGTTTCACCAAACAGCACCAATCTGCACCAACTTGTACCAAACTGCACCAAGTTGAACCAATCTGCACCAAGTTACAACAAACTGCACCAAGTTGCACCAAACTAAAGCAATCCGCAACAAGTTTCACCAAACTGTACAAACCTGCACCAAGTTGAACCAAACTGCATGTAGTTAAACCGATCTGCACCAAGATGCACCAAACTGCACTAATTTGCACCGAGTTCCACCAAACTGGACCTAGTTGTACGAAACTGCACCAAGTTGCACCGAGTTTCACCAAAGTGCACCAAGTTGCACCAAACTACACCAATATCCACCAAGCTGCACCAATCTGCACCAAGTTGCACGGCACTGCACCATTCTGTACCAAACTGCACCAAGTTGCACCCAACTACACCAATACGCACCAAGTTGCACGAAAATGCACCAATCTGCGCCAAGTTGAACCAAACTGCATTTATCTGCACCAAGTGGCACCACACTGCACCAATCAGTACCAAACTGCACCAACTTGTATCGAGTAGCACCAAACTGCACCAAGTTGCACTAAACTACACCAATATGCACCAAGTGGCACCAAGATGCACCAAGATGCACCAATCTGCACCAAGCTGCACCACACTGCACCAATCTGTAACAAACTGCACCAAGTTGCATTGTACCAAACTGCACCAAGTTACACCGAGGGTGTGTTCCTTTCGGCGAATCCAAAAACAGATTTTTGATCCTAGATTTGCCAGATTTCGCGGTCGAAAGGAACGTGAAATCCGAAATTGGATTTGTAACCTTGGTAACCTTTCGCCAACGCGTGCAATATGCACGACAGCCTCTCAAAAAATGGCCTTTTTTTCTACTCTTTGACAAATTATGCGATTATACCGTGCAGAATTTAGTGGTCGGCAGTTTGAATAGCGACAAAGGAACATATAAAATAGACAAAGAAAGGAGCGCATTAAAATTGAAAATTATCTAAAGAATGTCGGCCAGTTTGATCCAGTTCCATAGCTCGGATTTTTTTATGTAACACGATCAAGTGCCTATCGCGTCTACAAGCGAGTTTGTAGTTAGATAGCAGTCCAATTGTTACTTTTACATATTTCTGATTTCAAGTAATCTTTAGAGACAAATGGTTAGTATATGGATATTTTAATGTACAAGGGACAATCTTCTAGTGTTTTCAGATGTTTTGCGGCAAATGTCAGCAACGAGGAAACTCTACGGCATCTATGGGAATACTTCAACTGGAAATACCGCTGGATCATCTGACTAATTTTGGATCCACTGTGAATGGAACAGCGTAGATCACTAATCCGTTAATCTGGATTTGGATTCTTCGGATTTCAAATCCAATGAATTCTTTTTCAAAAAGGATTCACCAGATCAAAAATCCGGATTTGGATTTGCCGAAAGGAACGCGAAATCCGACCTTAGATCTAAAATCCGTTTTTGGATTCACCGAAAGGAACACACCCCGAGTTGCACCAAACTGCACCAAGTTACACCAAACTACACCAATATGCACTAAGTCACACCAAACTACACAATATGCACAATTCTGCACCAAGTTTCACAAAACGGCACCAATCTGCACCAAGTTGCACCACACTACACCAATCTGTACCAAACTGCACCAAGTTGTACCAATTTGAACCAAGTTGCACCGAGTTGCACCAAACTGCACCAGGTTGTACCCAGATGCGCCAAGCTGCACCAACATTCCCCAATCTACACTAAACCAAGTTGCACCAAACTGCACCAGTGTGCACCAAGATACACCAATCTGCACCAAGTTGCACCTAACTACACCAATATCCACTAAGTTGCACCAAGATACACCGGTCTGCACCAAGTTGCACACCACTGCACCAAATTGCACCAATTTGAACCAAGTTGCACCGAGTTTCACCAAACTGCACCAAGTTGCCCAAAGATGCACCAGTATACACCAAGTTGCGCCAAGATTCTCCAGTCTGTACCAAAATGCTCCAAGTTGCACCACACTGCGCCAAGTTGCATCAAAGTGCACCAAATTGCGCCAAGCCGCACGAAACTACACCAATATGCACCAACTCGTACCAACATGCACCAAGTTGCACCACACTGCATCACACTGTACCAAACTGCACTAAGTTGCACCACACTGCACCAAGATGCACCAGTCTCCACCAAGTTGTAACAAGTTTCTCCAAGTTGCACCAAGATGCACTAATCTGAACCAAGTTGTACGAAACTGGACCAATCTGCAGCAAGTTGCACCGCACTGCACCAGTCTGTACCAAACTGCACCACGTTGCACAGAGTTGTATCAAACTGCAGAAGTTTGCACCAGTCTGCACCAAATTACACCACACTGGACCAATCTGTACCAAACTCCACCAAGTTGCCCCAAACTACACCAATACGCACCAGTTTCCACCAAGATACACCAATCTGCGCCAATTTGCACCAAACTGCACCAAGTTGCATCATACTACACCAATAGGCACCAAGTGGCACCAAGATGCACCAATCTGCACCAAGTTGCACCACACTCCACCAATCTGTACCAAACTGCACCAAGTTGCACAAAACTACTCCAATCTGCACCAAGTTGCACCAATCTGTACCAAAGTGCACCAAGATGCACCAATCTGCACCAAGCTGCACCGAGTTGCACCAGACCGTAACAAGTTACACCAAACTACACCCATCAGCACCAAGTCACACACAACTACACCAATATCCACCAATCTGCACCAAGTTTCACGGAACTGCACCAAGTTGCACCACACTGCACCAATCTCTAACAAGCTGCACCAAGTTGCATCGAGTTCCTCCAAACTACACCAAGTAGGACCGAGTTTCACCAAAGTGCACCGAGTTGCACCAAACTACACAAATATGCACCAAGTTGCACCAAGATACACCAAGTTGTACCAAACTGCACCAATCTGCACCAAGTTGCACCAAACTGCACCAATCTGTACCAAACTGCACCAAGTTGCACCGAGTTTCACCAAACTGCACAAATTGCACCAAGATGCACCAATATGCACCAAGCTCCACTAAGTTGCAGCAATCTGCACCAAGTTGCACCACACTGTACCAATCTGTACCAAACTGCACCAAGTTGCACCGAAGTCCACCTAACTGCACCAAGGTGGACAAAACTACATCAATATGCACCAGGTCGCGCCAAGATGCACCAAGCTGCACCAAACTTCACCAAGTTGCACCACAATCTTGGACAAAACTGTTGAGAAAATTGCATACTTGGGGGGCATTTTTTCTAAACTTCGTAGCCGACCGATTCTTCCCTCCCCCTCCCGCTGAAAGCAGTGTTGTTGGGTCTTCAAAAGAAAGCCGGAGCATTTGTAGGAAGCAACTTTGAACTGGGGGTTGGGGGGTTTCTTTACGCAAAGCCGTTAATTTGGAAATAGTTTTGTTGCGTTAGGTAGTGCGCATTAATGAAAACATTTTCTCAAGTAGTTTTGTCCAGGATTGCAGACTGCACCAAGTTGCACCAAAGTGCACCAAATTGCGTTAAGGTGCACGAAACTACACCAATAAGCACCAAGTCGCACCAACATACACCAAGTTGCCCCAAACTGCGCCAATCTGCACAAGTTGCACCACACTGCACTAAGATGCACCAATCCGCACCAAACTACACCAAGTAGCACCAAACTGCGCCAGTCTGCACCAAGTTGCACCACACTGCACCAATCTGTACCGAACTGCACCAAGTTGCACCACACTGCACCAAGATGAACCACACTGCACCAGTCTGTACAAAACTACACCAAGTTGCACCGATTTCCAACAAACTGCGCCAAGTTGCACCAAACTACACCAATATCCACCAATATGCACCGGGATGCACCAATCTGCACCAAGTTGCAACAAACTGCACCAAGTTGCACCACACTGCACCAAGCTGTACCAAACTGCACAAGTTGCACCACACTGCACCAAGATGCACCAATCTGCACCAAGTTGCATCAAGATTCCCCAATCTGCACTACGTTGTTCCAATCTGCACCAAGTTGCACCAAGTAGCACCACACTGCACCAAGTTGCACCAAAGTGCACCAAGTTACACCGAAGTGCACCAAACTGCACCAAGGTGCACGAAACTACACCAATATGCACCAAGTCGCACCAAGCTGCACCAAACTTCACCAAGTTGCACCACACTGCACCAAGTTGCACCAAATTGCGTTAAGGTGCACGAAACTACACCAATATGCACCAAGTCACACCAACATACACCAAGTTGCACCAAACCGCGCCAATCTGCACCAAGTTGCACCATAATGCACCAATCCGTACCAAACTGCACCAAGTTGCACCACACTGCACCAAGATGCACCAATCTGCACCAAACTACATCAAGTTACACGGAGTTCCACCAAACTGCGCCAGGTTGGACCAAACTACACCAATATCCACCGTTAAAGTTGCTCCAAGTTTTTCCAAAGTGCACTAAGTTGTAACAAGTTGCACCAATATGCACTAATCTGAACCAAGTTGCACCAAACTGCACCAATCTGCACCAAGTTGCACCACACTGCACCAGTCTGTACAAAACTGCACGAAGTTGCACCGAATTGTATCAAGCTACAGAAGGGTTGCACGAAGTTGCACCGAGTTGTATCAAGCTACAGAAGGGTTGCACAAATTTGCACCAAGTTACACCACACCCCACCAATCTGTACCAAACTGCACCAAGTTGTACCACACTGCACCAAGTTGCACCGAGGTGCACCAAACTCTGCCAAGGTGAACGAAACTACACCAATATCCACCAAGATGCACCAAGCTGCACCAAACTTCACCAAGATGCACCAGTCTAGAACAAGTTGCACCGAAACTGCACCAAGTTGAGCCGAGTTGCACCGAGTTGCACTAAACTGCGCCAAGTTGCACCAAACTACACCAATGTCTACCAGGTCGCACCAACCTGCACCAAGTTGCACCAAACTGCACCAATCTACACCAAGTTGCACCTTACTGCACCAATCTGTACCAAACTGCACCAAGTTGCACCAAGATGCACCAATATGCACCAAGTTGCACCAAGATGCTGCAATCTGCACCAAGTTGCACCACACTGCACCAAGATGCACCAATCTGGAACAAGTTGCACCAAACTGCATTAAGTTGCACCCAGTTGCACCAAACTGTGCCAAAGTTGCACCAAACTACACCAATATCTATCAGGTCGCACCAAGATGCACCAATCTGCACCAAGTTGCACCAAACTGCACCAGTCTGCACCAAGTTGTACCACACTGCACCAATCTGTACCAAACTGCACCAAGTTGCACCGAGTTGCACCAAACGGCGCCAAGTTGCACCAAACTACACCAACATGCACCAAGTCGAACCAAGATGTACCAAGTTGCACCACACTGCATTAATCTTTACCAAACTGGATCAAGTTGCACCAAACTATACCAGTATCTACCAATCTGCACGAAACTGCACCAAGTTGCACCATACTGCATTAATATGTACCAAACTGCACCAAGTTGCACCGAGTTGCACCAAACTACACCGACATGCACTAAGTCGCACCAAGATGCACCAGTCTGCACCAAGGTGCACCAGACTGCACCAATCTTCACCAAGTTGCACTTCACTGCACCAATCTGTACCAAACTTCAACAAGTTGCACCAAACCACACCAATATGCACTAATCTGCACTAAGTTGCACCAAACTGCACCAAGTTGCACCACACCGCACCAATCTGTACCAAACTGCACCACGTTGCGCTTAGTTGCACCAAACTGCATCAAGTTGCACTAATGTGCACCAAGTTGGGCCAAGTTGCCTCAAAGAGTACCAAGTTGCACCAGCCTTCACCAATCGGTGTGCAAGTGTACCAGAATACACTAATAAGCACCAACTATAAGTACCAAATTTTTCCAAACTGCACCAGTGTGCATCTAACTCAACCAAAGTACACCATTCTTCACCAGGCTTCAGCAATCTACAACAATCTGCAGTAAATTTCACCAGTGTGCACCAAGTTGCACCAAACTGCATCACAGCAGCATTCTGCACCAATCTGCACCAAACTTAACTAGTGTAAACCAAACCGCCCCAATCTGCACCAAGTTGCACCTAACTTCACCAAAGTGCACCAAGTTGCACTTGTGCGATGTCCAGGATTGAACACAGTCGCTTAATTTGCTAGCAAATATTTTTGGTAATTTTGGCCAAAAATATTTAAAGAAACTGCTTTTATAAATGTATATATAGAAGAAAGAAGAATTTTTATCGTGATATTACTGCGCTTTTCACAAACATGCGAACTCTAAAGTTCAAAAGCCGCCTTCACAATTGCGTTATTCGCTGCCGTCAATCATAATTACGATCACAAGCAACGAACCATGAAACACAGAAACACACAAAACGGATCGAAATCCACCAATCACAAATCACAAACCATGACCTTTTGAACCCGTTAAAGTAAAGTTTTGTTTCCTAAGAGGTCCGTTAAGATGATCGACGGCAGCGAAAAACGCAATCGTCAGTTGGCTTTTGACCTTCAGGATTCGCATGTTTGTGAAAAGCGCAGTAATAGCAACAACGACAAAAAACGTATTGCAAGTATCGCAAGAATAACAAATTAAGCAAAAGTTCACACTTATATAGGAGTATGGCAAAGAAGGCCTTCTAAAAGTCTGCAATTTTTGCAAAAATCGCAAAAGTATAAAGAATTTTAATTGGAAAAAGAAAACACTTAAATAAATATCGAATCAATACCAAGAATAACGAATTTAGCAAAAGTTTATAGTTATAAAGAACAAAGGTCAAGAAGGTCCTCTAGAAAAAATTCGGAACTGAAGAAAAT
Organism: Porites rus; assembly: GCA_964035705.1. Lineage (NCBI taxonomy): Eukaryota > Metazoa > Cnidaria > Anthozoa > Scleractinia > Poritidae > Porites > Porites rus. Next base: position 24,447,066 of record OZ037992.1, read on the forward strand.
TTTGTGAGACACTTGCAAATTTCGCAAAAATAGCAATAATAACAAATGTTTCAATAAATTCTAGGCTTGTTAATGACAAAGACAAAGAAGGGCCTCGAGATATGCGACATTGGCAAGTAAGTGTCTCACAAAGTTTTCTTGTGAATTATTTTATCGCTAAAACTGCGGAAAAAATTTCGCGACTGCGTTCAATCCTGGACATATCTCGTTGCATTTGTTCAATATGAGGTGGCCGCTTATATAAGACATAAAATAAGTTTTAGACCGTATTTGGTCTACAAGGAGCACAAAATAGTAGCTGAAATTGTTGGTAGCCCTGGCCGTTTTTTGCGCCTCGACAAGACTGTCCCTTCGCAAACTGCAAAAATCCCACGCGTAACCCGCATTTCGATACTGACCACCTCGGCTTCGTGTGAGCGCCGCGCGTCGCCGTGCATCCGTCTTGTGAACGCCTGACAGAAGACGAACCCTTCTTGCACGCTTGTGGGGATCCTGACGAGCAGCATGGAAAAGTGCAATACGGGATCACCCGACGAGCGAGGCGAGGAGGGTTGCTCCGTATTGTACTTTTCCATTCTCCATCTAATTTTCAGTCTGTTAACAACATAACAATCGAACGACGACGAAAAACAAGACAATTTATTCCACTGTCCTTCAACGACAAAATGAAAACACACTCCTTTCAAGGTGGCACTAACAATTTTTCAGTTGCATATAAATGTTAGGTGATATATTGAGCAACCTAATGAAGAACTGTTTCCGAAATCTGGGGGAAAATCCAGGCTTTTTAGGGAATTTAAAAGCTGTTGACCTCAAGTTCACTGTGCATGTATGTTCTGTAGCACTTTGTAATGCCCATCGCACTTTGTAATAAAAGTGTTGCATGTTCTATTCTGTCTAGTATGCTAGCTAGTACGCTTAGTACAGCCATATTCTTTTATGTTGGTATTTTATTCCACCCTAGTCACGTTAGTACGGCCATATTCTATGTATGTTGTTACTTTATTCCGCTTTGCTTTTGTTCGTCTTAATACATTAGTATGCTCAGTACGGCTAGGTGTTTTGTATGTTGGTATTTTATTTGGATTTAGTACGGCCATGTTCTATGTATATGTTGGTATTTTGCGGGGGTCTTAGTGCTCTAGTACAAATAGAACTGCCATCTTCTATTTATGTTGGTATTATATTCCGTCTTAGTATGTTGGTACGCTTAGTACAGCCATGTTTTATGTATATGTTAGCCATGTAAGTTTGTTAACCGAATAATGCATCCATCTCACAGTCGTATAATCGCGTAATCGAATACAAGCTAAAGAGCTAAATACGTTATTCAGGTGAACGAAAGAAAAATAAAGAAAATTCATTCCTAAACTTGGCATAGTATATTACCTTAGTCACCCAAGTTACCCTAGTCAACCTAGTCACCCTAGTCACCTTAGTCACCCAAGTTACCCTAGTCAACCTAGTCACCCTTGTCACCTTAGTCACCCAAGTTACCCTAGTCACCCAAGTTACCCTAGTCAACCTAGTCACCCTAGTCACCTTAGTCACCCAAGTTACCCTAGTCACCCAAGGTACCCTAGTCAACCTAGTCACCTTAGTCACCCTAGTCACCCTAATTACCCAAGTCACCTTAGTCACTGTTGTCACCTCAGTCACACTAGTCACCTAAGCACACTTTTGACGCAAATGTTCTCATAGTTACGTTTAACTGGTAACAGAACTTCGTTTCGTCCAATCTTATTTGCGTTTGTGGTTTAACAAATCGTAATTTTGATTAAACAAATCAAACTCCCCCTTGGTGATCGTCGGATTTTATTAATCACTCCTATGACTACAGTCTCGGGGACGGGGATATACTCAACAAAGTTTTATACGGAGAGCCCCACCCCGTGTTCCAACCCCTTACCCTTTTATATACCTGAAGCCTGAAAAAGGTACACCGTTGGGGGCTCTTCTCCCCGTATAGGGCATTGTAGGGAATACCCCTAGGATTACCGACCGAATTGGACTCCTCTCGGTCCTTGATAACTCTCTCCTCCACATAGACTCGCGCTGGAATCCAATAAAAATAGTAATAATTAAAAATAGCCAGCGCGTGGTGGGCGATAGGCGTGTCCATCGCGTGCTTTCATTTTTTTCACTTTCTTAAGCCCTCTTATGACGCAAGGAGGTTAACAAATGAATCGCCTTTGCGTATTGTGAAGAACAGAAGTAAATCAAGTCAAACATTTTAGGCTCTATTTCGTTTCATGACATTTTGTTTAAGGCAAGCTATGCGGGTTATGTTATACTATTTCATCATTGTTTTGAACACAAGGGAGCCACTCTCTGGGTACTTGCGGACTTCGTTTTCGACGAACAATTTTCATCGAATCGTCGGTTTTTCAACGATATCGTCGCATATCAAGAATTGTTTTGCGTGTTAAGTCGTTGCTATCGATCTCAAGCAACAACCAAAATAGGTTTACGATCGTTCCGATTTTGGTTTCGTCGGAGATACCCACATTAAGTCGCACAAGGTCTGTTCTAGTTTTGCTTGTTTACATTAATGAATGTAAGTGAATTAAAGTGCCAATAACCTAAAAAACTTTATTATGTTAACATCTTACTACAACAACTTTCCGAGACTCTTGCTGTTCCGCTGACCATGAAATTGACAGGCTCATTTGTGACTTCTTAAGACATAAATTCAGGAACTAAATAAACGGGACTTTATGCATGCTCATTTCTTTCGTGGGGTCCTCAGTATTGTGACATCTCACTGAAACTCATCTTACTGGCTTGTTTTCAGTTTTTATAATGGAGGAAATATTTCTAGAAATCCATACCTACTTCCTAAAATAGCAGCAAATTTGAACGCGTTCAAAAGCATTTAACAAAGTCATGTTATGTAAAAATCGAAAAATTTTCCGAGAGGGTCTCGTAACTAAGTACACTGCCAATTAAAGAAGTAAAAAGTTTAGGTTATGGACACTTAAGGTATATCTTTTGGGACATACTGTATTGACCGATATCTCTTTTAGGGGATGTAACCCGTGCATTAGAAGACTTGGACAAAGCAATTGACTTGGCTAAAGGCCGTGGGACGGCAGCAGCACAGGCCTACACACAGCGAGGCTTGATCCATAGGCTGAGTGGAGAGGAGGACAGAGCACGAGAAGACTTTGAAAAGGCTGCAGCGTTAGGTAGCGCCTTTGCTAAATCAGTGGTTGTACAGATGAATCCCTATGCTGCAATGTGTAACAGGATGCTTACTGAAGCTATTAACAAACTGAAAGGAGAAGATTGGTAGAATTAGGATGTTTTATTTAAGACAATGTAGATGTGGTTTGATACTCTGCGTGTGATTGCTTGCTTACGTAGGTTTGATCATATTAGTGATACTCTAAAGGAGTTGCACTTGCTGCCAGTGGAGCAAAGAATAATCTTTAAGATTAATCTTGTATGTTTTAAGATACTCAACAATTTAGCTCCTGGTTATTTGGTTGACCTAGTCCATGTTTATGAACCTGTGAGGTGCCTTCGCTCATCTTAAGGCAAGTGGCGTCTTGTTATTAAACTTAATAACTTAAAGATATACGGTTCGAGGGCTTTTTCAGTAATTTAATTGTTTATTATTATTCTTTAATAATAATAATAATAATAATAATAATAATGATAATAATAATAATAACAATAATAATAATAATAATAATAAACTACGTTATGAAATCACTACTATTGTTAAAGTTAATTCATGTTTTACACAACTACTTGATTTTACCAGACACCTTACTATTTTGCGGGGAATTTGGATTCTGCCAATAAATTGAATGATATGACATCATAATGACGTCAAATGTCGTAATTGGGTCATCAAGTTATGCCTAGATGTTGGAAATGATGAGTACATTGTATGTAATTTTTATGGCAGTATCATGAGTGGTTTAAAGTTATAGGGGGAGCCTCCAAAGCCCCCCTTTCCCCCCCCTCCTCCGGTCGCAGGAAGAAAAAATAAAAGTCCGGTCCAGAACAAGGTTAATGCAATCCAATTTTAATTCATTTGCACAATACACACATAGCTGAAATAAACTGTTCCAACTGAATCCATCCTAAATTTATACATGGATTTAGAATTGACGCTGCGAAGGCGAACGAGAGCAAAAAGAACAGAACGCGACTTCCGGTGTTTAATTTCCGGCTCTGCCATAGGTGAAGCTCGTTTTCAGGTCTGCGCGCGATTTCTTCTTTACCGTCGCGTTTTCATATCTTGATCTGTCTAATGTCACTTTTAGGAGTCCAAACCAAATTTTCTGAAGAGGTTACTACAAGTGTTATTGGTTCGCTGTAAGCCCTTACACGCAAAGAAAGTTGTTGGTAAGGAAAAAAGAACATTGACCAAAAGATCAGAAGACACGTGATTGATGTTTTCAGTAGTCACGTGAATGTTGTAATCAGTTGGTCTTGTGGTTCACGATGACGTGACTGGTACTGATACTTTATTTAACGTGGACAATTACGCTCAGCTTAGTCACTTGTTTATTGCTTAGTTGATGCAGTGTTATTAACAAATTTAAATTCAAAAAATGGAAGCATAACTTCTACCTTATTTTTTGCGTTCGACGTTAGGAGAACGCTTCGTAATCTTTGGGGATCCTGTGGTCGATGGGATACCTGTGCATGCCCAGGGACCGCGGAGCAAGGTGAAAAGTAGGAGGGCTGACAATTGAAAATATTTTTTTCATATTGAAAATCGAAAAAAGGAATAAAAGGAATAAAATCATAGTATTTGTATGTTTACTGGTCAAACTCAAACTCATCATTTTCACTGCAAGTAGTTGTCGTCTTTTCTGCAGAGCTTACAGACTTTGACGAAGTCCCAGATAACTCTAATAAACGACCAAAATACACGGCCAGTTCAGATTCAGTGCAAGAAAAGACCGGATTACAGAAAATACTACACTGACGTGATCTGAAAAATTTCTAACTATGGCCGTTCACTGTTCAAGTAATGTAATTCTTCTTGCCTTCGAATATTTCATTGATTCGAAAGGAGAAAGAAAAAAAAAAAACTTTTATCAACTCAAAACAACTACTCACCTTCGTTTGGCTTGAAAAAGCTAGTAATTTTCTTCATTTCGTCTGATAAAACTGATAAAAAAACTCTGCCGGAGCTGGAAGTACAAAACACGCTGCCGAACGAAGCGAAGGGGTGGCCAAGGCATGGCGTTTAATGAAGGGGCAAGTCGGCCCAAGGGCACAATTACGGCGAAAAGCACAGGAGCCCCACAAAATGCCTGGCGTTTGAAATTAAAGAAAATGCAGAGAATATAGCGGAATATAGACGGAAAAAAACTTGTTTCAAGTCTTTTTTTTTTTAATTTAATTATTTTTCCTTTAGCACAAAAAGTGGGGGCGGGGACGCAAAAAAGTGGTGGGGCCGCGGCCCTACCAGCCCCTCCCCCTCCGCGGTCCCTGATGCCAGGCGTGAAGATTCGAGATTTTTGGTTACTTGGACGGGCGATGTTCAAAATCTGCGCCATTTTGAATAATTATTAAGCGCGCGCACGAATTTTAAGCCCAATAGCCGGCCAAAGAAATTGCGGGCTCACCTGGTGGACATGCGCACACAACTATTTTTATGCGCAAGCAACTATACCTCGTGCGAGTGCGCACGCAACTATACCTCGTGCGAGTGCAAGCTGCTGGTGCGTTCGTGTCGCCTCCGTGGATATCTTTGGATTATTCGGTAAGTTCATTTATTTTTCTCAAACTTCATGCGATGTTTCTTAAAAAGTTCATCGCTTCAACTTGTCAAAGCCTTACCAGGAAACTTTTTAGTACTCCAAGAGCATGTAGAAAGCCCGATGTCGGCGTTGTCCGAACTACAACAAACCGAAGACCTTCGCTGCTCTCCTGCTTTGAATTGATGTCCTCGAATTTGCCGAACAACAAAGCAAATCAACCGATAACTCTGACACAAAGTTGTCTCAAAGCAAATCTACCAAGCCATTGTGCTTTGACCCATAGCGGTCACAAATACAAACCAAACAAACCGAGTCATTGTACTCGGTGGCCATTGCGCCAAATGACCCGTTGTGGTCACAAAGCAAATAAACCGAGTCATTCTGCTCGATGGCCATTGCGCCAAATGAAAAGTGACAAAAGTCAAATGGTTACCGGGCTGATAAGTGGTGATTGTAGTTCACAAGATCATGATAAGGCTTTGACAAGTTATTCTTCTGAGAAAATTGAAAATCATAGTGTAACTATTTCTGAAAATGTTGAAGTTCGTAAGAAAAGAGTGAATTGTCAGAGGAAAAGGGACAGGGAACCATCTCGCGTTCCTGTTAAAATAATTCTAAAGGCACTAAGTAATACGAAGTCTAGGAATAGAATCAAGTCTTTTGTAAGACAACATCTTCCAGACAGTTATTTTATCACTAATTTATGTAGAAATTACAACACCTGGAAATTCTGGTATACCAATGATCATTATTATAGTAAATTTGTTTTTTACATGAACATACAGAAAAGAAAATTTACAACAACAGATAACTATTCTACATGTAACTGTAGACAAACACATATCCGTGTGGCAGATTTAATGAATTCTGGTGGAAAAAGCTTTCCTCAAACTCATAATGATAATTCAAAATTAAATGGAGGTATGTCTCCTGAGAATGCTGTTAGTCATGATTTACCATGGGATTGTTTAACTGAAAGGCTTCGTCTCATAGGACTTATACCACATGATGTAGGTGGATTTGGAGATTGTTTCTTTAAATCAGTTTCGCACCAACTGTATAGGACTGCTGACTTGCATCTTGAAATTCGTATGGCTGGAATTGGCCATTTACGGAGTTACCCAGAATTGTATATTGAAAGCATTTCTAATGATCACTGGAATAACTATATTCAACAAATGTCAAAACAAGGCACATGGTGTGATAACATCATAATGCAAGCTGTGGCCAATGCATACAACTGTGTCATTCATATCACACAGTCTAATATAAATTCACCTGAAAGTACAATCTTAACTCCTGTTGCTGATCAGGATGGACGAAAGACAATATTTATTGGATATATTAACGAGTTGCATTATGTTTCAACATTGACTGACAAAAACAGTAGATATAAAAACAAACTCACATGCATAAAGAGAAAATTATCAGAAACCAATGAAAACAGACATGGTAGACTTCTTAAGCACAGAAATTACATGAAAAGAGTCAAATATACAGAAACAGCTAATGAAAGGGCAAGCAGACTTGAAGATAAGAGAGGCACTTATAGAAAAACAATGTCTGAAGAAACTGCTGAAAAGCGAAAAGAGAGACTTAAAAATAAGAGAGACACTTATAGAAAAAGAGTGTCTGAAGAAACTGTTGAAAAGCAAAAAGAGAGACTAAAAAGTTACAAAGACTCTTATAGAAAAAGAACGTCTGAAGAAACTGTTGAAAAGCGAAAAGAGAGACTTGCAAATAGGAGAGCCAGTTATAAAAGGTCTCAAACAATTTCTGCAGGACAAAAAGAGAGCTCTGCTGGTCCAGTTCACGAACAAAAACATGCACAAAATAACATGAACGATTTTCATAAGTCCAATCAGTATTCAGTTTGCCAATGCACTGTCTGTTTTGAAGCATGGCCATTGAAATCCAGTCCAAGGAAGGTTGATCACTACCAGTGTCAGAGGTGCATACGAGATAAACAACAACCAAAAAAGTTTTCTAAGGAAAATGACATGGTGCCATCATTAGTACCTTTACAACTGCAGGGGTTAACCCAAGTAGAAGAAATGCTTATTGCACGTGCACTTCCTGTTATGCGAGTTTACATAAAACCTGGTGGACAAAGGGGCTATTCAGGCCACTGTATCAATTTGCCTCAGGATATAGCTGAACTAGCACATTCTCTGCCTAGATACCCAAAAGATCTATCTGTTATTGTTGTTAAGATGAAAGGTAAAGAGAACAGTTTTAAAGATGTGACAGTGCGAAGGCAAAATGTAGCTGATGCACTACAATGGCTTGTTAATAATAACTCACACTACAAGGACATAACCATCAATCAAAATTCTTTAAATTCTTTACCAGAACATGGTGTTCCACATGGTCTTCTCTCGGTTGAAACAGAGAATATAGATTTGGATGCCACATGTGAACCTGACTTAGGTCCTCAAAATGAAGATGACATTGTTTATAATGAGGGTACTGAAATGAGTAGTTTTCTGCCTATTCCAGAGTGTCAGCAGCAAGAAATAGAAGCTGTGCGCCAACAATTGTCTAATGATTCTAATCACTTGCCCTGGCCAACAGTTGGCAGTGAACCATTAAACGAGTATGTAACTCCCTTTTTAGCAACAATGGCTTTCCCAACATTATTTCCAGATGGTAAGGGTGATCCTACTAACCCATCATTACGCCGAGATATACCACTCGGAGAAAGAGTAAAGCACCTTTTAAAGTTTGGAGAAAACAAGAATGACAAATGGGTATATCGCTTTGCTACTCACCCCAGATTTGGTTACTGGGCATTGAATATGATACAAAGAAAACGTATTCTGCAACAGACAGGCATGTTCCTAAAACAAAACCCAGGAGAAGCTCATTTGACTGCTGAAGAGCTGCGGCAAATGGCAACTAGCAATAACACAAGTATGTTTATATCTAAGATATCACGCTATCTTAGTAACATTACTGGTTCTAATGCTTATTGGCACAAAGCTAAAGAAGATTTAAAAGCAATAATAGCCCATGCTGGAGCTCCAACATTCTTTTTCACATTCTCCTCTGCTGATATGCATTGGCCTGAACTTCATGCAATTTTTGGCAACTCAGTCAGTAATAATTCAACTGACAACAAACGGCAGAATGTGATTAACAATCCTCATATTACAGACTGGTTCTTTACACAGCGTTTAGAAAGTTTTATTAAATACTGGTTATACAATTCACTAGATGCTGAGTGGCACTGGTACAGATTTGAATATCAAGCTAGAGGTAGTATACATTGTCATGGTGTAGCAAAGCTGAAAAATGATCCAGGTTTATGTAAACTCTCAGAAACAGCTCTAAAAGGCTATTTGGCTGAAATGTCCACTAATACAGCTGAGCAAGTCAATATACTAGAACTCAATCAACAGATAGTGGATGGGAAAAAGGCTTCCCAGGTAGTTTGTCAGTATGTAGATTGGTTATTGTCTACATATAATCCAGATCCACCAGATAATGGCACATGGGTGAAGCCCTCTATTCATCCTTGTCAAAAGCGTCACAAGGACCTTGTAAGTTTACAAGACTCTGAACAAGATTATGTTGATTTGTTGAATACTGTACAAAGGCACACTCGCTGTAGTACAAACTATTGTCTTAGAAAGAAACAAAACGAAACAGAACTGAAATGTAGATTTAAGTTTCCATTTGAACCTTGTGTTAATACAAAACTAGAGTTTGAGCCCATTCATACAAAAGATCGAAGCACTCAATACAAAGCAAAGATCATAACAAAGAGGAATGATAGCAGACTCAATAATCACCAACGACTTCAGCTTCAAGGCTGGAGGGCAAACTGTGATATTCAAGTGATCATTGATTATCATGCATGTGTTGAATACCTTGCAAAATATGCTTCAAAAGGTGAACCAAAGTCACCTGTAATGAAACTTGCATTTAATTCTATTGTCCGTAATTGCAACAACAATAGCAACCCTACAAAATTGATAAAAAAAGTGATAATGAAGTCACTTGGCCAACGTGACTTCTCTGCACAAGAGACTATGCATCATCTCATGTCACTGAAACTTGTCAGCTCATCATTTAATGTGGTACCTATTAGTCTAAATGGTTCACGTAGAATCAAAACTATAACAAAATTAATGATGGAGATACTGTAACCAATGACTCATTGCTTGATACTTACGCTAAAAGGGAAAAATATATTCAAACCATCCCAGATATAATGGCTCTTAATTTCATTCATTTTGCAACAAAATACAAACTTGTCAACAACAAACTAACAGTTCAGCCTCATAACATGATTCCCAGAGTTTTTCCAGTATTTTCTTCCAATTCAAAAGGTCCAAATTTTGGACTTTATTGCAAATATCAGTTACTTAAGCACAAACCTTGGCATACTACACAAGACAATGCCTGGGATTGTCCATCCTCGGAGACCCAGGGGCAGTTAGTCGGGTCGATAAAATGTTCGTGGGGAAAGTTTTCTGTAAGATCGAGACGAGCCCCTGGGCACTTACTCTTACCGAACCAGTTCCAGAAGCGTTTGAATTGCCTGCTTCTGATTGGCCAGAAAATTTTTTTTCTGGCCAATCAGCGAAGAGAAGCTGCCCGGTGACTCTTGTGTTTTCTTACACGACGTAGTCTTCCTCGTCGATCGCTTTGCTGCGTAGCGCGTTCAACGGGGAAGGTTTCTCGAGGAAAGTTTCAGAACAAAATGTTAACAACCGGCAAAATTGCAACCTTTAGCACGGCTAAAGGCAAGGTATCGCAAGTTTTTATTGCTGATACGATACGCGATGCATGACTTTCACTTTCCACACTTTAATTTGCTCACTTTGTCTAGTATACAACGCCAAGCTTACATGTTAGATGTCCATGTTCGTTGCACGACTTCTGAAATTTTTTTACAGCGTGAAAATCTCCGTTGCACGGGCCACGCAACTACGTCGATTGATCGTGGGAATTGCTGGCTTGCTCAGCTGCAGTGTACGCACCTTCTTGCTTTCGCACCAAACTCCCTTACCGTACGTATTTTAAATACAGCCGTTGTGTTTAGTTCGAAATCTCGGTCCGGCTATGTGCTGAATCCTGACTTGTTAAGTGAGGCCGATTTTTGCAGGTTGTGTGGGTTTATTTTTACAGTTAAGTGAAGAAAAAAAAAATAAAGGTGAGTTTGCGAAAATGTTTGATAGTGGTTGGTGTGAAAGTTTTGGAAGGTACAGAGTTGAGAAATCGTGGAAGGGTGGGATGTCTATATAGATATTTTTGTAGTCACTAAAACTTTACAAGAAGTGAACACTCTTAAGGAAATTCCAGGGAGAAGAGACCAAGGAATAGGGACACTTTCCAAAGATCCAACTTCAGCTTTTGATTTCAAGGACCTGGGTCTCTGGCTTACTAAACAGCATAAGAGAACCTGGGTTAATCTTCACTGTGATTAGAATTCTGGCTAATATAGTAGAAATGAATTTTTATTATAAGATATTTTTTAAAAAATACATGTATAAAAGTAATTTCACACAATTTGTGATTTTTTGCTAAACTATTTATCTATGATTGACTTGATGTTTCCCCTTGATGACCCCCTCAAACACATCCACAGTGCCATTGTTTTAACTCCCTTGGAATTGATGGTACAAGATTGGACTTATTTTGAAATAATAATGCTGCAATATTAACAATTTTCCTTTGGTGCATTTGTTTGATATTTCATAACTTCCCTATCATAAATTCTCCTCATCTGACAATAATATTCTTCATTGATAATTATTTTTAAATCGTTAAACACCCTCTTCAGAAAGGTAAAAACCTTCATTGCATGGTCACCATTCTGCACAGTGTCTCTAAAATACTTTCCACAGAACATAATTTATCACAATTATCAATTATTGTTTCCTGTAGAAGACAATCAGAGAATACAAATTCTAGAATACAAGCAGTGAAGATTTGATTCTTGAAATTCCTGTCACAGATCATCTTGATTTTAACAGTCTTTGGCACTGATGTTGCAACATAAGTGGCTTGGAATGATTCTGCTGTTTTCATTACTGTCATCAAAAAAGGAAGGAGTTTTTTCTCTTCTGCAGGTTGTACACTTAATAAAATCTAAAAGAAGAAAGACTTTTAGAATTATCGAAAACAGTAAGAGACAATTTCAGCACAGTTCCCTTTTTTCCTGAGAGTGTTGGAAAACAGTTTTTGTATGTTATGTGTACATATACCATATTTACTTGTGTATAATGTGCACCCGAACATAATGCACACCCCATTTTTCTAGACAGTTTTCAAATAATATACTCAAGTATACTAACTTGTTGGCCACCTAGTAAAACAAACCCTTTGGGACAGAAAGAATCACCAACAAATACCCCAGCATAAATGTTTATTAACAAATTAAAATAAAGTAAAATATTACAGCTCCCTAGTATATACATAACTCAAGCAGTATTATAAGTAGACATGTGAACTCCAATAAAAAAGTAAAAAAAAAATCTCAACAGCTTAAAAATAAAATTAATGTAATGGCATCTGTAGTTCTGTATTATGGGGTGTTTTTCCATTTATAATATGTAAATGTTCAATAAAATTGCAATATTATCTTAAGCAGTCACAACGCTTACTTCATCAGCTTTCAGTTGTTAATAAATGGTGACAAAAAAACATGATAATTCTTGTGAAGTGTCTGTCACCTTTTAGACATAAGATTACTGAGCATCCTTGAATAAAAGCCAGATCTACTGTTAAGTATAATGAGGGTCCTGAAGGGGGGATATCAATCCCATTGAAACTGTTTAACCCTCAATTCCCATTTTTTATGTTTTTTTCCATTCTCAGTGATAGAATCCCCCTGCCAGTGACTTAAATCCCATTTTCCCAGAGCAACAACATCCCATTTTACCCCTTCAGAACTCCCCACAATGAATTCAGTGTAGCACCCTGCATGCATTACTAGGGAATTCATAACCTTTAGCATCTAACGATTTTTAAACCCCTAGCTTATAAGCAACATTTGGAAGGTTAGACTCTTCTATCAATTGCCCAAAAACATCTCTCCTTTCCACAATCTTCTCAATAATAAATCTTTGCTTCGCTTTGAACTGTACCACGGGAAACAAAGACAAGCCTTCTAATTCTTCAAGCGCTTGCTGGAGGTCTCCCTCGAATCTAAAGTTAACACTACTATCAACTTCGGCAGAATTCGAACGGTCAACTGCTGTAAGCTTTTAAGCTTAAAAGTTTCGAAAGGAGTTTGGAGCAAAAGCAAGAAGAAGACACTGCAGCTTGCCGGCATTTCCCACGATCAATCGACGTAGTTGCGTGGCCCGTGCAACGGAAATTTTCACGCCGTAGAAAGTTTCAGAAGTCGTGCAACGAGCATGGACATCTAAAATGTAAGCGTGGCGTTGTATACTAGACAATGTGAGTAAATTAAGGTGTGGAAAGTTAAAGTCATGCATCGCGTATCGTATCAGCAATAAAAATTTACGATACCTTGCCTTTAGCCGTGCTAAAGGTTGCAATTTTGCCGGTTGTTAACATTTTGTTCTGAAACTTTCCTCGAGAAACCTTCCCCGTTGAACGCGCTACGCAGCAAAGCGATCGACGAGGAAGACTACGTCGTGTAAGAAAACACAAGAGTCACTGGCCAGCTTCTCTTCGCTGATTGGCCAGAAAAAAATTTTTCTGGCCAATCAGAAGCAGGCAATTCAAACGCTTCTGGAACTGGTTCGGTAAGAGTAAGTGCCCAGGGGCTCGTCTCGATCTTACAGAAAACTTTCCCCACGAACATTTTATCGACCCGACTAACTGCCCCTGGGTCTCCGAGGATGGGGATTGTCAGGAAGGCACTGATGAAATATACATCACAAAATGGAAGGAATTTCTACAAACACCATATGCTGAAGAGCATGTTCCTGACTGGTATGAAAAACTACAAAGTGTACAGAATAACACAGAAGAGGAACCAAATATAGAGCACTCTTCAGAAGAGCTTCCACAGCGTGAAGAGTGGATGGATTTAGCAGATCTCATACCTGGGTATTTTGTTAACCAAGATAATATAACACAACAAACCTCTCAGCCTGATTATGACTGGCAAAATGACAAGATTAAGTATGCAAATCACTTAATACAGGAAATGCCATCCTGGATAAAAACTAAGAAAGATACTTTGGATTCTACCTTTGGTTTGCAACAACAAAATATTGATGTTAATACATTCAGTGACATGCAAAGACATGCCTACAATATGGTGAAAGCACATTCTGAACAAGCCTGCCCTAAAGATCCATTGCTTCTTATTATACTTGGAGTTGCCGGTACAGGGAAAAGTTACCTCATTAATGCCATCCGAAACCTGCTCCAACACTCTTGTGCAGTGACTGCCACAACTGGCAAAGCTTCATTTAACATAAACGGATGTACAATCCATTCACTATTAAAATTGCCTGTTGGCCCAAGACATAACAAAGAATTAACAAGACAAGGGCTTGTCACATTACAAACCAAGCTGAAAGATATCAGTTATATCCTAATTGATGAATACTCTATGCTAGGACAAACGTTGTTTGGCTGGATTGATAGACGCTGCCGACAAGCAACAGGCAAAAATGACGAAGTATTTGGTGGTAAATCCATGATATTAGTTGGTGACCCAGCTCAATTGCCTCCAGTGGCAGATAAGCCATTATATCATTCGAGACCCTCCAGTTCTACAGGTGAACAAGGCTATTTAGCTTATCACATGTTTGGCAATGTTGTAAAACTGTCAGTAAACCAGAGGGTTCAAGGCTTAAATCAACAGCAAGCTCAGTTTAGAGATTTACTCATACGCCTTCGCACAGGAGATTCTAATGAGCAAGATTGGAAACTTCTTTTGGCAAGACAGCCTTCCATAGCATTGAACGTGAATGACTTTCAAGATGCCACTAGGCTCTATTTCAGCAATGAAGAAGTTGCTAATTATAACTTTGAACAGTTATCAGAACTTCATCAGCCAATAGCCTGCATCACTGCACGTCACTCTAGTGATATAGCTAAGAAAGCAAGTTCAGATGACATGTCAGGTTTACAACCGACCATTTTCCTTGCAAAAGGTGCACATGTAATGCTTACCATGAACCTATGGATAGATGTTGGACTTTGTAACGGTGCAACTGGAACGGTTGAAGATTTCATTTATGCAAACAACCAGCAACCACCAGACTTGCCTGTCGCTGTCATAGTAAAATTTAATGAGTATAGAGGTCCATCTATCAGTGATAGCATTCCACGATGTGTGCCTATATGCCCAATAACAATAACCTCACAGACACTAGATGGTTTACATGAGAGACAACAGTTGCCTCTCAAACTTGCTTGGGCAATCACAATACACAAGAGCCAAGGGTTAACACTGCCAAAAGCATGGATTGACATTGGTCAGACTGAAACTACTGCAGGCATTTCATATGTAGCTATAAGCAGAGTGAAAACACTTTCATCTTGTATTATTGAACCAATGACTTTTGAAAGACTTAAGAGTCTTAAGAAATCCACTAATTTAAAATATAGACTTGAAGAAGAAAGCAGGCTATATAATCTAGCAAATATAAATTGATCCCAAGTTGAGTGATGCGAACAAAGTCACTCACAACAGTACAGCACCCAAAATTGATTAATTAGAATAAATTGATTATACGGCCTTCAACACATGCATACATAAATGATTTTTTTTTATGGTTATAAATAGTTCACTTTCCAACTACATTTAAAGCAAAGTTCCATGTAATGTTTCAGAGTGTTGTATTAACTAGGGTTTAAAGGTATTTTAAACACCCTCCTAAAACATCTGTATACATCCTTATTTTTTTTTTTTTTCAACAGACAAGACAGAGATCTAATATGGCTTCAGGTATGTATCTCCCGGTCATACTTAAATATTATGGTTATACGTTCCTTTCTTCTATTAAACTAATGCTTCTTGTTTTAAAATCATTTTATAACCTTACCTGCTCTATATGCTCTCATTAATAAAACATATTATTTTGAACATCTAGGTATTAGATGTACACTGTTTCCTATCACTTTTGTCACCCTTTAATGTTCTCATGTAGTTATATGATACAATTTATTTTTCCCACACCTCTTGCATGTTGGTGGCGAACTTTGGCCAAAATATCACTGTTATTGTACTAAAAATAATCTTAATTACAGTAATTAATGAGTGGTGAACTGCTCCTGTTTTGCTAAATTTTAACACTTCCCCTTCTATTAAGCCCTTCCTTTCTATTTAGCCCCCCCCCCCCCCCAATGCGCCTTAAAACAATAAGCCCCCTGTGGGCTTAATAGAGGATTTACAGTACATGAAACAAGGAGACTAATATTTACACATATGTGTTTTTCAAATAACACAAGCTACCTTATGCAGTAATCCCATCCATGCCAAATTTATTACATTAATCTAAATATCTTTTTACCTCCTCCTACAGAAAAACAAGACATAACTTGCTTTGTGCATAATGTCTCACCAGTAAAAAAATCTGGACCAACAAGCTACTTTAACTGCCACCTTCAGACAGAGAAAGATCTCATTGGCAGTGTATGCTTTGCAACTGAAAAGAAGGAAACTCTTGATGCAATGGCCGCACAAAGATCACCGGTTAAAATTTCAAATTTTAACATCAGCAATAAGTATGGACGAAGTGATGTAGTAATAAACAGGAACACAACCATCACTTCAACAACAGCTGATTTTCCATACAAAGCACAAGATGATGTCACATCAATTGCATCCTTGTCAAAAGTAGCACCACAACAGCTAGTGTCAATAAAAGGAAAGATATCACATCTAAGTGCGACCAAAACTATAGTCATCCAAGATTCTCCTGTCAAAAAACAGGAAGGCTATATAGTTGATCCATCTGGTTACATAAAAGTTATTTTCTGGGGTGAGCATGTTGACAGTGTCACACCACAGTCCACCTATTTCTTCAACAACTTGAGAATGAAAGTATCTCAGAATCAAAGATACTTGAACACACCAAAACAAGATAATTTATACACCATCAAGGACGCTGAACCCTTCAAACAAACATTACCTGAAGTCAGTGACATCTCAACAACAACAGAAACCATTGGAGAAATACTAGGAATAAGCAGTGTCACCAAATACAACTGTTGTTGTTCATGTTCAAAAAAAGTTACAATCAAGGGAAAAATTGCAGTCTGCGATAACTGCAAAGTAACACAAAAGGCAACCAGCTGCAGTGTAAAGTGGACACTCAAGATCCATATCCAAAACTCCAAACAACCACTGCAGAAGCTTCAGCTACAGGTTTATCAAGAAGCAGTGCCAAAGTTGTTTTCAATTTGTCACTTAATTGCAAATGAAACAACAGAGGAGGAAATCACAGAGGCTGTCTTAAACCTAGACACAGTTAAAGTATGCTTTGACACGCAAACGCGAAAACTTGTGGACATTGAAAAAATTGCCATTTAACATGTTTTGTTGCATTTTCCTTTGTAACAAACCAATCTCTAGTAACTATTTAAGTTACTAATAATTCATGCTATGAGATACAAACACTAAAACTTTTAGATATCGCAAAAACTTTTATAGCACTTAATTTTTGAATTTCATATTAAACTTTCTTGAAACTATTCCATTTACTATTATTCATGTTACTGTTAGAAAAATTAGTCTCGCTCATTTAGTATCTAAACTACATTGTAAATGAGTAGATTCTCATGTTTTAATTATTGCATTTTACCTTGTGACTAATCGAGTTAGTATCATCCAGGGCCCAGTTGTTCAAAAGACGATTACTGCTAACCCACGATTAAAGCTTAATCAAAGATTTAATCTCTTTTGTTTAAAAAGATTTCAAAAGCTAATTATAAGCTGCACATGAAGTCAAATCGAAAAATAAAACTAAAGAGCAAGAATCCTTAAGAAAATCTCTTTTGGTTATTAATTTAACTGGAATAAAAATTGACGCTAACCCTGGGTTTGCTTAATCGCGCTTTGAACAACCCGGCCCTGGTTACTGTTAAGATAAGAAAAATAGTTAAACAATGCTATGACACACAAACACGAAATATTTAGACATGGAAAAAAATCTAAGTTTCATAGCATTTTGAACTTCATCACAGCTTCATGTTCCAGTTGTTGTTATAAAATTTAGTCTATCTCTTTCAGTTTTTCAAGATACTGAGTAGATTGACATGTTTTTTTACATTTTCTCTTGCAACTAACCAATCCCATGCAACTATTCAAGTTACTATTCATGTTACTATTAAAATTTTTCTGTTAAACTATGGTATGACATGCAAACACCAGAACTTTTAAACATTGCAAAAAGTTTCATAGCATTACCAACTTCATAACTTTCTTGAAACTATTCAATTTACTATTATTCATGTTACCGTTACAAAAATTAGTCTCACTCATTTAGTATCTGAACTACATTGTAAATGAGTAGATTGACATGTTTTAATTATTGCATTTTACCTTGTGACTAATCGAGTTAGCATCATCCAGGTTACTGTTAAGTTAAGAAAAATTGTTAAACAATGCTATGACACACAGACACGAAACGTTTAGACATGGAAAAATCTAATTTTCATAGCATTTTGAACTTCATCATAGCCTCATGTTGTTGTTATAAAATCTACTCTATCATTTTCAGTTTTTCAAGATACTGAGTAGACTAACATGTTTTGTTACATTTTCCCTTGCAACTAACCAATCCCTTGTAACTATTCAAGTTACTATCATTCATGTTACTGTTACAAAAGTTAGTCTCCCACAATCAGTATCTAAACTACATTGTAACTAAGTAGATAAACATCTTTGGTTACATATTTGGGTTTCACTATTAAAGTTGCTATTGTTCATGTTGCTCTTTAAATACTTCGTCTTTCTCATTTAATCTCTCAACTAATTTCCTCCTCTGTTTTTGTATGATTTTAGCTAAATTCATTGAACTTCGAACGCACTTATTAATCTTTGATTACTACTAGTTTTTAGCTAAAATTAGCACAATTTACAAAAACTGGCATAGCTATTAGCTCACTTTTAGAAATATACGAGCAATGCTAGTGGAATTATGCTACTTTAGCGAAGCCTATTCGTGACTAGCCTGCGTGCGGACGTCTCCTATTTCCTTTGTTGCACGCAAAAAAGGTTTCTTTTTCGCGTGCAAAAAATGAAGTATGAGACGTCGGCACGCGGGCTAATTCGTGACAGATGGTGCGACAGATCAAGTTGTAGCCGTCGACGGCTACTGTTTTGGGTACTATCGGCGACCTGTGTATAGTCTTGCAAAGGTTAAAATCAGGTAGTAGAAGTTAAGTGTTTCTAACAGAGATCGAAGACCGCTTTGGGCAGAGTTCATAACATAAATCTTGAAAGACAGCACGAAACATGAGGACAATGATACCGGAGGTTACTCCAGAGACGCGGCAGTGACTCTCACAACCAAATAAGTACCATGTAAAATACTTTATTTCTGTGTGACTTACTCTTTCACTTTACAATTCTTCAACTTCCTTATCAAAGTCCTTCTTCAAGTTATCCTTCTTCTTGGTAGTTCTCTTGCTTACTCTTTTTCTATAACTGCTTGCACCTTCTTCTAAAAGCTTACTTTTCAACAGCTCCTCTATTTATTTGTTTGGTTGTCCATAATATGTTTACGTTAATAATAATGCGTAGGATACATTTACGTTCTAATTAGCATACGATTAATTCGTAACCTAAAATTTCTTTGAAAAGCTTTTCTTCAGTTCTGGAGTAGGATAACTACTAAGGAAAACTAACTAAGTAAAGTTCAGTAAAAGAAACACTTTTACACAGTTACTTTAAAGTTGTTTGGACCTTTTAAAGGTAAAACTCAAAGATACAAGCTTCGTTAATGGTAAACAAAGGACAACTCCCATATTCATAAATGTGGAAACAAGATAAATAGATGGGACAAAACTTCCTACCTTTAATTAATCAATACCTAAAAAACGGAAAACTTTGTCAACAACACTAGCCTTAAAACGCAAGTTTCCTTCGTAAATTATAATTACTAAAAGTGTCCATTAAAAGATAAGTACTTTCCAAGGGACATCAAGTCAGGAGACATGATGTCCCATTCTCAAAAACCTTATTTACTCACGAACACACGAAATGAGAAAGTCTTAACTTAGTTACAGTCCTAAAGTAATGGAATGCAGAAAGAGTGATTTAGAGGTACATGGCGGTATAGATGGGAGTTACCCTTGGTTAGTAACCAACTAAAGAATGGCGTACATGTTCTGATTCTGTGCGTGATGCAGGAAAGCACACTTTTTAATATTTATTCTTCTAAATAAAGAGTTCATTAGCAAATGTGTTTTATATCTTATTTCACACTCATAATGAACAATTAAAATGTTCCAGAACCTAAAAAGCTTCCTACAACAATATATGTCAATATTCATTTCAACTTGATCAGATAAAATTTGTCAGCAATCACTCAAGATCACTTTTCATGTTTCACCTCTTTATATTTTAAATGTTGTTTATTAGTATTATCTTTGACCAAGAGACTATAAAGGGGACAGAGAGGGCATCCCCCATATACACCCTATTCCATAGGTAATTCGTCTCGAGTTATTTTTAACACCACAGATCTCAAGGGGGATTAGACAACAGCCAATCACATAGCGCGCATGTGTTCCGCGTGGATGACCCACGCTGAGAGCCACGCGTCCTTCACGAAATGACGCAGAACAAAATGGGGGAAGACGCGGAGAGCGATTTTGCTATTCCTTTTGTCGACGAAAACGACTACAGCGAGATTTCTGCGAAAGCTGTGTCAGCGAAACCGAAATTAAAAAAGAATCGCCCTTCCTCTCTTGTATGGAGCTAACAGTAGAGCAGGGAAATCCTTAACACACTGAATATTCTCTCAGGATCATTTATAATTTACAGTTTGAAGAGAGCAATTTCTGGTTTGATGTTTATTTTTTTCAGTCTTTAAAGCGATTATTCCTACCCACTTACTTTGTCAATTGTAGGCGAACCCTCCTAAAGCTGAATTTCAAGGGACCATATTCAAGCTCAGAAAGAGAAATAAAATTTCGTCGTTGCTTATTTACGTCCTCCATAAAACGCGAAATTAAGCATTTTCACGTCGTAGTCGTGCAAAAACGGGAAAGAAATGAACAAAAAAGTGTGTTGCACGTGCGAAGTTGTTGTTTTGCTAATTAAACCTATTGTTTTTTTGACGTTCTAGTTGTCGTCCGCATCGTTGGATCTTAAACTCCCTAAATTGTACAAACGACTGGTTTCAATAGACCGGCGAAATTTCTCATTTTATTAAAGCACTGAGGTTACGACCACTTCGAGTTAAACTGATTTCACGGGTTGTCAAAGAGCCCAGCGATTCCTTTTTCCCAGGTGAGCGCCGACTCATTTCACTTCAATATTCAGGAATGCTCTTGATCTTTTTACGCTTTCATTGCCTCTCGCCCGACATGTTTTGCACGGCGTTTGGTCATGCGAAACCTCCACGAAACATCCACGCCTCGCGCGAGGTAACTTTATCCCGATTCTAAAAATAACTCGAGACGAATTACCTATGGAATAGGGTGTATATGGGGGATGCCCTCTCTGTCCCCTTTATAGTCTCTTGCTTTGACTTATTCCGTAAAGGATACATTTGGCTAAATCGGGTTAAATATCTGTTTCACTTTAAAAATCATCGGAAAGATATATAGGACTTCCATTAGGTTATAATATTTTTCATAAATCAGGGAGATAAGTCCCGTGACAACAATTTCACCTTGCCTGTTTAGATGGCGGAATCGTTCGTCCTCGCGAGTGAGGTGATGTCATTGTTTTGACGGTGCCGGATGACATCATATTAGAGTTGTGCTATACAGATTTTCATGCCCTATTTCTCTCAGCGATTTTCAATTTAAACACAAATTACATTAAGAATTTTTTTTTTTAACTAACAATATATCAGGATTATAAATCAGATTTGATAAATAGTTTGATTACCTTTGGCTGATGTCACTGATTCGTAATTGAAACGTCTTTTTATATCGGTGCAGTCATATCAGACAGCTATCTTCGATCAACTTATATTGTGCTCCAAGGGAAACCTGACAGCATTTGACGGAGAAATCGTGTCCGCAATTGTGCGGTTCACCAGTAACACCGAAAGAGTTAAGGGGTGTTTATTAGCCTCGATAGATTTGCTTCATGGTCACAGCACAAAATTAAAGAAACTTGCAAAATAAATACAGACCATAAGGGAAAACCCCTTTGACCGAGAAATTTTGCCACACTTCGCTGTTTCTGCTACAAGGAAGTTTTAGTGATTTAAGCACACTGCCACAGACGTAAGATTGACGTAATCCACGAAGAGATGCTGTTACGACTATGAAATGATGAGTCTGCACAAGTATTTGTCTTGGCTGTCAAAGTTGGTAAAGGAAGTCGAAAGGAGCCAACTCTTGCTAGAGAAAACAGAGGAACCGCAGATTTCGTCCGCACAAATTTTTTTTCAGGTATTTTTCTTTATTTACTTAACTTATCCGTATTTCAATCATGAGAAAACTGTCCAACTGAGCCATCATTTAGTGATGATAATTTCTTGGCCGGGAAAAACAAAAATCTTAAAGAACGTTGGGTAAAATTTTATTTACGTTGTATTCTAAGAGTCAAAAACCCAACTTTCTAACTCAGACTTTAATACTAAGCAAGAAACGGGAGCTAAGTCAGGCAAAATGTGTCGTTATAATTTTTCTTCTTGAAAACTAAGAATTTCGTTACGTTAGCTAATCTGCAGCTTTATTCATCTCCACATGTTATAGTTAAATGGGATACTGGAAATTTAAGGCTAATTTTCCTGCAACTTCTAGGGTATATGAGATTTTGATAAACTGCCTTTGTATGATTAAGACATGACTAACAAGAAAAGCTTAAAAAAATACTATGCTCGATCACCCCCACGGTGCAATATAATTCGGTTTCTGCAGTGAGATATTAGGGAAAGACATGAGAGTTCCGCGCTGTAAAGCCAGATATCATGATGCGTAAGCTGCACTGGCAAACATCAATTTTCACTTACCCGCTTTTCTTTTATTAAAATATTACTATAAAAATACTGCCCTTCCAAAATTCTGGGAAAATAATGTATTTATTATTTATTATACTTGTCTCCGTCGCGGGGTTTTTCCCTGACTAGGTTCGCCGACGGGTGGCAAACACTTAATCGATTTTTATTAAAACACCTTGATATTGTATCGGCTTCTGATCAGCAAAGAGAGAAGGACTCTAGATTTCCATAATTATAAGAGCTCAGAGTAGGTTTACCTTGTAATTGATGTTTTTGAAGAACGATCAATTTCATAATAAAAGACAAACTTTACATCTTCAGTGACCGAAAAATGGTTGAAGATCAAATCATTTTCCAAAGAATAGAAATAATAAGCTCAAACGAGTTTCGCTGACTTGAAATAAAATATTTCATGCCTAGGCATATGGAAACACAGCACGACCAACTTTAGCTAATCCTGACGTAACATTCTCATGCCCATGGTCCTGTTAAGATATTAAAGTCTAAGAAGATTATAGCAGATAGTAAGATTTTTTGGGAATTACATAATCAATTCAAAGGAGATGTCGGGGTTTTAAAACATACCAGAAAAATAGTAAAAGGCATTAAAAAAAAATAGATAAATAAATAAACAGGAATGATTCTTTTGAAATAATAGAGGGTTTCCCCTGAGATGCAATAACTCGAAACTCGTGCTGTTATAAGAGTGTGTTTCCTTAGTAGCGGAAAATGCGGACATTGGAAGCCACAAATTCAAGTACTTGGGTTAAATAATGCTTTGGATGTGCTGCAGTGTACGTGACGAAGTGGTAAACAGAGGAAACCGATTTATTCCAACAACTTTATCGCAGGGCACGATGAAAGCTTGAACAGATGGCATTAGGTTTGGGTCGAATTATGCTAAAATTCGACAAACCAAGGGTTCAAGAAATCGGGATTCTACAGTACCTCTCTGATCTATTAGTTGAACAAGATTATCGAGTGTACTTCTTCTTCCTTTATTTTCTTTTCCCCCTGTAATTATTTCCATACAAGATCAAAAGATACTGAGACATGATTTCACGATATCATAAACAACGTATTTTTGTATTCACGAGTTCTTTTCTTTTTGGCGAAATTTCAATTTTAAAAAAAGTGTATGCCAGTGTATATGTTGTGGTTCAATTTTATCCTTGGGTTCAAATTTTCTTTCCTTTTGTTTCAAACTCATTATCATGTTATTATCATACATTACCATACCCAAAAACAAAAGAAAAGAAAATTTGAACCAAGGATAATATTGAACCACAACATATATTTTGCTTTAATACAAGAGGTACACCAAGGGAGAAACTCTGTCTAATCGTAATTATTAATTTGTTGTATTTTGAATAGTTTTAATTTTCCTGACGATGGGATGGAAAATGGACTCAAGTCTGCCAGGTACCAGTCAACGAGACATACTTAACGAAAGAAGGCGCTCGAGACAAGAAGAATTTTTTAGATTTCCTGACGCACAGCGAAGAAAGAGAAGAAATGCATTGACTATGTGCATGATGGAGAATATTATGCAGACAGAAAACTTTCAAAGCTTGTTGAACATCCATACAGTGCCTTCGAGGAGAAATTCTAGAACTGGGGAATAATCTAATTTCCACCTGACGTCGTTTCAGTTGGGAAACAATTCACACAGGATAAGCATTGATTGATATTGAGGTGGCTATCAATCCATTTTGATGTCTGAATTGAATTCCACCATATTTAATGCCCTGAGATCGCAATTTTTTTTCCCCGTAGAAGAACACTTGATCCGTTGG
>OZ037992.1:24476659-24566659 GCA_964035705.1 Porites rus
GCTCTTTATATCTCTTAAAGATGAACTGTAAGTGATTTCAGCTTTAAAGAAGCTATCTCCTAGAGATAAAAAGGGAAGAAACAAAATATACTTATTTTAAAAACACTTACAACTTGGAATATGACAGTATACTAGTTATTGCTCGCAATGCAAAAGAAAAAAAAACACCTCTATCATTCAAATTATTTTTTCCTAAGTTTGGGCTAGAGACCATTACGTAAAACTGCTCACCGAAAATCGTTCGCTCATGTGCAGTTTATTCCTTACCTTGGCTCTAAACTGCATAAGCTGCTCTTGTAAGTTTGCTCGTATTATCAGGTCTAATTCAAAGTGCAGTGAAGAAGATACTGCAAAACAAAAGAAGAAAACTGGCTGAGTGATAAAACAGTTAATGACTACTTCCTAGTTTCTTTCTCTAGGTTGCTCATTACTAGGAACAAACTTTTATCGTGATGCTGACTTAACCACTTCCATCAATTAAATTTTCTAAATCTGAACCTTCTAGAACTAATCCTTAAGGTAAATCATAATAACCAAAACGTCCTTTTGATATACCGTAAAGTTCCGAAAGTAACGACCCTCGTTCCTTTGGGATTTAGCATCCTTTTCCTATCGCTACTTTCGGAGGGTCGCTACTTTCGGGTAGCCAAAACGTGTATCGTACATGGTACAAGGGCCGTACGAAGTTATAACGATAATAGTACGTAACGCGACAATTGTGAAAATATCCACACTTTTATTTGAAGAAACTTTTTTTCATGTCATTGCTTTTTAAATATTGGTATTCAAAAGAATTGTTTGACTACGGTGTGAGCATTAACAGACGAAAGGAAAATTAGCTTTTTTTAAAAAAAGGGATGTAATGTACCTTTTGTACACAATTTGTACATAAAGGAATGTCAAAGATCATTATAACTGTTAAAAAATAGTAATTCTCGGATCAGTTTGGTAAAGCTTGTTGTAATTATATTGTCCGTTATTTCTAGGAAGAATGGGAATCACTTTTGAAGTCTCTAGTTTTGGAGGGTCGCTAATACTTTTGGCATTTGCTAATACCTGTGAAATTTTATCGCTACTTTCGAAGGATCGCTACGTTCGGGGGGTCGTTACGTTGGGAACGTTACGGTATGTGGAGGCAGACTATGATCCAGCGCGCTTTGCTGATTAACTGTGTCGATAACAAAATAACTAAAATGCTTGAATCTGATTGGTTCTTAACAGCCCATATTTATAGCTTGATTTTGCTATTATAACTCGAAAATAGTTCAGTTTGACCTGTCCTATTACCAGGAGCTTATAATCGGACAAAATCGGACATTCAAAGAACCAATGGAAATCAAGTAGCAAATGCCATTAGCCAATGAAATAAAACTACATAGCACATGTTAACCAGACAAAATCAATGAATAAATAAGGACCAGGTAAGCTGTCCAGCTTCAACTCGAAGAGAAAAATGGGTGAAACTAACTGGTCCAGTGACTTATTTACATTAATAAATATTCCAAGACTGTGATTCTGGCATTTTGTTATTGACTAAATTAATTGATAATAGGACTTCGTGTCGTATAATTCAGGGGTAATCGGGCTCTGCCGATTTCAAATTACTCGCCCGATTATTCACTGAATTGTACGTACTCCACTCAGTACTATTAATATTACTTATTTTCGAGTTTAGATTTCGGATAGCTGAAGGATGGGCATGGAGAGATGACATTGACTACAGCAGGACGACAGTGGAAAAGAGTATTTCAACCATGCATGAGAAACAAAGGATTAATTTAACTAAGGAAGACCTTCTGTTATCCGTGGCACAGGATCCTGGACTAGAATACGGACAAGGGCGGTATCTTGAGCTGGAAGGAGTGGACGATTATGTGATGTGGCACGATGGCCCAGAGCCAACAAAGAAAGAAATTAACAGAAAGTAAGAGTGACTTTTGTCTAACAAATTGTCTCACTGTCTTATAATTTACAGTTCTTTCTTTGGTCCCATTTATACGGAGAAAAGGTATCCCGAGCAGAAGAGTCACCCGCTACTTGAATTACCGTGGGTGCGTGAGCCAACTTTTCATACATTTCCTTACAAAACGTGGCGAACTGTTTACAAGAGAAATAAGACGTTGTTCCGGCTACAAGGAGGGTAGCCAACAAGTTTTTCGGGATTCGGGATTTTATAAAGAGCAAATTCGTGGCTAGATTCGGGATTAAGAGTATGCACGGAAGGTGAGACGCCAAACATAAACCTCGGGATTACGGGAGTGCCCGAAATTTTGGGTCGGGATTACGGGATTGAAGAACCTTTTTTGCAGACCCTCTTCAAGGGTGAGCCGCCTTTCCGGGTCACCCCTATTTGATGGTAGCCTAGCCGGGCCATATAAGCACTTTGACTGGACAAACAGAGCATGCGTGAGTGCTGTTAGCTCGGGCAAAGGGGTCACCTTTTGTGTCATATAAACGCTCACTAAAGGTGGCTCGACTGGGAAGGCGGCCCTGTTTTCCTGGACAACTTTTCTTCAAATGAACGGGGTCTTGTAATTAACGGACAACCTGTTGACTCAGTTGACGGATTGTAGGACTGCTTGGCGGAAGGTGGCGGGTTCAAACCACGGCCGGACCATCAACAAACGTCTTAAACTTGTTCGATCACGTTGATTAAGATTAAGACCTTCATTCACTTTATATTATCGTGTCTTAGGGAAGTGACTTCATAAAGCGATAAGCCTCTAATTGCTTAGAGGGGAGGGGGGTGGGGGTTAAGAAATCACGTTACTGTCGATCATAGGAGCCTTTTGGTACAATTAAAGAGAGTACAAAATGATTATTGTAATAATGTGAATAATGTATTCGATACTTTGGTTTCGTTTCACAGAATACGAAGCTGTAAGAAGCCAATTCAAAACGTACTTCTTCTAAAGACTCATTTCACCGGATCTGACGTCATCACCAACATTCTCAATCGATTCGCTGATCTACGGGGCCTGCGCGTAGCTCTACCAAGCGGGGGTCTGTCGACATTTTATTGGCCGTCAAGATTTCACTGGAAATACGTCGACATCATGTTACTTGATGGCGCCCTTCCCAATATACTTTGCAATCATGCACGGTTTAATGGTGACGTCATGGATGAGATAATGCCGCCTCGCACCGCCTTTCTTACTATAGTCCGCGATCCCATGTCGCATTTCGAGGTGACATTCCGTAACCTAGAGTTCGCGGAGCTTTTGGAAATGGAAGGCGTGCCCCATCCTCATATGGTCTTCTTGGAAAATCCGGGCAAATACATTACTAGAGCCATCCAGCACAAGAGATTTAAGGTTCGGTCATGGTCAAAATGCAAATAAAAACGCAAATTCAAACGGCGCAATAAATCTTTGACAATAAACCAACTACGATATATTAAAATTCATACTTGGCTGCGAGGCTTGGGGGAAAAAACAAAAGAAATCATATGAATAATACATTTCTTTTGTTTTATTCCCCCAAGCCACAGAGCCAAGTATGAATTTTAATTTACTGAGAAGCATCACAAGAAGTTTAGTGGAAGTGCATGAATATAGTGAATTAGTAAAATCCAACTAGTGGTCTATTATCAATGTTGCGTTCTGAGTGGTTGAGCTACTACTAGGCTATATGTTATAGCCCACTAGTAGCGAAAAGCGCGGGCTTTTGGCGGCAAAAAAGGATTAAAGTCTAGCTTTAACTAGCCAAATTTTTTTTATTCCAACTAGTTGGTCAATTTGATATCACGATAACAACAGTATCCTTTGTTACTGTTTTAGGATTCTCTGAATCTCATCAAGAATGGAATGTTCTTCGACCTTGGTCTTCGTACGACAGACTATCATAAACCCGAAGTAGTGAAAGACGCAATTATAGACATCGACGACAAATTCACTCTGGTGTTAATTTATGAGTACTTGGATGAATCTCTTGTATTGATGAAGAGAAAACTTTGTTGGCAACTCGATGATGTTTTGTATCTCAAATTTCATTATCAACGTCATGGAGAACCATCGCTAAACGAAATGATGAGCAGCGGCTTTGTGGAAAAAATTCAGCGATGGAATAAAGCTGACTTCATGTTGTATCAATATTTTAACGACACACTTTGGAATGAAATTCACTTTGAAGGAAAAGATTTTATTGAGGAGCTTCGCGATTTTAGATCTAAACATGAAGAAATGGAACGAGACTGTCTTGGGTTTGGATCAGTAAATGTAGAGAAAATCACTCTCAATCCGAACGTTTCATCGTATAATCGATATTTATGCCAAAAGATGCTCTTTAACGACATAGAGTATATACACTACTTCCGGAAAAAGATGGAAAATGTTAAAATGACCGCGCCCGCCAACAACACTGCGGATGGGAATAGAAATAGAATACACTCTGGGCATGCGCAGGAAAGAAATGAAGTTCAGTTAAACAGAAACGAGACAGAAGCGAGCGTGGTTTCAACGCGATGACTTAAGAGTAAAAACCTTATATTTAATCTTATTATTTTAAAGTTCGGGTTGTGTCAGTCCCTTAAATTCACTATTCGAAATTTCTTTTAGGGAATGTTACTTGAGTCTTAAAGACAGAAAGATAACAAAAAACAGAAGCCCCGCAGACTCGAGTCCAAGGCATACAAACGCGTCTCTGTCTGATCTGAAAGTCTACGCTGAAGAATATAATTAAAATTGAGTATGCTTTTTGTATTCCAAAGGTTTTTTAGCAACATTTGCACCGCATAACATACCAATCTTAAGGTGACAAGGGAGAATGTTTAACATCCTCTCCACATTCGTTGAGATCCCACTAGAGACCCTCCAAATTGTCGCCTGAGAGATGCTTGACTAAGGCAACGTTCACATGGCACTGAACGAATTTTCGTTCAGTTTACACGGAAATACATTTGAACAGCTAGTCGTCTTTAACTTCATACTGTTAAGGGGGTTCCTTATGAACGGAACACGAACAGTTGAATCTAACTTGCAAATGGTCCAAAACCGTACGAAATCTTGCCTATAGAAACGTGTCGCTAGTAAATGCAAATTTTTGTGGCACCCGCGATTTTACGGGCGACGCGGATCTATAGGCAGAATTCCGTAATGCGCGGTAATGCCGAATTTATTCCTTACGCAAAAAGCTCTACGTAAACGAATAGTGTGGCTTGTAATTAGAAAAATCTTCAGGTTTAACTTCTAACACTGCTAAGGCGCTCCGAACTCAGTTACGAATGTTGGAAAGGCAAATTAAAGTGCGAGAAGGGTTGATGTGGTTTCTTCTCCTTCATCAACCTGGACGTGGTTCTGTCCACCGCTTTGATCCAGCTGTAACGGTACATTCTCACAGTCAAAGCCGACCTGGGGAATACAGGGCAGCGGCATTAATCCTGCATTCACCTGAGAACTTACAATAGTAAACTGTTCGGCATTAGTGCAACTTAACTGCAAGTGATCTCCAATGCTCTGTGCCGCTGTTTCAGATACTCCAGTGTTCCTCAAGTTGAAGAGTCCCGTTTGTCCTTCCGGAATCGTTCCCAACAACAAAAGGCTCGCCGCACCTTGATGTTGAATACCTACTTGCGTTAAATTATCATCCCCTTGATGTGAACGTTCGGTACCTACTGGTTTTGTTTGTGTGCTGGACAGCGTTTCAGTGCTTGTTATTACAGCACTAATCCCTGCACCTGCAGTCGATCCCGGGCCGGGAACGTTGTCTATCTGCATCTGCTCCGCACCGCTATTCTGTGCAACCTCTCCCCTAGATTCACCTTCATCAGCTTCATCAGTGGTCTGCACCGTTGCACCATTGCTTGATACGCTCTCTCGTGGACGTTGCACGGCATCGTCGCCTCGGCTTTCAGCCAGAGCCTCTTTCCTAGCGTGGACCTTCAAGTGAGCTTTAACCGAGTTTGGCTGAGTAAACCCTTTACCACAAATATCACACTTAAACGGCCTTTCTCCTGTGTGGATAATTTCATGTCGCTTGCGATGCGAGATCATCGTGAACGCCTTGGGACAATGGGAACACTTGTAGGGTCTCTCCCCGGTGTGGCTTCGTAGATGACTCGAAATATCTGAGCTGCGCCTAAACATTTTACCGCATTGTGGGCAAGGATAAGGCTTCTCTCCAGTATGAGTACGCTCGTGCGTTTTCATATTAGCGTTCAATGTAAAACGTTTATCACAAAAACCACACTTGTATTTTTTCTCCGGTTCTTGCCCTCTGTGTTTTCTTAGGTGATATATCAGCCTTGTCTTCTCCAGAAACCGCTTACCGCATTCCTCACATTGATGAGGCTTTTCTCCACTGTGGACGCGTAAATGCCGCTTAAGAGAGGACATCTGCGACAGACCTTTATTACAAAAAGGACACTTGAACTCCTTCTCAGATGTGTGACATCGCATGTGGTAGTTAAGCTGCGATTTCCATTTGAAATTCTTTCGACAAATCTCGCATATTATCGCAGGCTTCTCCTTTAAAACAGGCGCCTTCTGTTTCTTCGCTGGGATATATTTTCCCTTTTTTTCTGAGGCTTTGGCGTTATTCTCTTTACCCGTTGTCTTGTCAGCAGTTTGTTTCTGTTTCTCAATACTTATCTTATCACTTTCGGCTGTTGCCATATCTTCACTGCGCCTTTTCCGAGGAGAAGATGATTTTGATTTATCATACTGTTTTTGAATTTCTCGTCTTCTTGTTTTCGCGCCTTTGGACGCTGCCTTTCTTCCAGACGTTTTCTTTAAAGCTTTATTGCCGTCCGTGGCTCTCTGCCCATCTTTCTTTGTGTCACCCGATTCCTCCCGAGTACTCGACGAGACTGATTCTGTTGGCGCAGTACTTTTACTCTGAACAGTTCCATTCTGTTTAACCTTCCTAACAGTTCCGCCGCGAGATCTCGAGGCACTAAAAGTTGAAGTTCCTTTTGTTTCTTTAGTTCTCTTAGGAGTCAATGATTTATTGGCTGCAGCATTCTTAACAGTTTGGGCTTTGGACGACGGCCTTCCCCGAGCTTTTGTAAAGCGTGCCTTGCTACCGACCTTGTTAGCTTCCTTAACAGCATCCACAGTCGAACGTGCCTTGCTCGCGACTTTCTTGGTTTCCTTCTCTCTATTCACAGCGGTTCGCTGTCGCGTATTTATTTGTCTAGGTTTTTTCGATGCGTTGGCTGTCTTATCACCGGCGAGGATCCGTTTTCGACGCTTCCCGGTTCCCAGATTGTTTGAGCTGGTTGTAGGCGCTGGTTGTACATGTACGACAACGTAAGGCGAATTCTCCACTGCATCAATTTTCGTTACACGGTTTTCATTAGCGTTGGGCTCTAGGTGAACAACAACGTACGATGACTCGGTCTGGCCAACAGAATGTGTCGAAGAGTCTCCATTAATGGGCGTCCCATTATCTTGCGCCTCTGGTTGATGTACAAGGTATGGTACTTGAGCTATTCCAGGGCAGCGAACAGACTTGTGCCTCAGGAGAAAGGTTGGCCCAGAAAATTCCAATTTACACACATCACAGACAAAATGATGACCTGGCGATAAAAAAAGAAAAAAATGTTAAATCAATCTTACGTGATGTAGATGCACTGGCGGATCCAGGACCTTCAGATAAGGGGGGGCGGGGGGGAGGGGGAAATTAGAGGTTATCCAGTCCCTGAGATAAGGAGGGTGAGCGGTCTTAAAAAAACAATTTCGGCCCTTCGGGCTAAAAGTAAGGGAGGGGGACGGGCCCCCCGGGCCCCTCCCCTGGATCCACCACCGGGATGTTATACACAAGTAAGTGGAGTTCTCGAAATGTTTCTTCCAATTCACAAACTGAAATTGCTGTTAAACGTAAAACAAGCCAATTAGATGCGTCGCAGTGAGAAGCAACAACACTGGCGACTCAAGAGAAGGGATAAACATGCTTAAAATCCTGTGCTTCAGTTCCTGAGTTTGTGTCTCATGTTTTCACAAATGAGCCTGCCAGTTTCTAGTCTGCTACACAGCCGTTTTTAGAGTCGTCACGCAATGCTCCTCCCCAGTGGGGAGGAGCGTTGCGTGACGACACTAAAAACGGCTGTGTACCAGACTAGCCAGTTTCGTAATCAGCGGAAACGGGTAGGCCAAAAAATTTAGACTTGAAATTTTATTTAAAAAAATCTCATTTTGTTTAAAACGCATTTTTTCGAAGAATCTCTTGTACAAATGTGTCCTTTCAGTTAACACGATAAACAGTTTTAAGTTATTGGCACTTTAACAACGAGGAATGGTACTTCAATAACGATATGGGAGGTCATATAAGCGGAGTGGTCAAAGGATGATTTCCGTGCGTAGCCAGAAGGGTGTCCAGCTGTCCTATGGACACCCCTTTTTGGAATAAATACAAGAAAAATTCATTTAATCTCTTATAATTTTATGGGAAGACATGCCTTCTGGAGGGCCAGTTTTCAATGTCTTGCTAAAAGCCTGATTACACCTGATCAACTCACTGACCCGTTTGGTGTGATGAGCCGTCCAAAGGCTTGACACAACTATCCTGATACCACACCAACAGTTCACTGCCTGCCTCCACGGGTACAAGGGTCTTGAAGTAGATCTCACCACGGTACTGCACTTGCAGGAGGTTCTGTTCTTTGTCGTCACGTGCACAATTCACAAACCGCATCCAGTTACTGTGATCTTCATCTGTACCATCAATAACGTAGCTGACTGTTCCACCTTCAAAAACCTGGCAAACAAACATCAGAAGGTTACACGTTGCACTGGAACAACATTTAAACCCCTTTCATTTTCAGAGTCAGTGATGCAGTCTTGAAAGGTGGTTGTAGCTTTTGAGTCTGTGGATGAAGTCCTATGGTGTAATAATTCAAATGAAACCTCTTCAGCAGAACTTTCACATGGTACTATTATTTTATTTAGTATGTAGTTCTAACTGTTGAGTCTGTGGATGAAATCCTACATGTATGGTGTAACCGAATTCAAATGAAACCTCTTCAGCAGTACTTTCACATGGTACTATTTATTTAGTATGTAGTCCTAACTTATGAGTCTGTGGATGAAATCCTATGGTGTAACAATTCAAATGAAACCTCTTCAGCAGTACGTTCACATGGTACCATCTATTTAGTATGTATGGTTGTAACTTTTGAGTCTGTGGATGAAATCCTACAGTGTGACAATTTAAATGAAACTTCTTCAGCAGTACTTTCAAATGCTACTATGTTATTTGGTATGTAGTTCTAAATCTTGAGTCTGTCGATGAAATACTATTGTGTAACAATTCAAATAAAACCTCTTCAGCAGTACTTTCACATGGTACTACATGTATTTATTTAGTATGTACAGCTGTAGTTCTGCATTTTGAGTCTGTGGATGAAATGACACCTTTTCAGACGTACTTTCACATGGTACCATTAGGTATATAATGTACCATCCTATTACACAAGTTATTAAAAAGCTATGATCAAACATGGTGTAATTTATTATTAACCCTTACCTCCCACATGTTCATAATGTTGGCACTCCCTTCAAAATTCATTTCCTTCAAAGGTATCTTCCGTCCTCGGAAGGGTCCAAACATTGCTCGTTTTTCAATCCTTTCCCTAGCAAACACACCCATTTGACGCAAGCAAAGATTACTGGGAAGACTGTCTCTACATGTAGATTGGGTTCCCTGTGGCACTTGGTGATCATCAATCCATTCTAATGGCCCATGGTCAGGACAGTCACCAAATATGCAGGATCTGTTGCAGTCCCCACAGACTAAAAATCAAACAACAGTGTTTCTTTCGTTACTTGCATATAACAGTCGCATTTCTTTACCAGCTTTACTAAGCACAGACCCAGTGTGTGACAAACGCAGAAGGCAGACTTGCAGACTGGCAGGTAAACGAGGTAAACATTGTTGTGAAATACTTTAACAGATTCCCTATCCCTAAACTAGACTTTTAGAAGACTTAAGTTTAAGGACATGAAATCTGTTAAAGCAATTCACAACTACGCTTACCTCGTTTACCTACCAGTCTGCAAGTCTCCAGTCTGCGTTTGTTGCACACCAGCACAGACCTACCCAATCAACAGATGGAAACTGGCACAAATCAGTGGTGGATCCAGACCCTTCAGATAATGGGGGGGGGGGGGGGGGGCTGGCGGCAGTCTTCAAAAAGTCTTTTTTTCCACTTCAGGCCTCAGTTTGGTCTAAAAATAATGGATTCGCCGGTGCGAACGTACAAGTACACTACCTATGCTTTGCTAGGAGCCCAGCCCACCCTTCCCATTTCCATAACCCATGAAAAAAATAGTCAATAGGAGACTGGTCACTGACAGAAATTGTTATGTTCTTAGTGGTTCTTATATATTATCCCAAAAGTCAGGTGGCTGTCAGAAGGGGCCTAGCTATACTGTATCTGAAATCCCTCCAAGTTGCAACTGTTTTCAGTCACCATGGCAGTAGAGAAGAATTGGACAGGTGTGACCACAACTTCAGTGAAAGCCATCAATTTAATGATGTGTGTACAGTGTTTGAAACAGTGTCAAAGTATATTGGTTTCATTAGTTTGTTTTCTTGGTTGGTCTAAAGTTGGTGTAAAATCATGAGAAATTGCACAAATAATAATAATACTAATGATCATTTACGCTACATTTTCCTTGTGACTTCCTCCATTACCCTTAAGATGTAACATATGCCTCCAAATATAATGGAGAAGAGGTAGAAAGCCATTTCAATTATGGCTCAACTACTTCAAAAGACAAGTAATATTGCACTTTTTTGGTGACCACTTTAAACATTAATTTATATAATTATTTTAGGTTGCCAAAAGGTGAGTTAAAATAAATAAATAAATATAATATACTTAATTATCTTCTTCCCCCCTCACCCCCCACCCCCCGTTATGAAGCTTTTCTGGGACAGTGAAACAAATAATTCAAACGAAACATAACAAGGTTAAGAATCCCTGCTGGCAGGAGGCAAACCAGTTGGCTATTGGCCAAGGATCTGTACTTGGGACTTTAATCGAGAACAAGACCATTTAGCAGTCAGGACAGGAATTGAACTTTAGGCCTCTACATTACAGCCCTCATGAGATGCTTTTGATTTGCAAGCTTAAACCATCTCTCAACATGCAAAGTGACTCTGTTTGGTGTTAGATGATGACGCTGAAATGTCAACTTTTTATGCTCTTATTTAATCATACTAGAAATTAACAACATTGGTCAACTGCTTCGTGGGAGTCCAACTTGTTTTGTCATGAGTATGATTGCAGACTGAATGTAGATGACACGAAGTTCTAATACCAATTAATCATAACTACATGGATAACAAATCTGTAAAAACCATTCACCACCCCAGAAACTGTTACAA
Source organism: Porites rus (assembly GCA_964035705.1). NCBI lineage: Eukaryota > Metazoa > Cnidaria > Anthozoa > Scleractinia > Poritidae > Porites > Porites rus. Next base: position 24,487,988 of record OZ037992.1, read on the forward strand.
GCTTTTAATGTGACAATTTTGGGATAGTTTGGCTGGACAGGTATTCATTATGACTGGTCAATAATATAGTATTCAAGGCAGCCATTAATCATAAAAAACACTTGACCAGTCAACCGATCCCAGAAATTGTTGTGCCAAAAGCTTGTACCTGCAGCCATTAGTGCTGTATATTCCCCTTATAGTTTCTGGAGTGGGGAATTTTAAAATTAAAACACAATATATTACAGTCATCCGAGAGTTTGTGGCTAGAAGAAAAAGTTTGAAAAAAGAACATTTGTCATATATGATGGTTTTTACTGTGCAATTGCTTGGGAGTGACTTGACCGTTCTATTACTGTACAGCTGTACACTGCCCATTTAATGATAAAAAAGTACTGCTGATAGCCAATCAGATTGGAGAATTTTGTTATAGTTACGATATAATACTGAAATCATTATCAGGGCTGCTGAGAGTCAATGAGATTAAAGACATTTGTTGAAGTTATTACTAACAGGACTAATATCAGAAACCAAAGAAACACGATTTCACTGACAAATAATGGTCATACAACCATGGTTCAAAATAACAAACTGTCGACAGACAATGTTAAGCCAGAATGTCAACTTGACCAGTCACGGCTTATTATGTTTGACAGAACAAAACTAATCGAAAAAACTTTGAGCTCATGCATCTTGTTAAACGCTATGGGGGAAACCTTAAGTGAACAATGCTTAGGTAAGCACATTACTTTGGCAGTCAGAAATACAGTAACTAGTCAACTTTTTTGCTAAATAAAATCCTGAGCCTATTCTGGTATCATTTTAGTGAAACATGGTGACTATTTTCCTTTATTGAGCCACTTTTTGAAATGTCTAGCAAAGACCAGAACAAGTAAATAATAGTTTTGAAATTACAGGCTGATATTTTAACCAGTCAGAAAGGGGACTTGATCAAGCATAGATTATCTTTGGCCAACGAATGGTCTGACTACCTTCCAAAATAATTTTGGACCCTATTTAGCACTGTTACAATCTTTTAACCCTTTGCTGTCAGCCAATTTTTAGGCAAAACACACAAAAATATGAACCCACCAGGACGACAAAGAATTAAGACCTCAGTGTTGCCAAAATCAATTTAAGTTTTTCCTAACAATATTACAAAAAAGGAAATATAACATGGAAAAAGGTTGGAGAGGGCTCAAAATTAATGGCAAACCCATTAACCAACAATTAGTAGTTTCCAATTGCGAAAGTTTCCAGTTTTGAAAGGCTGATGAGTTTTTTTTTGCATAAGGTTGTTTTCTATCTTGAACAATATTATTTGTTGTTCTAAAGGATATTGAACAACACAAAAAGCCTGGATTTCCTAGGAGGCAAGGTAACCAGTCTTGTTGGACGAGGAGATCTGGACGCAACCTTAGTATAATTATAGTACCTCAGCCATCTTGCTCATTTCTGTGTTTGTTTTGTTTTCTTTTGGAAGTGGCTCGTTTGTGCAACCTATTAATTATACAGATCAGATGCAGAGATCCTTGGATAGTTTTTGCCGAAAAAGGTTGCCATGCAAAAGTTGTGAAGAGAAAATGGAAGATTGAGCAAAACAACAAAGAACAAGTACAGTTTAGAACACTACAGAATGCTCCATGGAAGTGGTACAAAGGAAAGCAAAAACAAGGAGGAGGAATAATTTTTCACAAAGAATTAAAAAAGGCATTCTCCTGGTTACAGTTCGATGAGTCTAAACAGACAATGTTTTGAACCAATCCATTCATACATGCACTTTAGTTTGCCCCATTTATTAGCACAATTTTCAGTAGTTAATATATTGTTCCAATGTAAGTTCAAGAACATAAACTTTATAACTTGGTTAGCAAAATTTACGCCCACTAACACGAAGGGTTAGTTATCCAAAAATTAATTTTGAGCCCTGTTGGGAAAATCAATAATTAAGAAAATGCTTTGATCTTTCAACAAATTTTCTCAACTACATTTAGTTCTTTAAGGAAATGGATGAAGAGTAATCTACAGAATTGTATGTGGATATTTAGGCTTAAACAGATATACTGAGTGGTCTTAAGGAAGGGGTCATGAAACATTGCTGCATGTATAAAAATGGATTTGTTAAATGACATTGTCAATTGATTTTAATATTGTGTACACAATGTACAAAAATACATACTCACCAATGTAGTCATCATTAGGTGAAAATGCCACCTCTGATGTCATGCTGTAGTATCAAGAAAAACAAGAAAGACAAAATTTGGTTTAGAGAAAAATTAATGACAGATTACATTCTTTGCCTGCAAGAACAGACCAGTCTCTCAAGTCAAGTCAATCGTTGTCTAAAACAAACCAATGAAAAAAAGAAGAAAGAAGAGCACATAACAGATCTCTCTTAAAACCCCAGGACATGTTTTGGTATACTGTACATGCTACAACTGTAGTACTGGTCTTCATCTGGGGGGAGGGGGGGGGGGGGGGGTGCTGCCATTTATGGCCTATTATACACTGTAGGTGTGTGCCACTGTGAAGGGTATGGTTTTCAAGCAGTTTACTCTAGGATAGGATATATGAATCAGAACATCTGGGTCTAGAATAGGGTATTGTTTTGCACAAAACTGATCAATTGGTTGAAGATTATAGTCTATACTAGGGAAACCGGGAATTGCCACTCAAAAATATTAAAAAATCAAATCGGCAAGTTTATTTATTTATTTATTTATTTAATTTATTCAACACAGGCCAAAAAGTACCCCCGCCTCCTCTGGGTCTAGGCGACATTGTTGATTTGTTGTGCAGGACTATCTTTAGCACAGTGGGTGCTAATGACTGGTGCACTTTTCAGCATAAATACTTGATAAAGTATTGCTTCCCCGAAAGTTTTGAAATTTCAAAGCCCTAAAATGCAATTTTAAGCATTCTGGGGACTAAATTGAGGACAAAAGACTGTGTTTTTTATTGAAGAAAATGTAGCTTTCATTCAACGTTTGATTTATCAGTTATACAATAAATTCCTACAAGCAACGGACAAATGAGGAAAACTAAATTACGTACTTTTGCACGTAAACAAATTCTGTGTAAAACTGTAAAGAAAGACTGAAATATATATCATTCACATGATTGAAGCGTAACGTAAAACCAGTGGGCCGTAATGAAAGCACATCATAGTTACATTTTCATTCAGATTAATTTTTATGATATAGTTTTTGTTTACAACATTATTCAAACTAGTTGCTTTTTTTTTCTGGAAATTCTGTGTAAAACTGTAAAGACAAAAAAAAAGACTGAAATGTATTGTTCACATGACTAAAGTGAAACGTAAAACCAGTGGGCCGTAATGAAAGCACATCATAATTACATTTTCATTCAGATTAATTTTTATGATGTATTTTTAAATGTTTACAACATTATTCAAACTAGTAACTTCTTTTTTTTTTTCTGGAAAAAAGTAGCGACTTTTATGAGCAAAGTAGACCACACGTTTTGTTGGCTGTTGGTGCTTATTGAAACCCCTAGGCATGAGAAAGACATCTCTCTCCCTGATTTTCTTTTTGAGGCGAGGAGGCATTTGTTTACAGGCTACAATAAGGGACAAAATAATTTGACACACTTGTCTAAAATTTCATTCATTTATAATTTCATTCTGTTTAAATGCTGTAAATCCCCCCATCCCTGAATTAGTGTTGTTTATAGTAAAAGAAAGACTTGAGGGTCTACACTACAACATTGGTTTTAGGGGGAGGGGGTGAGGGAACACAGGGGAAGGGGATAGGTATGTCCGCTGTTCAAAAAGGGGCCATTTTATAGAAGAGTCTCGACACTTTTGTCCCTCATTGTAGATTTTGCTTGAAAATCTCAAATCCCAACCAATATGCAAATGGGATAGGAAAAATCCCAATTTTGATATCCGTTCTGATATTTCCATGGAAAATCTTATGATATCTATACAAGAACATAATCAGATCAAGAGTATACTTTACTGATCCTGATGTCCAGAAAACGTCAAAAAGAGCACAAAATATAAAATGAAATCAAGTATTTGTACGCAAAGCCACGCAAATAAAAATAAGCTTAGAAATGACAATCGATTTAGCTTACACTTTAGACAAAAAACTGCCCTCTCAGAACACTAGAAATGGCATTTCAGAGGAACAAGATTTCAAAACATTCTAGAGAAGAATGCTCCCAGACCTCCCTAGCGACTCGCCCCTTCGACGCTCGCGTGAATCTTCGATTATTAAAAGATATCCCGATTTTACATGCTCAAAAGGTTGGAGGTCTGAGCTTTGTTTTAACATTTCTTACCCCATGGTTTTAATAAACATTAGCATATAAGCTTGCACGCATGGAGGCCTTACACACCGAGCTACAGTTGCATCGCTCGACTACAGTGTACATCTAGGGCAAAAAAATCTCGTTTCTTTACATTGCGATCGTATAATATTTATACATAAGTATATATTTTTTTTACATATCGACCCTAAAAGAATCAAGAATAACCGAAGAAAACGACGAATTGAACAACTGAATGAACAATTCAAGAATCTCAGAGAGTTCTGAGTGTGGTGTCAACAGTGTCTTGAATCTAAATCGTTTTCACCAACCAGAAACGCAATAACAGCACACAAAAATTAAATTATAAAGAAGGTAACAAACAGTGTACTTACTTTACGGAGACCACAGAAAATGAAGTTGTTAGGAAGCAAACAAAGCTAAGTTTTTGCTCAAACGAAGAGAAAACTTCGGTCGACATGAACTAAACGTGCAAACGAGGCTACGTCCGGAGAACTGGGCGCTAGCTAACATTTTTTTCCCGGGTTCTCCCGGGTGCAGTGATGGGTGTGGGAGGGGAGGGGTAGAGAATGTAGCCCGACCGGAAATAGAGATAACAGTCCCTGACGACAGAGATGAAGCAGGGTCATGGGCTCTGTAATCTTCACCCTTCACATCTATCTGCTAATGAAGTGACAATACACCTGTAGTAACGGCTGTCTTTTTTTTATTGAACAAGCCAATTCTAGTGGCAATTCAAGAAATTCTTGAGGGGCATTAGCCTTTTTCAGGTTCATACAAAAACCCTATCATGGGGCTTAAAAAAATATGCTCAAACGTACATGTAGTCTCCCCAGCAGCTGTTTTGGAGGAGCGTTGCGTAACATCCAAAAAACGGCTGCGAGGGAGACTAACGTACATGTGGGAGAAACGCAGCTCCTTGAAAGAAGCTAAAAAAGAGCATATAGCGCTTAAAGTAGTTTTCATATTTGCATACTTTTTCTTGTTCGCCTTCTTGAACAAATAAAGCCTGTGGCTTAAGCTGGACTTGGTCGACTTAGCAGAAATAAACGCAGTTTTCGAGGGTTTTTACCGCGTTTTGGGTGTTAACCTTGCATTTGATTGTTAGTTTGCCTTCGTTTTCCTTTGTTTGCCTAGGTTTTCCGGCTCAGCTGTATAAGCCTTACGGTTCTTTCTTCCTTTTTTATTTTGCCTTTAATCAGAACCTTGACTTTGCAACGTGTTATCTTAATATTGCTGAAACGGTAAATTTGCTTTGCAAGAATGAAATTGCAAGAATGAAATTGTTAAGACAGTGTGTCGTGACCTGTTACTTTAAAGTTACATTGAGGATGCCGCAGATACTTTCAAGCACGGGTGAGTTTCCTGTAGTCTACTGGAAAAAATCGTCCTTGATTAAGATAAATAGAATTTTATTAATAACACTTTTATAACATATCTACATTTTATGCTTTTTTAATTAAAATTCCTCAGCAGTAGGAAGGAACTACATTTAAAAAAATACGACACAACGTTTGAGTTTTGAAGACACCTTTCGGAGTGAATATACTAACATGCATCATCAATTTAAGTTAAGGTTGTTAGTAACACAGCGCGGTAAGATTTCCGTAAAAAGACTTGTAGTATTTATTACACACACACAAATTTCATTTCGTACTTTTTCTCACAAATAATTAATTTGAACAGAGTGGAAACATCTCTATGCATTTTAAATGTGTTGTATTTGCTTCAGGTGTTATGTAATGTTTCGTTTACTTATTTTTTCTCCCTTTTTATAAGTAACCGACCCTTTGCCACCCCAGCACTTGATATGATTCCTCTATTTTGTGAACTGCCTTGAACTGATAATGGATAATAGGGACCTTAAGAAAGACCTAAGCCAGGATGACGAAAAGGACGACGACGAATATTTCGAATATGTCTGCGCAAAGTCTGGGTCGAGACCACTATTCACTGGTAAAAAAAAGGGCGGGAAAATGCGCTGCTCTGACGTGAACACCAACGTCAACGTAAGCAAATCCGCAATTCAACATGTCCTTGAAACTCAAACGTTGTCTCGTGCTGTCTTAGTTACTTAACTAACTTACGTTCTTGAGCGTTTATCGGAAAATATCGAGTCTGTTTCTAAGAAATTAAAAAGATATATTTTGCACTTCGGAAATGACAAATATGCCAAGGTAAATAAGTAAAAAATAAAAAGAGTTTTCATTGTGTTTTTTCGTCTAATGATTGAATCTGCAGCCGTTTTATGTTGGCTAAAGGCTTTGGGTTCAAACCCCATTCAATTATCTTCTATAATATGTTGGGTCTTGAGAACAGTCCAACTGATGGCCGAAGTTAAGGTTCAGAATGCAGAAACAAAGTTCGGCAAAGACGAATCCTATGGTATGTTAGTGGAATAAAGTGGTCTCTTACTTGTTTTTATTTTTATATTAAATCTTTTGCCGTTATATGACGGCTAAATGCTTTGGGGTCAAAACCTCATTAAGTCCTCTTCTACGTTGGACCTTATGAACTGGGTCCAAATTGGCCAAGGTGTGGCCCTGGAATGTAGAAATCCGGTTCGGCAAAGGCGAGTTCTTTGGAGTGTCAGTGGAAAAAAAACTATTCTTTCACTTATTATTATTATTTTATACTTGCCAATACTGTTGTTAGAACTGGCCTAGAATTTGAAACTGGTGTATTTATCGTATTAAGCGGCACGTGAGTTGGGCTTATATCTTTGCTGGGCGATGAAGAGAAATATTCTTGCAGAAGGTCTATTACCGGGTAGAATGCTTCATCCTTGTAATGTATCCCATCCATGGTTCCTGGAGGATATGAGTCGCTTATAGGATACACATCCAATACACTGATATTGTTTTTACACATAGCTGAGTTGGCGAAAGCATTGTAGAGTTGAATTCTCTGAAATGTAAACAAATGTGCAAAAAGTAAAAGCAAAAGAGAACACACGACCGGAACTTACAGAGAGTCAGTGGTTTCTGTAGAGTGAAGCACAAAGAGGAACTAACACTCCTTCACTCACTTCCCTGGACGAGGCACTAATTGTCAATTGTAGCGAATCCCCACGATGCTTGCTATCGTTTTAAAAAGCTAAAGCTTGTCTTTGCGTCAATTAAATTTAAAAAATGATACATTTTTGTTACTTAAAGGTGATGTTACCCGAAACGATTCGCAACGACGATTTTTAGCGCAACACAGCTTTGCAACATTGTTGCGACATTGTTTCGAATGGTTACAACATTGCTCCAGCATTGCAACGCCGTGTTGCGCTAAAAATCGTCGTTGCGAATCGTCCCGTGAAACATCACCTTAAGACTATGTTCAGGCATCTAAACTGTTTTCTGTCGTCTGTTGCTACGGACGGCAACAATGGACATAGATTGAAGTTTGAAATGGGCCAATTTTTTAAAGTTTTAAAGCTATGCCTGTAAAACTTTTATAGTCACCAGATTACCCGTGATGAAATTGTTTGATATCTTCTTCATAACTCTACAGGAATATTTTGTGTATGGGTTAAGGCACTAGGTAATGACTTCAGCACAGAACTGATTTACCTGAAACAGCAATATCCTGGTGGCGTAACCCCTTTAACCCCTCGTGAAGCAGGGGCACCCAACGAGAATATAGTTCAAAATCACTTAAACATAGCATTGTCCAACGCATTTGAGTATTTAAACGGTAGATATAGGCATATTTTTATCCCCTAAGAATTTTTCATCTGCTCGGATTTCCTAGCTGAATCCGAAAATTGTAGGGATCAAAACTTACCTTTTCGAAAATTACAGCCAGAAAAAAGGATCCTAAAATTCTAGGTGACCTTTTTAGGGTAAAAATCCGTTAAAAATGGGCAATTATACCATTTTTTAGATGTTCGAAAATCCAGGGAGAGACAAGCAAGCAAGAAATTTTACAACAAATGTTCCGAAAATTCTAGATCTCAAATCGTCTTCCGAACAGATATTTTCCAAAAACTGACTTTTGGTACCCCTGGTGAAGGAATAGCCCGTTTAAGACAATCACTTTAGAAATAATATCATACCTTGAAGGTTTTTCAAAGAGACCCATTGTCTGATTTTCTCGTTCTTAGTTAGTTAACTTAGTTTTGTGGTCACAGTTACATGGTGCCAGTACTTACGTGGTTTGTTGTGAACCTACGAAAAGCACCCATGATGTCAGCAGTTTGTCCGTGGATAGCTGTCGTCGATTTCCATACCGGCTTTCCCTTGTACTCTGTGTTCATTTCTTCTATTAAAGCCAGTATCACTGCTCTATAGCTTTGAAAACTGGTCGTCTAAATAGATGATAAATTTAATAGCTAGAAAAACAAAAACAGCTTGCTCAAAGCAAAAATGGGGGAGGGGTGGTTCTTAGATCTAATCGTAAAAAAAACTCGGTACCTAGCTCTAGTACTGATTTTTTCATTTCTCATATAAAGGTTCCCTTATAGATAACATCTCTGTTCAAAATCCATGACTATGACCAACATAAGCGATTACCAAGCCCAAATTAAGAATAGAAAATTGATCGTATTAAATTGTTCTGATTAGGGTGATATAGTTATATGTCCACCATCTTAACTAAATTCTTCCAAGACTTTCACTAAGCTTGAATTATTTGAAACAATAATTAAATTACAATAAATTACCAATATATCTATTTTTTTACTCTTTGTTTTCCAAGTGGTACCCATCATGATGATGCGGGCGAGCTAAAAGATAAAACAGTTTTGTCGCGAAACAACAATGACGAAAGAAAAATAACATTTCTTCGCCGTTTGTTTGCAAAACTTTAAACTTAAATGAAGTTTCTTACGCAGTAAGAATGCAAAATCACAACATCATATGGCTCTACCGATCTCACCTACGGTAAAATTTGATGAAAAGTAGATATCTGACATTAGTAAAATCCAACTAGTTGTCTATTATCAAACCTGCGTTCGAATTGGTTGAGCTACTACTAGGCTATATGTTATAGCCCACTAGTAGCGAAAACCGCGGGCTTTTTGGCGGCGAAAAAGGATTAAAGTCTAGCTTTAACTAGCTAAAATATTTTTATCCTCGACATTTTTAACCAACTTGTTGGATTTTACTAAAACAATTATTACTCTCGTCCTCATGGCCTCTGAGTCAATAGCCCATTCGGCCGCTATTGACTCGGAACCCAGTCGGGCTCGAGGAATAATTGTTAAATATCCCAGTTTCATATTAAAGTAAAAGGCGAAAATTATCAGTGAGAATACCTTGACGTAATGCGCACCAGCGTTCAGCAATAATGCACTATCTTTATCCATGTCTCTCCTAAGGATCACATCACGGAAGTAGTCCAAAACTTTGGGTACTTGTAAGCTCATCTCACCACATGTTTCTGTCTGTCACAACGAATTACGGAATTATTCTCAGTAATAAATGACACTGTGCTAGAGCGTTTTACATATATTTAGTGGTGGGCGCTTTTTTGCCATTTTCTTTGTTATCACGCGTCTTCTTCTTTCACGAAGTTTGAATTTTACAGCCAGAGCGCATGAAACGTTCCCGGATGTTTTGCGACGGTTTAGGCAAAGTGCTAAAGTGTTTTAATCAGCGTAATACTATTGAATTTCTAAAAATGTAGAAAACCTCGTTTCCGGGGTGATCTATTCGTCTTCCCAGGTACAAGTCGAAAGGATCCCTGGGAACTAGGTTGAAATGCAGTCAGCGTAGTTGCACGTAAGTGTTTTTTAGAGTTACTCGTGTCACTTAGTCATTTACTAGAGCATTTAATTGAGTTGGGAGGCGAGGGTTGAGGAGAAAGGAGGAGGAGGGGGGGGGGGGGGGGTATATCATGTCCGTGAAATAAGTTATACTTTATACGCTCAAACATCGTCTTGTGATTTCAAAATCATAAATGGAGATTGCGTAATACTGATTTCTTTTTAACGGGAACGTAAATCACTGCAAGTTACCAAGACTTTGAAAGCACGTTAGCAGTGTGGATGTGACGACCAGATAGTGTCACCCGCCCACTTTTCTTGCACCCTTAGCGTCTTTCAAGAATTGAAAAACATGACTGTCCAGGATGAACGCTTTAGTTATTAGGGAACTTAAGCACAACGACTGGGACGGCAACGAAAACGTCACTTCACAAGTGAATATGCGCTGCTTCAAACTTTATCGTGCTTATTCCATCTAGTTTAGTTCGTAAAAAGGTTGGCAGATTATAAAAGACTGTATAGAAATTGAGGAAAAGAACATGAAAGTCTCTCGGCTGTGTTCACGTCCTTCACAAACGTGAAGTTAGGCACTTTCACGTGGTAGTCGTGTAGTGACGGCAAAGAAATGTACAAGAAAGCGTGATGCACGTGCGAAGTTGTTGTTTTGCCGATCTAAACGTACTGCCTTTTTGCCGTTCTCGCTGCCGTCCCCGTTGGTGTTGCTTAGCTCCCTATTATTACCAAGAAACTAATTGTAAAGAAAATGAATTTTCTGGACTCTAAAAGGTGGTCGTGGTTCAAGCTTAATAGGGGTCGGCTCGGATAGCTATAAACGAGTTCAGTCTAGAAGTAAGCTTAGGTGCTCATATTTCTTTAACAGGGTGTCTTTTTGGACCAGAAGTCCTAAAAAGAAGTAGGTTTGCCAAGAAAAGGTACTTTCTTAGTGTTGCAGACGGGTGAGATCACAAAATAACGTAATACAAAAGTTTGATAAGACACCAAGCAATAACCATACCAGAACAAAAGCAGGGGGGATCTAGGGGAAGGGTGCAGGGAGTGCGCACCCCCCCTCTCCCCGAGATGACGTGCGCAAAAAAAACTGTGTGGTTTGTTAGAGTTGAAGTAAAACATGAGACGAGGTTGAAGAATTTATGTGAAACGCCGTAAAAATGGTAGTTCGGCACATCATGTCACCAGTCAGTTACGGCGCCATTCCTTAGTGGTGCATCCCCCCCCCCGTAAGAAAAATCCTGGATCCGCCCCTGAAAAGTCAACCAACAATGGTTCCGTAACACCAAGCAACACCACCGAAAAAGGTCAACATTTCTTTTTTAACAAAAAACATAATTTAAGACGGAATCCACCAGGAAACTGTGTAATTTTAATTTTCAGTGGACAAAAACCTTGTACCAGAATAATTTAATATTGCATTCTTTTTTACATTTTTCAAGGGCTAAAGATGTAATTAGTCATCTGTAACAACACTAAAGAAAATTTCCTAGGAGGAGCCCGAGAAAACGAATGTCAAATTTCACGAAATGACATCTAAAACATTAAGTTTTCAGAATTTTACCTGTGTTTTCACAATTCTTGTGAAATTTGACATTCATGCAGCAATTTTCTTTGGTGTTATTACAGATGACTAATGTCATCTTTAGCCCTTGAAAAATGTAACAAAGAATGCATTATTCTTTTTTAAATTATTCTGGTACAAGGATTTTGTCCACTGAAAGTTAAAATTGCTCAGTTTCCTGGTGGATTCTGTCTTAATTTCAAAATTTTTTGAATTCTGTATAAAAAACGAGACGAATGGCCGTTATTAAATAAAACAAGTCGCGAAATGAGCGATTTTGTTCTTGCAACAGGGTGCAGGGGTTGACGGCCTTGGCGACACACCACTACCCAAGCTTCCTCTAAGTAACCCCCCGGATCCACTATAGCTTTTCCAAGCGTATTTCACGTTCTAACGGCTTCACGGCCATACTGGTGATTGGAAATGAACTTCACTAGGAGCTCATACCGCGTGAACTACTTACGTTACTGAATTTTTCCAAGGAAAATGGATTCAACTGGTATTTGAAACAGCCGTGTAGTATACTTACTAGCTCATAGAGTGTCTTGGGGTATATCCAGTTATATGTACAATTACAATCTTTGAACACTGTCGAACAAACCAGCCTGCCAGGTTGGGTAAGTGACTTGTAGAAGTAATAACTCAATGAGTCCCCATATATCCACAAGACACCTCGACCTGTCACGTGATCGTGTTGTTTTTGGTGGTTTTTCAAGAACGTGTAATCTACGAGAGGGAATAAAATTGATTGGTCTTTAATGATTGATAGGTCCTTTGTTTATAGCTCGCAGTCATGTGAGCTTTTTAATTCATTGTAAATAACTTTACAAAATTTGGGGTGATTGATACATTAAGCGACCGAAATCTGTCTTTAACTGAATGTAAAAATCAGGTCTGTGATCATTGATTTAAAAAGAGAAGCACATTGTATACTAATTGGATGCAACCACCGTATGCAAAAAGGCAAAAGACGAATGGCTTGTCACGTGTACACTCAAAACATTCCATCAATAAATTTAGATTATTATGTAGATACTGCTGAAATACCAGGATTTTTTCTTCTACTAAAAAATCATCTCTTCATCGCGTGCAGTGAAGATACTATTTTTATCTTTCGCGTGTGAGGATATTGGTGTCGCCATGGTTGCTGACTTTTTGGAACAGAAAATATAAGTATTATTGTCCTTATTTCTCCTTTATAACTTTATATCCGAGTTTCATAACATTTTTGTGACAGGCATTTTGCGATAGGTGACCACGTTAATTGCACTATTTTGCTGTTTCGAACATGAATAAAAAATAGTTGTGTTTTATGTAGGGAATTTCGTCAGTATCTATAAAATAAACAAAACATTACATGGCCGCTTGGGAGTAGGAATTTTATCTCCTCAGCACGAGAAGATAAAATTGGTATCCCCGCGCGGCCATGTAATATCCTCTATGTCTGTGGCTCTGTTGTGCACATAAGTATTCACAATGGTACATACTTTTGCAAGTTCGGACCTTTCAATGTTCGCCACAAAGCTCAGGCTCTATACGTTATAAGCTACATCACACAACATTATCTGTATGTCGAAACGCATCGCATTGAAGTAAAAAAAGCAAATATTTACTAATAGAGTGACATCTGTATACGTTGATCTTTCAATGATATATTTACGTAACATTAGGAAAAAGAACTGGCAATCTATTTACGTGTAAAATCGTATAATGCTCAGTGCTAAGAAGCTAACTTTAAGATCGTTAATACCTGATTTCAGAAATTACAAGGGGAATGGGTACAAGCTTTCGGCGCAAAGATTTCCGGGATCTTTTGAGTGGACAAGCGTTTCTTATGATTGGTTAATGGTTGCCTTGGATACCATCCACCAATCATAACTAACGCTTATGCACCCAAACAATCCCAGAAATCACTGCACCCAAAGTTTGTACCCATTCTTCCTTGGGTTTCTGAAGTAGGAAATACCGTTTCTTGTGGAGTTGATGTAAGGCTTCCATGTGTAACCAGCCACCCATCTGCCAAACCCATCCCACAGTACGTTACATTGAATATCACACTCGTTGTCCGCCTGGCGCATGTTATTTTGAATTTCTAATGCATTCAGTTCGACAAAGTACAGTGATTAGTTTAGTTATGTATATACCTGTAAAAATTCAAAAAACACATCCTCGGAGACCCAGGGTTTAGACTTTCTCTTGCCCCCACTATCCGCCCCTGGGTCTCCGAAGATGCAAAAAACAAAATCAAGAACAATAACGAAATTACCGGTTTACAAGAAACATTGTAATTACTGGAAGGTTGCTTTGAAGTGAACGAGTCAATGAGACTCTCAGTAGCGCCAAACGACGAAATCCCCCTAAACGTATTGAAAATTCATTTTAGGCTATCCAAATTTATTTTATTAATAGCCACAAGTACATTTTAAGCGGTGCTATAAAATTTGAATCTGTTCGGTCAGCCTATGAAGGAAACAATTTTCGTGGCCGAAAGTTTTGTTTCCTTTTTTTATGAAAAACAGCCAAACCTGGGCAGCAATTATGTGATAAATACAACTTTTCGATAGAATGGAATGGAACAGCTATCAAGACATTGTTAACCTTCATCTAGCTATAGAAAGCGTCCTAGCAAATTTCCCTTCCAAGAAAAATTTTACGGAAAACAGTCTTTATCTGGTGGGTGCCCCTGCACACGTCCGTAAGTAATTCAATGTTTTAGGAGATCCCTGGGGGGTTACTTCTTACAGTTGCCCATACAGGGAGGCTCCGTCATTGAGGGATATCTTTCTCAGCGGCTTCAGGTATAGAAAAGGGTATTGATTACACTAGTTGAAGTATATGAAAGGTTAGGAAAATTTGTCATTCCGGTCTGTAAAAAGGCTCAAAAGGGATAAAAGATGCATTTTATGGCTTTAAAAAGGTGAGAAAACGTTCGGGTTTTGTGATTTATTCATGCATTAACGACAGAGCATTTAAAACAGTTAGAAAGTATGCAAAATTCTAAAACTAGGTATGTGAAAGAGATACCATAAGTTATTAGAAGGTTTTCGAAAGGAGTGCCTTTCTTGTCAAAATTGATATATAGAAGGGTAATAGGTTTGACTTTTGGGCGGAGCCTCAAGGTTACATCTTTGTTAAGTACCCCCTCCCCTCCCACCCTCCCCGGGTAAGAGACATGAAGGTTTACTTAGAGTTCATCTTACCCATTTCACTAACGCGCTGCCAAGGTATTGTAAGAGTTTTGCTTGTGGCAGATTGCAGAGGTTGATTGATGTATCCAGTCATTTCTGAGAATAGCTGATTGCTTAGGTGAACGTTCTTTAACTTTCCCGAGCAGTGAGCTGACAGTTAGAAAGGAAGAGGTCAATTAATAAAGTCGTAGAAAGGACTGAACTATCGTTAACATGTACTAGAAACAAACTTTGTGCCGATCCCATTGAAAGGCAGTCAACTTTCTCTTATATTAGACGGACACCTTTGGGAACGGCGCTGAGTGTCCATCTTAGTGTAATGTCCGTCTTATAGAGAGTCAATTAAAGTGAGTACTGTCGTCTCTCTCTCAACGGACACCTTTATAAGACGGACACCTCTGTAAACGGACACCTAGAGTTGGTCCCTGCCTTTCTTTAATTCCGTTATTTGACACTTTTAGGACGGACACTTAGAACTGGGCCCAAATTAAAGGTGTCCTTCTAAGAGAGAGTTGACTGCAAAGAAAGACACGGACCAACTCTAGGTGTCCGTTTTGCCAAGGGTTACATCTAATAGAGTTGTCCGTTTATTTGACTCTCAACCAAAGGTAATAGGGTCATAAATCTGCCAAATGATTCCGAGCGAAGCGAGGCGAAGGCCCCCCACCTCGCAAGCTTTATAAATTTGTCGCGCGCGTTGATCGCACAGCGAGGCAGATTGACTCGGGTTGCGAATATTTAAATAGATCTCTTGGGTGTCCGCAATTATTCAGTGCCTGCGTGGTCAAGGGTCTTACTTCACTTATAGGATATTCGGAGGAAGCGAGTTCGAGTCCCGGCAAAGCTATACTTTATTTTAAACTTTGTAGATTTTCTTATTTTATTTTTTGGATTATTTGTTTTCGTTTTGGCTTGTTTCCCTTTATTCTTACTACGGTTCTTTTAAAGCTTCGCGAGGATTTTGCGATAACGTATTTCTAGTACCATATTTTCCAACCCTCTTTTTCTTACCACTTCTAAACCAATCAACCGGAGGATCAATTAGCCCGTCGCAAAGGGTATAATCCAGAATCATATTAATCTTGTAAGCACCAGGCTCCATGATAAGAAAGAGAACTTCATATATTCCATTGTTATGATCAAATACGGTCCCGGCTACATTGGAAGGTCCTTCCAGATATACCCGCCATGAATCTCCGCCGATTGTCTTCCTCCGGGCAGAGTTTGTGCGAGACTGGACGAAGAATCGACTATATTCCCCTGCAGGGCGGATCTGCACATCAAAAATTTCGCTTTCTGCTGGGGAAGTTGCTATCCTGTGCAAAAAATGAGGGTTATTATACTGAGAAATTCCCCAATATAAATAAGACCCTCCGTTTATATATGGCAACTACCCCAAATTTGACAGGTACCAGCGGCCTCTACGATTAAAAACTCAGTATGTGCTACGTATAAGCCGAGCTTACCGAAGACGAGTCCCACAGTGGAATGATTTAAGGTAACAATTTCATATTCGAAAAAGACCTTATTCAAGATACCAGCCATCTTTGCACGCGCGTTAAGGGTTGATGGGATAAAAGCAATGTCACGTGGTATTTGAGAGGGAAAACAACTGATAAAGACGATAAAGTTTGCCAGTACGATTAATCGCGGTCTAGTTTGTTTATTCCTCAAAACGTCATCAAATGTACAGTTAGAGTTTTCCACGTTCTTCGTCGTTATTTGCTGTGAGGACATCTACGGTCGTTTTTGGATCCAAAAAGTAACAATGATCACCTCTACCTATGAGTTGCTATTATCGTCTGTAAGATAAAAAGTTATTATTTTCTGCTGTCTGCAATAAACAAACTCGATCGCGATTTCTTGAATATTGGCAAATTTTATCACTTATTGGCCTCCTGAGAAACCACGTGACATTACTTTTATCCCTTCGGTCCTTAAGCGCGTAAAAAGATCGCAAGTTTCCTGAATAAGATCTATTAAGAACCTCAGGCTGAAGTTTGGCGAATAATTTAGTAACGAGAACTAAAAGTGAAAAAAACAAAAAAAACAAAACAAAACAAATTAAAACACTTCAAGCATACGTGCTGGCCGACCTGTTACAAACACCCCACAATTTACACTTTCATACCGCCCTCACTGCTGGGGTTGACATTTTTCATAGTTTATGATTTTCATTATTTATTGTGATTATTAGACCTTTCATAATCAATCACACATAATCGCTAATTAAAGCGAAACGTAAATAGATATTATACAATAACTAACTTGGAAAGAAATAATCATTAGAACCCCTAGCGAGACCACCTTGCTTAGGGCTCATTCTCTCTACGTATGCAATATATAAGAAATGCATCAGCCCGAAACAAAATCACAGGTTCTTATTTTTTTAATCACAGTGTTTACTCTATTGTTGATCCCGAGGCTTTTATGTTATAAAATTTTACGGTGATGATGATGATTGTGATGGTCATGATCACATCCTTTTCGAGTTTACATTTGCCATGAGGAAATCACGAGAAATGATCAATTCCCTTGGTAAATTCTAATTTTATGGTTAAGGCATCCAAGGCGTTCATATTGACTCGTTGTGCTAATTGGTCAATTGGAACGACAATGTAGGCTAGTTGCTTTAAAGGAAACCAGCTAGTGTCTGGGACAATTTAAAAGGGAATCAAGGCCTCCGAAAAAAACCTGAAACTGCATTGTGGATTTGAGCCAGTTTAGAATTATCTGTACATGATACGATACTGAGGTCATAAGCAGAGATTCAAAATAAATTTAACAATCTCATGGCAGTTGAAGGTGCTTAGTAAATCTAGTTGTTGATCTATAGTTTTAAGCAGTCTGCTATCCGCTTCTTATCGGAGAAAACAACTAGTTAATTCAAATTAGTTTGAGACCTTTAACTTGACTACAGTTTTAATTATATAATTAGTCACTTAGCTTAATTCAATTTAATATCAAGTTTACAGATTAGTCATAATAACTTACGCTTCGTATTGTTCCCCATTGTTTTTTCTGTAATGAAGATTTCGACACGGCTTTTGCAGATTCTCCCAATCTAGTCTCCACTTTCGCTGTCGACACCAATTCACCTTAAAATCCTGATATATGGAACCTCGGGCCCGCGAAACAAACGCAATAAACCGGAGAATTAGAACACAAAAAGCCAATCCGATTCGCATGACTAGAAATTATAAAATAAAAGCAAGTGAATAGATTTGAAAATGAATCAAATTAAATGTTTTTCTAAGGTTTGAACGCGATACCTTTTTTGCCTTTAAAAACATTTCGCTAAGCACTAAATCATTACTGATCTAAAAAAGGTCTGCTATCTCTCATGTTAAATTGTAGTCAAGGCGATATCGGATTTACCGGCACTTCATTTTCATAATTTATGTTTAGGTAGAATAGCGTCTGGTGGGCTATTCTTATGACATCTGGTTATTATAACGCCTGAATTCTTTTCAAACTGCCTTAGGATGTTCACACTTAACTAGAAAGCTTTTAGTGCCAGCGCGAAAACTTATCCTGTATAGTGTAAACACATATCCGATATGCGACTCTCCACTCCTCTCCACTTTAGAGATTGGCACGGCTCAGCTTCACTTCCAGTTACAGAAATAACACCGAAATCAGCGATCTTATATCATGAACAGAAGCCATATCCCTTATGGTTTTAGTGCCGGGGCAAAAGCTATCCGGTAATAGTGTGAACAATAAGCCTTAGTAACGTAGCTTTACGTATACCAAATTTCTTTATTCCTGTCTCTGTATTTATAAAAGTCTGATACTAGGAAACAAAAAGTACGTATACCTATACTCCGTTTCTTCACCTTAATTTATAAGCTACTTCTATGCCTCGTGTTCCTGAGTGTTTTCTATACAAAAAGGCATTATAATCAAAGAGTAACATTGTGTTGATATGTTCGAGCGTATTTGCTTTACATAAACCCACGACCCTTTTAAAGAATAACTATACTTGAAAAAGGCTGACTTTGTTGCCTGTGAGACAAAATACTTGATTCCCGCCTTATTCACATAGGCGAACAAACAAGGAAAAGGGAACCATTTAATTTTGTTAAGGTTGCTGGTACCAGTTTTCTTCATTTTTGGTGCTGTTAACTTGCAGAGAATAAAACAAAAAAGCAGGCCAAGGCTTTAGCAAGACTTAAGTAGGGTTGCATTATAAAATAAGTGCTTTCCCCAGAGAGACTATTCTGTCGTCATAAGCTGTCACCATGGTAACGTTTTCTATAAAGAATTATATCAGATCTACATTTCAGCTTCCAGCCCTGATAACTAGATATTTAAGCCAACGTTCTTGACGTTTAGATTCGAGGACGGGACCGACTACGAGTACGCCGAGATTTGATTTAAAGTTTTTATCGCGTATTGTCAAAAAATAGACACCCCGGAATTCTTCATTGCACTTTTTTTCACCAGAAAAGTTGGCACTGTTATCGTTATTGAAGGAGGTTGAGCCCTCTCCCGATTGCAAAATGCTAAAACTTCTAACATTTGATAACTTGTTCCAGCAACTACGACACTCTCGCTAAATCTCGTTGTAGAATGACGACGGCTACGACGTTTTCCCGCCAAAATGACGCTGCCTCACGCGCGAGCACTACTTACTATTGAGAAAATCTCGTACTCGTAGTCGTTCTCGTCTTACAATCTAAAGCTCTCTATTTATGCGTTGACGGCTTGCCTAAAGTTTTCTGGACACACTTGAGTTGTCAACAGTGAAAGGTTTAAACCCAGAAGTCATTTCATAAGTAGGTGGAATGTGATCGTCCGGGTGATAGTAGTCCTGAATAGGACTGTTGTCAACAACAACTGTCGTTTCGACAACCTGTCACAGCATGTCACAGGGGCCCACACAAATTGTGTGACCGTTGTAATTTTTTTTTAGAGGAATTCGAAATGTATGGAAATATCGAAAAGGTTTATATTATCGTTATACAATGTGATGAATTCTTATATATAAGGTCAAAATAGACATCTTTTTACCTGAAAGGTATGGTATTGTCGTTCTTTAACGGAAAACGGCGACCTTTAGCGATTTGAAAGGGTTTTACATTCGATGTTTACCTAAGCGTATAGTAGAGAGACAAGGGCGGAAGACTCGGCGACCCCTAGCACTGGACCAAGCGAGCTTCCCTCCTGCGCGATGCGGTTATAAAAGGGCAGTTTGTTATAATCCATTAGAAAGGAGCAAACGGCGAAAATCGCCCTGTGAACCTGTGCAGTAGTCATCTTCAGGGTCATGAAATGTCAAAAGTTAAAGTGGCTAGATAAAATTGTTTGCAGTGGACTTTCGGGCAAATCGTCTTCAAGTTTTCAGTTTTCCTCTTTTCGCTTGTAATAACGCTACGCAATTCTGCACCCAATTCCTTTCATGTTCGATCGCAGCGCACATGTAAGTATTTCCAGGCACTGAGCGTAGGACATATTTAAGCTCAAGAGTAGAATGACAGCGGCGCATCTAGTTGAGGGATACCGTCCCCCATCTTATTCCTAACTGAAGTGCATAGGGCAGAGAATGTTCACTTGGGCCGGGCCACCTCTTTCATATATTGGATGAGGTACTAAATACCTCTAGCCGTCCTCTCTGACGTGAGACATCAGACATCTGTTATCAGACGTCTGACATCAGACAAGAAAGATCTGACATCAGACAACAAACTTCAGACGTCTGACATCAGATATCTGACATCAGTCGTCTGAAAGCAGACAACCAACTTCAGAACCAGACATCAGACGTCTGACGTAAAAATGACAACAAACTTCAGACATCAGACATGAGACATGAGACATCATACATCAGATATCTCGCATCAGATATGTCTGCAAATTAGCAAAAAAAGGCTATTCGAAGCAGGGAAAAGTAATCGTATTAAAAAATGATAAAAATTTGTCAACATAATAATACAGAAAATGATCTGTCATACTTAAGTATAGGAGCCCAAGAAAACCTAGTACTCAGTTCCATGATTTTGAGAGTGTAGGCTAAGTAACGTTGCACATCAGTCTGACATGAGACATTAGTTGTCTGATATCAGACGTCTGACATCAAACATCTGACATCAGAAAACAAATATCAGACATCAAACATGACATCAGATGTCTGATGTCAGACATCTGTTATCAGGGTTACCATTATCAGACGTCTGAAATCAGACAAGAAACATCAGGCATCAGGTATCAGACATCCGACATCAGACAACAAACATCACACATGAGACATCAGACGTCTAATATCAGATGTCTGACATCAGATGTGTGGCATCACACAACAAATATAAGATGTCTGACGTAAAACATCACACGTTTGACGTAAGAAATCAGACGTCTGACATCAGACGTCTAACTTCAGACAACAAACATCAGACGTCTGATATCAGAACCCTGACTTCATACATCAGACAGCAAACTTCAAACGTCTGATATGAGACACCAGACATCTGATGTCAGACGTTTGACATCAGATGTCTGAAATTAGACATCAGACAACAAATATCGAATGTCTAATATCAGAACTCTGACATCATAAATCAGACGTCAGACATCCGACAACAAACATCAGATGTCTCATATGAGATGTCTGACATCAGATGTCTGACATCAGACATAAGACAACAAAACATCACACGTCTGAGATAAGAACACTGACATCATAAATCAGACATCAGACAACAAACATCAGACGTCTAGCATAAGACATCAGACGCCTGATATCAGACAACAAACATCAGACGTCTGATATCAGAACTCTGACATCATACTTTAGACCTCTGACATCAGATGACTGACATCAGGTGTCTGACATCAGCACTCTGACATCGTACATCAGACCTGTGACATCACCAAAAAAACATCAGACGTCTGATATCAAAACTCTGACATCATACATCAGACATCTAACATCAGACAACAAACATCTGACGTCTGACATCAGACATTAGACATCTGATATGAGACGTCTGGCATCAGACAACAAACATCAGACGTCTGACAACAGACACCAGACGTCTGACTTCAGACAACAAACATCAGACATCTGATATCAGATCTCTGACATCATACATCAGACAACAAACATCAAACGACTGACATGAGACATCGGGGATCAGACATCAGACATCAGACAACAAACATCAAACCTCTAATATCAGAACTCTGACAACATGCATCAGACGTCTGACATCAGACATCAAACATCAGACGTCTGGCATGAGACGTCAAATGTCTGATATAAGGCCTCTGACATCAGACAACAAAAACCAGACATCTAACATGAGACATCAGATGTCTGACATAAGACATCAGACAACAAACATAAGACGTCTCATATCAGAACTCTGAACATCATACACCAGACGTCTCACACCAGACAAACATAACACATCTGACATGAGACATGAGACATCTCACATCAGAACTCTGACATCATTCATCAAACGCCTAACATAAGACATTAAACATCATACCACTGACATGAGTTATCAGACGTCTGATATCAGACAACCAACATCAGACGTCTGATCTCACAACTCTGACATCATACATGAGACGCCTGACATAAGACAACAAACATCAGATTTCTGCCATGAGACACCAGTCGTCTGACATCAGATGTCAGACATCAGATATCAGACAACAAACAGCAGACGTCTCATATTAGAACTCTGACATCAAACATCAGACGTCTCACACCAGACGAACATCACACGTCTGACTTGAGACATCAGACATAAGACAACAAACATCAGTTGTCTGACATGAGACATCAGATGTCTGACATCACACACCAGACAACAAACATCAAACGTCTGATCTCACAACTCTGACATCATACATCAGACATCTGACATCAGACAACATCAGACGTCTCATATCTGAACTCTGACATGATACATCAGACGTCTAGCATAAGGCACAAGACGCCTGAATTCAGACATCTAACATCAGACAACAAATATCAGACATCTGACATGAGATATCAAACTCCGACATCATACATCAGACAACAAAAATCAGACGTCTGTCAACAGATGATTGACATCAGACATCAGACAACAAACATCAGACGTCTGATCTCACAACTCTGACATCATACATCAGACGTCTGAAATCAGACAACAAACATCAGACGTCTGATATGAGATATCAGATGTCTGACACTTAACATGAGACGCCTGACATCAGAACTCTGAAATCATACATCAGACGGCTGACATCAGCCAAGCAACATCAGATGTCTGACATGAGACATCAGACGTCTGATATCAGCCATCAGACATCAGCTATCTGACTTCAGACATCAGACAACAAAAATCAGACGTCTGATATCACAACTTTGACATAAGACATCAGACATCTGACATCAGACGTCAGACATCTGACACGAGACATCAGATGTCTGACATCAGACGTCTGACATCAGATGTCTGACATCAGACATCCGACAACAAACATCAGATGTCTGATATCACAACTCCGACATCACACATCAGACGTCTGACATCAGACGTCTGATATGACACATCAGGCATCTGACACCAGACGTCTGACATCAGATGTATGACATCAGACATCAGACTACAAACATCAAACGTCTAATTTCAGAACTCTGAAAACATACATCAGACGTGTAGCCTGAGACATTAGCCGTCTGATATCAGACATCTGACATCATGACAACATGACATGAGACATTAGACGTCTGACATCAGATGTCTGACATCAGACATCAGACAACAAACCTCAGACGTCTCATATCAGAACTCTGACATCATACATCAGAAGTCTGACATCAGCCAAACATCACACGTCTGACATGAGACATCAGACGTCTGACATCAGACAACAAACATTAGACGTGTGACATCAGAACTCTGACATCATACGTCAGATGCCTGACACCAGACAACAAATATCACATGTCTGACTGCAGATGTCTGACATCAGACATCAGACATTAAACATCAGATGTCTGATGTCACAACTCTGACATCATACGCCTGACATCAGATGTCTGGCATCAGACATCAGACGTATGACATCAGAACTCTGACATGATACATCAGACATCTGACATTGAACAACAAACATCAGACGTCTGAGATGAGACATGAGACTTCTAAAATCAGATATCTGACGTCAGACATCAGACAACAAACATCAGACGATTGACAACAAACATCAGATTTCTGACATGAGACAGTAGACGTCTGATAGCAGATATCTGACATCAGACAACAAACATCAGATGTGTGATCTCACAACTCTGACATTATACATCAGACGTCTGAGATCAGACAACAAACACCAGACATCTGAGATCAGACATCAGACGCCTGACATCAGATGTCTGGTATCAGGCGTCTGAGATCAGAAGTCTGACATCATACATAAGACATCAGGCAACAAACATCAGATGTCTGATATGAGACATCAGACGTATAAAATCAGATATCTGACATCAGACATCAGACAAGAAACATCAGATGTCCTGATATCACAACTTTGACACCATACATCAGACGTCTGACATCAGGCAACAAACATCAGATGTCTGATATCAGAAGTTGACGTGAGTGATAAACCTGTTTATCAGGATTAAATACATGTGACGGAAGTTTAGCGCCAAGCCCATGTATATATGCGAGTTGCCGCCACGTGTGAGTCATTATGCGATTCTAGCCAGCTAATGCGTTGAACTCGATTGTAAGCTTTTGTTGTCTGTAATAATTATGGCGAGCTTTAACTTTGACACGTGATGTACGGCTACTAAACTTACAGAAACGAGTGTGGATATCCTCAAGAAGGAGGATCTCGATACCGAGGAAACCCTACAGCTCCTCACTCCGACGGATTTAGAGAAATTGGGGCTGAGCATAGGGCAGAAACGCGTTCTCGAAGCGGCACTGAAAAAGTTGCAAAAGGATGTCAACGAAAAACCCTCTCCAGGAGATGCTACTGGTGCGAGCGACCCCATCACTACAAAGTCACTAGCGAGCGATGGAGGTTTGGAAGACATTCTGAAGAAAATTGAAAGTGCAGGCTCGCTGGACGAATCTCTCCTGGCCCTAGGATCGACCGACTTTTCCTCGGTCAAACCGCCAGCGTTAAACACGTCAACTCTTCCCCGACTAGACAACGACCCGCACGTGTTTCTTGGCCTACAGCAAAAGGGAACAAGCGCTAAACAAGGTGAGAAGCCTCTGTTAATACCAGACTTTGTAAACCTGGGAACTTATGACAATCGCGAAGACGAGCAAGAAATTGGAAATAATTCTAGTGGGGCAAAAATTGTAATTCGCTCAGCGAGGGGAAAACCAAAATTAGAACATGTCACCCTTTCTATGTGGGTCACCGCAAACTCGCGAATTATGCACGAGCTCCTTCGAACAGGAAAACTATCAGCAACCACTACCGCCATCGCTGATTACCTGGCTTACACAATAAAATTTGCTGAACTCCTCGAGTCCCATACACTCGCCTCGGCTTTGGCGTACGATAACGAGTATCGTAAATTACAGTGCGAATATGGCTTTCGATGGGGGAGCGACTAGCAGCTCCTTCATACCAGATTTCTGATTAAACGCCGTCCTTCGCAGACCCCAGCTGCAACCTCACCCAACGCACAGAGATTCCCCCACGCCTTAACCGCCAACCACAAACCTCACCCACAGCTCCAATTTGCCGCCAATTTAATTCGTTAACGGGATGCCTTTGGCCAAACTGCCGTTTTCAACATGTTTGCTTGGTGCCAAATTGCAACCAGGGTCATCCACAGCACGAACATCCAACAGCGCCCACAGCGTGACTTCTAATAGACCCACAAGCCATGATCAAATCCCCACTTAACCGACAGGCCTGGATAGACAACCTCGAAACCGACCGTGACAGGGACTTTATCATTAACGGACTCACAAACGGCTTTGAAATTATTGCTAGCGATAGCGTTTTAAAAACGGCGGAAACTAACAACTACAAATCGGCGACCGCAAGCGATGTACGAGACAAAGTAGAAAACCAAATCCGCGAGGAAATTAGCAAAGGCAATTACGTAGTAACCCACGTGAAGCCGACTATCGTTAGTGCCCTTGGGGCTATCCCAAAACCAGACACTGATAAAATCCGGCTCATACACGATTGCAGCAGACCGCAGTTTTCCAATGTAAACTCCTATGCCACAACGCAACACTTTTCTTATGTAACAGTAGAAAAAGCTGTATCACAGATAAAACCTAACTCCTACCTCGCAAAAATTGACCTGAAGAGTGCCTATCGCCACGTCCCAATCCACCCTTCTAACTACCGCGCGACTGGACTAGCGTGGCAGTTTCAAGGAGATCAACATGTCACGTATTTGTACGATAATAAACTACCCTTCGGAGCCTCGAAATCACCGGAGGTGTTTCACAGATTAACACAAGCTGTTACGCGCATGATGGCCCGCCGGGGATTTCGGACAATCCTCGCGTATCTTGATGATTTTCTTATAATTGGCGATACCAAGCAAGAGTGCGAATTGGCCTATTACGAACTTATTAAACTTTTGACCGAACTTGGTTTTAACATAAACTGGGAGAAAGCAGTCGCTCCCACGCAGCGATTAACTTTCTTAGGAATTGAGATCGACACAGTGCTTAGGCAACTTTGTTTGCCCGACAGCAAGCTATGCGAACTTCGACAGTTATTAACAACTTTGACACCATACATCAGACGTCTGACATCAGACAACAAACATCAGATGTCTGATATCAGAAGTTGACATCATACATCAGACCTCTGACATCAAATTCTGGTATTACCTATAACCCATTGTGCCAAGAAAACAGGTCCTAATTTCAGTCTTTAGAACCGAAGGATACAAGTAACTTAGGCGAATCTACTTCTGAAATTGCATGTTAAACCTACAACAGATGTCTCAAATCAGACATTAAACATCTGACATCAGATGTCTGCATCAGATGTCTGACATCAGACAACAAACATCAGAAATCTGACACAATACATCAGACTTCTGACACCAGACATTAAACATCAGGCGCCTGACATGAGACATCAGACGTCTGACGTCAGCCATCTGACAGAAGAAATAAGTATGTTTGTCCCAAGTCTGTAAAAGCATTTCATTTTAAAAGGAGCTAGTTCTCCTCCACAGTGTAGAGAATGTTTAGGTATCTTTTTGTACTAAGACAGATATGATTTCAAACCCAAACAACGAAACCCCCATCCCCAAACTAGAGTCAAGGACCCTCCCCCTTGAGCCTTGAGCGTTCCATAGTTACACTGACTGTAACTGTAAGAGTTGTTTTTAAAAACAAAAGGGCAATCAAAACCAGGCTCAGTCCAGTTGAACATCCTACCAATAACACACAATAACAAAACAGGCTATAGCACTGTTTGCAAAATTCCTTCCCCTGTTTGGCGCTTGGGCAAAGTCTGACCATTTGCAGCAAGGCTTAGCCTGATGTGCTTGCTTCTTAGAAACTAGTTGTGAGGAAGTATTGCAGTATATGCAGTAATGTCTGTGGTACCTCTACACATTTTACTTTGCACAAAGAAATTTAATTTCACACATTCCTGATTTAATCTATTTAGAATCAAATCGCTAGCTTACGAGCAGGGTTACTTGTGCGAATGTTCGGGGAAAACATTTTGGCGACTCTGCTGCCAAACAGCGAGGAAAAGTGAGCCTGCAAACAGGCTATTGATTTTTGAATTACGCCCCTTTCAAGGTGTCAAGATACTGTCCAATAGGATCAAAGCAAATGTAATCAAACTGACAGGAAGTTGCATGTGCAGATGTCATGCCAAAGTGCATCAGGGGTCAAATCTGGTCAGAAGCAAACGCCAAAGACATCATTTTGCATGAAGCGGACTACTTTCATTTTGTCAAGAGGCAAAAGTATGATTTGCCCTGTAAAAATCAAGGAATTCCCCATAGCATTACCTACTTACTAGAAACATGCGGCCTTTAAGAGTGATCTTCCCTGAAATAGACCAGCTTCATGACCTCTCAGTGTGAGACAAGTGGCAAAAATAGGCTACTGAATTTGCTTGGTCCAAATTAAGAATCTTCCAGAGTATAATAATCTACCCGTCAAAAACAAAACTGTAATAAATCTAAAACTATCAAAAGCGGCAGTTGAGGCAAAGGTAGTGCAGGCCTACCGACGCTTTTTATCATAACTTTTGGCTTTTCCCAAACATTGGAATTCTTTTTTTTTGTCTTTTATCAAATATTGGAATTCTAAGCTTTGGCTTTTCCAAATATTGGAATTCTAAATTTTGCCATTTTTAAACATTGGAATTCTAAATGTTGTCTTTTTTGAAACACTGCAATTCTGAATTTTGGCTTTTCCAAACATTGGAATTCTAAATTTTGGGTTTTTCGAAACATTTCATGCAATTCAAAAATTTTCGCTTTCTTCAAACATTGGAATACTAAACTTTGGCTTTTTCCATACATTGGAATTCTAGTCGACTTTGGCTTTCTCAAACGTTGGAATTCCAAATTTTGGCTTTTCCAAGCGTTCGGATTCTAAATTTTGACATTTTACCAAACATTGAAATTCTACACTTTGGCTTTTACGAACAGTGGAATTGTAAATTTTGCTTTTCCAAAAATTGGAATTCTAAATTTCGGCTTTTCCAAACACTGGAATTCTAAATTTGCCTTCTCCGAACCATTGGAATTCAGAATTTTCGCTTTTGCAAACATCAGAATTCTAACTTTTCGCTTTTTCTAAGAATTGGAATTCTAAATTTTGTCTTTTACAAACATTGAAAATTTGTAGTTGTGGCTTATTCCTATCACTGGCACTCAAACAATGTCCAAACATTAGAATAGACAGTATTCGTATTCTCCGACAGTCCTGGGACGAGTAGGCCTTGATCATGAATGCGACGCTCATGCGGGGAACTTCTCGCCAAGAGGACAAACAAATATGAGAAAACTGCTGCTGAGTTTGCCGAATTTAAGGAAAATTTTTAACATTGTAAAGTTCAAAGGCTTAAATACTTGAGAGATTATTATTTCAAACAACAAAAGGAAGATCTGCTCATTATTACTGAGAAAAACAGCAATCCTAACCATAATTATATTGATGAGAAGAGTGCTTGGTGAGCGATCTTTAGAGGAGCTGCGTACTAGGAGCTCGGGAGAGTACTAGGAGCAGCGTACTATTGAATTCCCGGGTAAACGAACTGCTCGACACCCAACCGACTGTGTTTTTTTTTTTACCTCGAAGTAAAATCAGGACCCTAGGATGATGGGACATTACCGACTCCTGTAGTAATCTCTCTCAGTCCTCTGCGCGAGTCTCCGATACTAGTCTGCTAACTCAGTAACTTCCGGGTTAGTGACGAGCGATTAGAAAACTTATGGGGGGACAAACAAAGTACAAAAAAATTAGTCGTGCAAGGGAAAATTAAATAAAACAAATTAATGCACGAAAGAAGAAAGAAAACCTAAAAAAATTGATACAAGAGAAATGTTAACAAAAGAAACTCCCCCCAACACTTTTCTAATCGTACGATTCAAATGTTGTTTTTCAATGAACATTGTCACTGTAATTCAATTTGTTTTAAAAGTTTTCTTTAGCTTTTCTTTATCTACCGTAGGGACGGACCATTAGAAAACTTATGGGGGGGGGGGGGGGGGTGGCGAAGTACCAAAAAAGATATTTGCGCAAGGGAAAATGAAATGAAAAAAATTCATACACGCCAGTTAACCCTTAAAAAATATTTATGCTATGGCCTAAAAAAATAAGACAAGGAATTTGATAACGAAAAAAAATTCCTGCGGCTCGAAAATTCCCCATCCCCCACTTTCTAATGGGCCGTCCCTTAGTGATGGCAAAGTCGACCTTGGAGCGCACAGTTTTTTCCCCACCCCTCACCCCCTAAAAATATACCTTTGTTTAGTCACGATGGCGTACAGTTGCGCGACGTTTGCTGGTCGAGTGATACAATTACTACACCAGACAAATGAAAGGCACGTAGATGAACTGGAAAAAACGCTAGTAAGTTTTGCCATGTGAATAGTTTGCCGCAATCCCTTAGAACGAGGGGGAATTGAAGATCAAGATTTTTAAAAATGTACTGCCGTGGGAACCGTAATGTTCAGTGTACTGTTGCAACTGCCGCAACGCTTGTCTCTCATCGAATTTAACTTTTACGACTTTTTCTCCCATTGCTCGTCTAATCAGATAACAGTGTTAATTTTAAAATATCAGTCGTTCTTCGTTTTAACTTATTTCATAGGCTTCCCGACGAACTCTTTTATTTCAAGGGGTGACCGAATTTGTCACGCAATGTAATGTTACAAATTAAAATGTCTTTGAAAGCAAAGCTGAAAGCTATAAAACCACTCACAATTTCTTTTTTTTGGAAGATGGTCGATCAAACAGCTTATTAAAAACTTATAAACTTGTAGTATTAAAAGAAATATAGACTTTGAAAAATAGAATCCCTTCTGTGGAACGAACCGAAGCTGAATTGGTTGCTTTGATAATATTAACTCAGTGTTGACATACACGAGTCGGCAATGGAAGCGTTTTTAGTACTTATTCGCTACAATGAGTTAAAAATCAAAAGGTAACAGTTACATATGTGTCAATTATCCGACATTCAAGGGGTAAGAAACATGTGGAAGGTTTTCCAGAGCAATTTTTAAATTGTTTGCATAGGTATGTAGGGAAACTTGTTGCCTCGTAAATTGATTTAGGTGGCAAAATGGCGTAGTTACTAAAACATGGAACGACCTAAAACCACCTAAAACCACCTACAACCACCTCAAAAAATTCAACAACTACCTACAACCATCTACAACCACCTCAAAAACATCTACAACCACTCGCAAACCATCTAAAACCATCTAAAACAAGGTATAAATGTCTGAAATAAGGCGTGACGACAACATGTCACGGACATGAAATACGAGAATCGAACAAAACATCCACCTCCCCCTAAAATCTTACTCTCCCTGGTCCCTTGTATCATCAACCATTGGCTTAAGTCACGAAATGAAATGCGAGATCATGGTAAGTATATTAAAAGACTTAAAGAACTTTACAAAATGAACTATCAAGTC
This sequence comes from Porites rus, assembly GCA_964035705.1. Lineage (NCBI taxonomy): Eukaryota > Metazoa > Cnidaria > Anthozoa > Scleractinia > Poritidae > Porites > Porites rus. The sequence goes on from OZ037992.1 coordinate 24,518,833, forward strand.
ACAAAAAATAATAAAATAAAATAACAAACTCGTAGTCGAAAGACTGACTTGATTTGGCTTTTTCTACCCTGGGTACCACTGAGTAGCCTGCGAAGCGCCAGACGCATTTCCGGTCGTCACTTCTCGGAGGGAGAGAAGCGACGACCGGAAATGCGTCTGCCGCTTCGCAGGCTAACCAGTGAGACGTTTTGGTTCACGTTACGCAATGGCACAAGGTAGGGTTTCCCTCTCTCTCGGAGTCTGCTTCACTGCTGTTTTGTTCCAGGTGACTCCTTTAGATGAACCCTAGTGTCTTTCACACCCGTATCCTGTGTCATCACGCAAGGCTAAACTCCCTTGCGTCAGGACACAGGAAACGGAGACTAGTAGGTGTAATCATTGTAAAAAAAAGTAATTTAAAAAAATCTATAATGCGATGGATTCAGAAGAAAACAAGTTAAGACGAACCGAAATTAATAAAAATGGGTTGAAAAATTTTTATAGTGAATGATTGTATTTAAAGTAATTTACCTGGATTTTTATATACCTATATTATGTTTTGGAACCCAACTTTCACCCCGGCCCTCTTCTTGGGAGTGATGGGATTTGCGCGCTTCTTATTTTCACTTTGCTCGTTGTAAATACGTCCCCACTATACTATCTGAGAGCCTGGCACAGGCTAGAGTAGCTGGAACGGAACGAAAAATTTGGATCACATATTCGGGTCTTCCCTCCCCGCCAAGGGACGTTACTGGTAAGAACGTTTTGATTCATTTTGCCGAAAAGAATTATCAAATATCATTATATAATGTTTTCTAATTCTTTCAACTGTAAACGGGTTAATAGCTGTATAAAATCAGGCTCTACAAGTGACACACGTTCACACTAGACTAAAGGATTCTGCGGGACTACATACATTTGTGTGAAACTATTTCAGACATTTATACCTTGTTTTAGATGGTTTTAGATCGTTTGCGAGTGGTTGTAGATGTTTTTGAGGTGGTTGTAGATGGTTGTAGGTAGTTGTTGAATTTTTTGAGGTGGTTGTAGGTGGTTTTAGGTGGTTGTAGATGGTTTTAGGTGGTTTTAGGTCGTTCCATGTTTTAGTAACTACGGGCAAAATGGTCTTCACGTTTCCGTTTCTCTACGGGACACGTTTTGCGGGCCGCGGAAAAAAATTTCACACAACAAAGTATAAAGGATGTGCTTTAAGACCATATTAGTTTTGGCCTCAAATTCTATGTACCAGTGGGCTTTTCTTGGGGTAGAAGTAAGCAAAAATTAGCCTAGTCGCTCAAGCGCTTCAAGTGGGGTAACTAAAACGGCCAGAAACAAGACTATTTTGACAGCTTTTCAAAAGTAATCTAGTGTTTTAGAAAGAGCAAGTGAAGTGCTATGAAATGTCAAAAGTACATTGCTAGATAATATCACGTTTACGAGCACGAGCGAAACGAAAATGAATCATTTTTGTCAATTTTCAAAGGCGGCGGGAGGCCAAAATGGCGATTTTCAAACTTTCCTCGATTTTGAAAAAACTCGAGCGCTTTGGGATCTTTTAATTGTATTTTCGAAAATAACTCACTAAAGGCGTTATTTGGGCAAAATATGAAGAAAGTGAAAATTTTGAAACTGTCGCCGGATTCTCGATATTTACAGAAACTGTCTCTTAAACACTGATCGAGGGGAGGCTGTACGTTTTCAAAAGCTACCGACCACTATTAAAAGACAATACAATACTTTTTTATACAATACTTCCAAGGTCATCATCCCAGAAATGAAAAGGACAGACGATTGTACGTTTCTGCCCCTTGCAAAAGTGCAATATTGGAGAGATGAATATAGCAGTACGAATAGAACCCACACACAAAAAGACTAAGTTACACACCTTTACGGTCGAGTACTCCTCCCTCTTAATTCGCTGCAGCCGTGCCAGCTTTTAATACATGCTGATCGCTTGGAATCTTATTAGTGTTGCGTTTGTTATCGAACATGATTTCCCCGAATGACTTGCAAAGACGAACCGCACAACTGCGATTACTGTAGCCTGAGAAAAGGATTCGCTGGTATTTGTTAATGTTTATACAGGAAAAGAATGGAATAAAGCGATTCATAAAGGCCTGACTTTGCCTCTCGTCCTGACATGGTACTGTCACGTGAGTCAAAACTAAAAGATGGCGGGTGAAGTCTTTCCGCGAATGACGTCATAAATTAAAAATTCAAGATGGCGCCCAGACTTATTAAAAGCGTGTATAGTTGCTTCTTTGTATTTTTTATGTTCCCGGTACTCAGATCTCCGGCACAGTTTCTCCCAACACGGACCGACCTACGCCGAGGGGTAGAAACAAATAAAAAGAAGAACTAGTAATAGCTATTGATGCAGTCACGGGATGGGACCTTAACACGGACACCGCCGTCAATACTGAGTCATTTTTCTTTCTTTCTGGGCTTCAAAATGAAATGGTCACAATTCTGTTTATTTTAGTAGCAGTGGAACCCCGCTATAACGAAGACCCGTTATAAAGAAAAAACATCTGAAAGTGCGGCATAGAAGACGCGAGGCTGCGAGGTGGCAGCATAATAAAGCCGTGAGCGAAAGGTCCACGGCTGAATGACTATCGAAGCGATGTAGCATCAGCTAATGCAAGGTAACTATTATGACGTAATGCAGAACAGAGAATGTATTGTTTTCGAGCTTTGGATTCTCGTAAATTACGTTAATTCATGACATGTCATTTCGTTGGTACTTAGCGATAGCTACAAATAATATAATTACATAATCATACAACGGATAAAACGGACAGTTACATGAAATAACTGAGGTTTAATTGAGGCTTGATTTCGCTTAGCTACTTACATAGTTCTGTTTTCTCAGTTAGAAAAGGAAAAGAGGAATGGGTGGATGATTTAACTTTAAGGGAGGCGTATAGCTAGAGGGTAACAGGTGCAAGTCAACAAAATTTAAATAGGAAAAAGTTTCCATTTGTTTGAAAAGGCGGTTGAAGAATTACAGCGAAGTGTTTAACTTGTTTTTCGATCTCAATGACCGAATTTAGCTTACCCTTGAAGAGGGACATGCAAGGAGACGCTCCAGCTAATTTGCGCGAGTAGATATGATTTTTCTCAAGGAGAAGAACGAGGTTGAAGGCTATAAAGGTTGCAAACTTTACACAGTCCCTTCAGATAAAAGTTAACCAGTTAAGGCAGCATTGCTCTTGAGGCTCTTTTGAAATAAAAATTGTTTAACATCGTGTCAAAAAAACTTTTGTTGCCGAAAAATAGATGAGAAATAGTTCCTATTTCTTGTTGGCAAAAACAACATTATCAGATTGCTTAAGGTTAACTTTCTGTAAAAAAATCCTTAGTAGTCCGGCGGCTTAGGTAGGAATTTTAAGTGAATTGTGCACTTTTAGATACAAGCATGAAATTTGGCAACTGATAGTAGTCACCAATATATAGTGCCAACCAAAATTACGTCCGTTTCCATAGAAACCGCAATTTATTAAAATTCATAAAAAGTTAATGAATCCAATTCATTAAATTATCTGTCCTAGTTTATCAAGACATAGTATCATTTCACTCAGTCATTCAACCTGTTTACCACGTACATCTTGTTTATAACACGCTATTGCACCTTAACTATGCGATGCCATGGCAACGGTAAACAAAGGAAAACTTAAACATACAACAACTGAATAAAATTAATGTGCCTTTAGTTGGTTTGATCATTATATGTAATACAATCTGTATCTTTGCACATAGCTTCATTAACTAATTGATTTCACATTTTCGTTACGAATAAACTTGAGGTGATTCTCTAGTTTTGTCGCTGTGCATCCCTCACTGCGTATAACAAGATGGCCGCCACAAAAAACAGCTTCTGCAGAAACATGATTAAATTAAAAAAGGATAAAACATCAGCACCTGACGTTTTCAGTAGCTGTTCGTTCATCCCTCGCGCAAATTTTGAGAAAAGTTCAGTGATGGTCAGTTACTATGGCTACGAGATATGAAGTCATAAGTAGCAGGTGGTCAAGCCATTTTTGAGTGAAAGTACATTTTTTCCAACTTTTTTCAACAATAAAAGTAAATCTTGGGGCTAAATTCATGCAAAGTGCTGATTTATATGTTATTTTTTATGTAAAGCACAAAAAATCAACATTTCTCGCAGTTTTTTAAAATTGTTGGTAAAATCCAAGATGGCGGCCAAGATGGCGACCATTGTTGGTGACGTCACAGGTCTCCAGTAGCGCCACCATCCATAAAATATACCTCATCTTGTTAAGAAGATCAAAGGCTTGTAACTTGACCAAAATTTATACGCTTTGACGAGCCTTTTGGGGATGGTTTGGCCCCACCGTCTGATGATGATGATGATATAATAGTCATCGTCGTCAAATCGTCTTGTAAAACAAGAAGACAGAATTGTTCAATTGCAGCGAAGGTGTACTTGCAAAGGTTAGCTATTATCTGGTGTAGCCCGCTGTCAGACTAGCAGAGAGTTACTGCGTCGAACCAGTATGCTTTACCAGTTCTAAAGTATTTCATGTGGACCCACACATGATCACTTGCCGACTTACCGTAGTTGAATAGAGAAGCGTTAAGTTATCGTGGAGAATGGTGGAAATCAACCCCTGGGATCGGTAGCACAACTCTACATTTCAAGAAAGAACGGTGGAAGAGGCTTGAGATCAGTTGAAGCGGAGTATAAAAGCACAAAGATCAAAGCGGCTGTTAAGTTATTTGAGAACTCAGATACGACCATGAGCGCCGTAAGAAGGCAGTGCAGACCGCGTTTCACTCAATAAAGATGCTAAAAACTATGCTTTTCATATCTACACTTAACTCTGACATTACAGCATCCTAAACCAGGGGCCACTCCAGAGGATGGTGACGAAATAGCAGGGAAAAAAGCTTAAGACCACTCTTGCCAAGGTACAACAGAAAGCTTATTATGGCCCACTCGGAAAAAAGAAATGGCAAGGGAAACTGACTAAAAGTATATAGGAAGACTCGTTCCTTGACAGTGGTGGGTGTTTTGCATGGATGAATAGCTGGAGATCGTTGCCAACCCATACCGTAGCATTACGCCGCAAAATGTAACAATTGACGCAAAATGTAACATTAACGCGAAATGTAACAACTTTTGGCGCAAAATGTAACATTAACCCGAAATGTAACAACTTTTGACGCAAAATGTAACAACTTTTTAACGCGAAATGTAACAACTTTTTGACGCAAAATGAAACAATATTTTTTAACGCGAAATGTAACAAGCAAAATGTTACAGCCTTGAAATAACTGAGAGACGTGGACATGAGCCTTGTTGATAAAGTATAAATTGTCTGGTGGTTACAAAAACAGTTTATTCATAAAGTTTTCTTATAATGTCAAATAAACTTACAAAAGGTCGTAAAACAGGTGGTGATAAAGTTACAAGTCATATATAACCTTGGAATAGCAGTATGAACAATAACAACAACGCTAACTTATTAAACATTACGTATGGAAAATATCCCAAACTACGCGAAAAAAATATGACCAGAAATGCGAACAATAACACCGTAGGAAACACGCACCAATCAGCAATTGAAATGCAAGTCAAAAGTAAAAGTTACGAAAGGTAATCTTTCAAAAGAAAATTTTGAACGTAGTCAATAAGATAGATATGAAATTTCTCATTTCTTACCGGACTTCCAGTAAATGTGAGAAATTTCATATCAACCCAGTCCTACTGCCTTAAAACTTAACCATGCCAACGCCCATTTAAAACTGTTGATTATCTCACGCAGTCGGATGACTGCTCTGCTACACTTTCCTTTTAGGGAAAAGGGGAGGAGGTGGGTAAAAACAGACAGCGTCGGATATAAACAGAAAGCGTCTTCACTCGACGAAAGTGTAAAAAGAATGATCAGCAATCGATACTCGCCTCGATTTCATACGGGCTCAACTCCTTAGAGGGAGTATGCTAAAAATGCACCATGCTAACCAATCTAATACGTCCTAGATGTTGTAACGCCAACTTTCTTTTCAGCGTCACACATATGTACAGAAAGATATACTAAACAGCAATTCGTTCTACTGTTTCAGGATTTAGTTACTATTATCGAAAATGTTTTGTAAGTTTATTTGACATTATAAGAAAACTTTATAAATAAACTGTTTTTGTAACCACCAGACAATTTACACTTTATCAACAAGGCGCATGTCCACGTCTCTCAGTTATTTCAAGGCTGTAACATTTTGCTTGTTACATTTCGCGTTAAAAATATTGTTTCATTTTGCGTCAAAAAGTTGTTACATTTCGCGTTAAAAAGTTATTACATTTTGCGTCAAAAGTTGTTACATTTCGGGTTAATGTTACATTTCGCGTCAAAAGTTTTTACATTTCGCGTTAATGTTACATTTTGCGTCAATTGTTACATTTTGCGGCGTAACAGTAGCAGCCATGCAGGAATTGTACCAACAGATGTTACCACCCCAATTATACCACAAAAGGAAATCTGGAAAAGGGAGTGGAACTTCAATTGTCGTGTGCCAAATGTGACGTAAATCACCCGAAAGTGTGTCGCACGTATAGGCGGGGCGTGGGACACTTTTTCAGACTAAGTATCTCGCGAGGCATAATGCAGCTCTTAAAATCCTACCTTTTCTTTGAGATCCTGGAGGACCTCGAATTTATTTCAAAGTGCCTCCATGGTATTCAAAGGCCCAACCCAAACCGTCGTATGAGAATGGGAGAGCGTAAGCTTTATGGGATGTACCGGTTTATACAGACAGCATTGAGGTGTGGGCCAACGGATTGACACCAAATTGACGCCAGAATAGTCGACAAAGAGCAGAAACGAATGTTTAGACATTGAAATGAGCTGTCCTTGGCTGGATAACCGCGAAGTGAAAGAGACGGAGAAGACACAGAAATATGGTCACTAATGTGGGAACTGGGAGAGAGAGAAATCCTGGCTACCAAGTGAAACAGTATAACATCATTATGGATGTTCTGGGAGGATATTCAGCTGACGTGAGTCAAATAGTCAAAGAACTTGTTGAAGAGAATAGTGCCACCATCTCACAAACATCGCAGAGATCTGTCATATCTAGTACACTAAACTTTGCGCGCAGCTTCAAAATTCTTGCTTAAACAAAGAGGATTGTTGCGAAAGTGTTCCTTTTTTAGGAAAAAAATATTATTGTATGTTGAAAATTTTATTGAAACTGTTAGTATGATTTTGCCATAGATCTTAAGCTAAGTAGAATGGTGGACAAAATTTTAGGACAACATTTTTTTCATTTTTTTTCTATTAAGTAAACGTATTAATAGTTTACAAGAGCCGGTTATGATACTTTTTGTAGTTCCAGTTTTTTCGGTTTTACTTTATTTTAATAATATTTTTTGTTGGTTGAAGTTCGGTTTATTATTTACCCGACCAGCGGTATTTTGCTTAGGCCCAGGTCCGCGCGATCGCAAACATGTAAAAAGGTGCTCGCCGTGTTTGTTCTAAGTCTTAGGTTGTATTTGTTTTGCATTTAGCAATCGGTCTTCATCGTGCTCGCCGGACGTCTTAACACGTGTTTGTAAGTTTCCTTTTTTAGCGTTTTCTGTATTTCGTCGGTTTTAAGTGTCAGTGTAAGTTTTTCATTTTTATTTCTGTAATTTTCGTGCATTTTGTATTCCATCTAGAAACCATGTTTATCGTGAGGTTGGTTATCGTACATGAGTTTGACACGAAACATCTCCATGTAGTTCCGAATTAAAGGTTGTTGTTTTGGCGGCTACATTAGTTTAAACACGTGCCGGTGTCTTCATGGATTACGAAGCAAATGCAGTTAGCGACGAAGTGGCTGGTCCGCGTGGTGAAGAAGCCAGACATGTGCAAGAAATTACCCAACTGAAAAGAACTAGAGCTGGTTTTAAGTCGGTACTTACGAGGAAGAGGAATGAACTCTCTGAGTTATTAGAGGTTGGTGCTGACGTTGATTGTGTAAAGAACAAAGTATCTGAGCTTAATCAAGCATTTGAAAACTTCAAGGGAGCTCATGAGTTGTACACCAAGAGTCTTGTTGATGTCGGTAGTATTAAGGAAGCCTATGAGTATTTTCACGCCGAATATCATGCTGTTAGTCGTTTGAAAGAAAAGGTAGCTGGTTGGATTGTCGGTGTTGAGTGTGCAAATGCAAATTCGCCTGATTCTGATGTTTTACCTGAAGATTCAATCAGTCAGGCAGGCACAGGTGGTAGATCTGTGGCCAGTAGTAGCAAAGCAAGTTCTGTGAGACGAAGATATGTTGAAGAATCAGCCAAAAGAAGAGCCTTGGAGGCAAAGTTGAAGTTGTTTGAGGAACAACAAGCTTTAGCAGAAAGAAAATTCCAGTTGCAGCAGCAAGAGAAGAGATTAAAAATTAAGTCTGATCTTATCCAGATAGCAGCAAAGGAGCAAGTGTATGCAGAAGCAGATGCTTTGGAAAGAGGTAGTACATTTGAGTTAGATCTCAAGTCAAAGGAACTTTCTCCGCAAAATTGCACGATTAAAGAACGTGAAGAAACAGGAGCAGCTAAAGTTGAACGTGAGGGTCTCAACCCTGTGGTCTCTGGGTGGTCTCCTTCATCTCTGCCCCCCTGTGAACAGGAAATGAATCAATCACAAGCCAGTGTAGAAGCTATTGAAAGAATGGTAGACATCCAGGAAAAGCAGGCAAAATGCATGGAGGGCCTAGTTAATCAGCAATACAAGAGTGCTCTAACCTTAACCCTGCCTAAGCCTGAAGTACCAGTTTTTGGGGGAGATCCTGTTGAATATTCAAACTTTGTGAAAGCATTTGAGTGTCTGATAGAGTCTAGGACAGAAAGTAGTAGCTCAAGATTGTATTACCTTGTACAGTATACAGAGGGAGAGGTTCAGGAGTTGATGCGCAGTTGTTTAGCTATGGATCCAGAAGAAGGTTATCGTGAAGCCCGTAAATTACTAAAACAGCGGTATGGTCAGAGTTACAAGATTGCCACAGCTTATGTAGATAAGGTGACTAAGGGACCAGCAATTAAGTCTGAAGACAGAAAAGGATTGCAGAACTTTGCCACCTTGCTGACAAGTTGTAGAAACACTTTGAAAAGTATTGGTTACAGTAGCAAGATTGAAAATCCAGAGAGCTTGAGGGGTGTTATCAATAGGCTACCTTATGATTTGAGAAAGAAGTGGCGAAACACTGCTGACCAGATATCAGAAGATCAGGACAGAGAGATTAAGTTTGAAGACATTGTTGTATTTGTAGAGAAACAAGCCCGTGCTGCTTCACACCCAGTTTTTGGTGACATCTCAGCTCGCTCCTGGGATCATGAAAGGGAAAGGAACAGCAACTCCAAACCAAAAGTAAAAAGCTTTGCAACCAAAGGGGACGGTGCAGACCAGGGAAGAAGCAATGAAAACAAGGAGGATCCCGCTGGTGAAAGAAATGGAAATCCAAAGAACTGTCCAAAGTGTACAAGAGATCATTATTTGCATGACTGTCCCGAATTTAAAAGGGAGTCTTCTGAGGAGCGTGCACAGTTTGTGAGAAGCAAAAGACTCTGCTTCAACTGCCTGAAACCGTACCATAGAGTGCAAGATTGCAGAAAGAAAGGAGCTTGCAAGGACTGCGGTAGAAAACATTCATCATTGTTACCTCATCCTCCAGTAGCTGGTGGCAATGCAAACAAAGATCGGAATTTAACTGGCAAACAACCAGAGAATCCCACTGGACAAGGACGTGAACCAGCTGCTCCAAAGGTCAACAATGGTTTTATTGAGGTCGAGCCTGCACTTTGTGGTTTGACAGGAATGTCAAAGGCAACAGTTGGTCTGCCTGTGGTGCCAGTAAAGGTTACGGGGATAGGATGTGAGAAGCCTGTGGTAACTTATGCATTTTTGGACAAGGATTCCAATTCAACATTTTGCACAGAAGACCTACTAAACGAGTTAGGGCTAAAGGGTGAGGAGACGAGTTTCTCATTATCCACTATTGAGAAACAGAACAGTAAGGTCAAATGTAGTGTTGTTAGCTTGGTGGTTCACAATCTTCAAGAGGACGAGTTTATTGACCTGCCGTCAGTCTTCTCTACGCCAGCTTTGCCAATTACATGCGAAGATATCCCGAAGCAAGAGGATGTTAAGAGATGCCACACCTCGATGGAATCTATATACCAAAGGTGGAAGCACAGGTTGGCCTACTTATTGGTAATGACAATCCGAAAGCACTTGAACCAAGGGAGATTAAGCAGAGCAGAAGAAAAGGCCCATTTGCTGTTAGAACTGTGTTTGGCTGGACAATAAATGGTCCACTGGGTCGCGAGGGCACTGGAGGTAGCCACACTGTTAACTTAGTTAAAGGAGACATTGAACTGGAGGAGCAGTTTAAGAGATTTTGTAATCAAGAGTTTAGTGACTCTATTGCGGACACAGCCATGCAAATGTCTAAAGATGATCACAAAGCGGTTGCAATTATGGAGCAGACAGCGGTTCTAAATGGAAATCATTACACAATGGCGTTGCCATGGAAATCACCTCCTCCTCTTCTGCCGAATGACAGGGTGATAGCCTTACACAGATTAATGCTCCTGAAAAGGAGATTTCGCAAAGATCCTGGTTTGTTCAGTAAATACTCGCAGGTAATGGATGATCATCTTCACAAGGGATACACAGAAAAGGTGCCTGAGAGTCTGCTTGACCGCTCTGATGGTATGGTTTGGTACCTTCCCCACCACCCCGTTTTCCATCCTGACAAGCCCGACAAGACAAGGGTTGTTTTTGACTGTGCTGCTAAGTTTAGAGAAGTGTCGTTGAATGATAAACTCTTGCAAGGGCCGGATTTCACCAATACCTTGGTGGGTGTAATGACAAGATTTCGACAGGAACCTATAGCCTTAATGTCAGACATTGAGTCCATGTTTCATCAGGTGGAAGTAGCTCCAGATCACTGTGATGCACTGAGGTTCTTATGGTGGCCAGGAAATGACATGGAAAGGGAGCCACAAGATTACCGGCTAAAGGTTTTTCCGTTTGGTGCTGTTTGCTCACCTAGTTGTGCTGGTTATGCTTTGCGCAGAACCGCCCAAGATAATGAAGGTCTATTTCCTCCGGAGGTTATTAAGACAGTGAACAAGAACTTTTATGTGGATGACTGTTTAAAGTCAGTGACAGATGAAGATTCAGCAGTTTCGCTCGTGCCTAAGCTTGGACAGCTCCTGTCAAATGGAGGATTCCACCTGACTAAGTGGGTGTCTAATTCCCCGAACGTACTTGCCTCTATTCCTGAATCAGAGAGGGCAAAGTCTGTAAAGGATCTTCAGTTGGGTGTCATGCCTTCTCAACGGGCCCTTGGCGTCAAGTGGAATCTAGAGTCAGACACATTTGGTTTCAAAGTGAAGGTTAAAGAGAAGCCCCCTACTCGCCCCGGTATATTGTCTTTGGTCAGTTCAGTGTATGACCCCCTGGGGTTTGCCAGTCCTTTCGTATTACCTGCTAAAGTTATCCTGCAAGACCTGTGCTGTCGCGGTTTGAAATGGGACGAGGTGGTCCCTGACGAACACTTGAAGAACCGGGAACAATGGCTTCGTGATCTTCCACGGTTGGAAGAATTTTCTGTTAATCGCTGTTTTAAAGGTAGTGGGTTTGGAGATGTTAGTTGTTGTGAACTCCACCACTTTAGTTACGCTTCGCAAGTTGGTTACGGTGCAGTCACTTATCTTCGCTTAGTCAAAGAATCAGGTCAGATTCATTGTACCTTGGTGATGTCCAAGTCAAGGGTCGTCCCCCTGAAGAGGATCACTATACCTCGATTGGAACTATCTGCTGCCACTGTCTCTGTCAGACTTGACAAGATAATCAAACGAGAGTTAGAACTAGCTGTTGATCGATCGTTTTTCTGGACAGATAGTACATCGGTGCTGAAGTATGTAGCAAACAGTCACACAAGGTTCCACACATTTGTGGCGAACAGGTTGTCTCAGATCCATGACTGTTCTTCTCCTTCTCAATGGAGATATGTACCGTCGAAATTGAACCCAGCCGATGATGCGTCGAGGGGTCTCAAAGTGGATGAGCTGCTTACAAACAGCAGGTGGAAGGTGGGTCCACCCTTTCTGTGGCAGTCAGAAGACAAATGGCCAAGCTATCCTGGTGTGGAAGAGCTCTCTGAAGAAGATCCTGAAGTCAAGAAAGATGCGAAGGTTGGTGGTGTACTCACTGATGGTGATGCTATTCAAGTTGACCAGTTGTTAGAGAGATTCTCGTCTTGCATAGCCTTAAGAAGTTTGTTGCATGGTTCCTAAGATATAAGACAAGCCTCCGCAAGTTCTGTGCTCGAGACAAGGAGAAGCCAGTGATACCGGCTGTGAAGTCTAGTATTGAGCCGATTAGCGTGCCTGAAATGAGAGAGGCTGAACGAAGTATTGTTAAGTATGTGCAAGAGAAGCACTTCAAGGAAGAGATTGAAGGCCTCAAGAGAAATCAGGATGTTGTTACTGTGATTCCAAGTCAAAGGCCCAAAGGAGGTTCAGTTAAGAGAAGTAGCAGCATATTTGGTTTAGACCCGGTTCTGGTGGACGGAATTCTGGTTGTTGGTGGACGGTTGCGGCATGCTTCGTTGCCTGAAGATGCCAAACATCAAATCATTTTGCCTAAAGACCACCATGTTACGAACTTGATAGTGCGGCACTATCACTTGGCATCTGGTCATTCGGGGAGAGAGTATGTTCTGTCACTTCTACGAAGTAAATTCTGGGTTATCCGAGCCAATTCAGTGGTACGTAAACTTCTCGCTAATTGTTTCAGCTGCAGACGGCGACAAGCTCCTGTGTGTAGTCAAAAGATGGCAGATCTTCCTAAGGAACGTGTTACACCCGGACAGCCTCTGTTCAGTCATGTTGGGATCGACTACTCTGGCCCATTTATGGTGACGCAAGGAAGAAGTCAAGTGAAGAGGTACGGCTGTATCTTCACGTGTCTAACGATCAGAGCCGTCCACATCGAAATCGCGCTCTCGCTTGATACGGATTCTTTCATAAACGCTCTTCGGCGGTTCATCGCGAGAAGAGGCAAGCCTGTGTTGGTGAGGACTGATAATGGGACCAATTTCGTCAGTGGTGAGAAAGAATTGCGCACCTGCATTCAGAAGTGGAACAGACAGCGTATTCATGAATATTTGCTGCAACAAGAAGTTCGTTGGATTTTCAACCCCCCAGCGGCGTCGCACCACGGTGGTATTTGGGAACGGTGTATAAGAACTACTCGCAAGATCCTGAACGCTCTTCTCAATGAGCAGGTCCTGAATGATGAAGGGTTGCTGACTCTCATGTGCGAGGTGGAGGCGGTTATAAATGGTCGACCCATCAAGAAGGTTTCTGAAGATTCCAGAGACTTAGAAGCGCTTTCCCCTAATCACTTGCTTCTACTACGACAAGGAGCTGTGTTACCACCAGGTCTTTTCCAAAGGGAAGATAACTACTCCCGGCGAAGGTGGCGCCAGATCCAATATTTAGCGGATCAATTTTGGAAACGCTGGTCTAGAGAGTATATCCCTTTGCTTCAAAGGCGACAGAAGTGGAACAATTCACGTCGAAATTTAGCTGTGGGAGACATTGTGCTTGTAGCTGACGAGACAACCCCGCGGAGTTGCTGGCCATTAGCAAAAGTGATCGAAGTTATGCCAGACAGTGATGGTTTTGTGCGACGAGTTAAAGTCAAGACTAAGACAACAGTTCTGGAGCGACCAGTCGCTAAGTGCGTGCTTTTGGAGGCTACTGAAGAGAATGAACATTAAGAACATTTATCGAAAACATTGAAGTTTCACTTCAACATACTGTATTTGAACTGTGCTTAGATTCAAGTCATTACTCGAGGAGTTAGATTTACATAAGAACTTTGAGAACACTAACAGTGCTTAAATGCCCATGTGCATTTAATGGGGTGGGGAATGTAGTTCCAGTTTTTTCGGTTTTACTTTATTTTAATAATATTTTTTGTTGGTTGAAGTTCGGTTTATTATTTACCCGACCAGCGGTATTTTGCTTAGGCCCAGGTCCGAGCGATCGCAAACATGTAAAAAAGTGCTCGCCATGTTTGTTCTAAGTCTTAGGTTGTATTTGTTTTGCATTTAGCAATCGGTCTTCATCGTGCTCGCCGGACGTCTTAACACGTGTTTGTAAGTTTCCTTTTTTAGCGTTTTCTGTATTTCGTCGGTTTTAAGTGTTAGTGTAAGTTTTTCATTTTTATTTCTGTAATTTTCGTGCATTTTGTATTCCATCTAGAAACCATGTTTATCGTGAGGTTGGTTATCGTACATGAGTTTGACACGAAACATCTCCATGTAGTTCCGAATTAAAGGTTGTTGTTTTGGCGGCTACACTTTTAATATTTCAATATTACGGTCAGACGCCCAACTTCTCTGTTTTTTACTAATACTGGGCATCCAGAGGTGTAAAACTGCCATAATAACAATTACACTTTTAATATTCGTATCAATGTTGTACATAAGTTCGCATCGAAGCTGACCCTAATTGATCCATCGTGTAACTCGCACTAGGGCCAGGAGACAGTGACTGAAGGAACAAATTAGGGAGCAATTCAAGAACACTACAATAAAGACATTATAAGCGAGCGTGAAGGCAGAAACGTGACGGGCTTTTGCAATCGTCTCGATGGTTGGACGAAAAGCATTTTGTCAATACGGATGCTTTAATTGATCGCTAGTTGCGAGGATAGACTTCTTCACCTTCCCCAACAATTGCTGCTGTAGTTCAAGAACACTACAATAAAGACATTTTATTACGCATTCTTTTTTTTGAAATATGTAAAGCCGACCGAAAGTTTGGGGATTATTTGTGTTCCCATGACAATGCCTTAAACACCAAAACTTGTAAGCTAGTTACTTGAGGCCAGTAACAACTAAAGCGATTCTTCCACTAGAAACGTATCGATAGCAATATTTTATCGCAAAACTAGTACATCTTGCACGAGTGGTTGCTTTGAAAAGTGTTTTTTCCTCAAAATCATATCCAAAAATTTAATTTCAACCAGTGAAAAAAATAAATAAATAAACAACATGCATAAAATATACTTCAAACAATTTGCAGTGCACTATTTTGTTAACAATGAATGTGGTTTTATAGCATTTGTTGTTTGTTGTTTTGTTTTTTTTGCTCAATGTAAGAGAATCCAAGACAGAATTAATTGGATTCTGGATTCCATGCCATGAATTCTGTATTCCAGGTAATGGATTCCATTCTTAGTCAGTGGAGCTTGGATTCTGGATTCCAATCGTTAGTGGGATTCCGGAGTTCTGGGAGCTGTATTCCGGATTCCAAAGCCACGGATTTCGTATTTCACAACCAAAGTTTTCCCGGATTTAGGATTCCACAAACAAAACACGCTTGGAAGTTTTTGCTTCAATTCGGGCCAACTTTGTTCGGGACCGTCCGAAGCCTGGTTCCTAACAAAGACAAATTCAAGATGGCGACGTGAAGCCAGACGAACTACGGCTGATTATAACGGCACTGAAGAGGCGTGAAAACATTAGGAATTGCAATTTCAAACCAATAAATGAAATGAACACAAGTTAAATTATTCATACAGTAATATTTCAGCTCAGTAGACATCATGTCATTTAGAGCAGAAGCTCTGTTCTGTACATCGATTATAGTACTAATTATCGATCTCTTTAGTAACAACTAAGTTTCAAAATGCCTTCTTTAAGAACTTCGCTTTGATAACTTTAACTTACCTTCATTAAGAAGTTTGAAGCGACACCTTTCTTGTTTGGTGGGGGTGTTTTAATGTCAAAGAAGAGACCTCAAATACACTTGAACGTGGCTGAACTGGTGTTGTTTGACGATGACATGATGTATTATTGTAACTTCCCACTTTTCAACGAACAGAATTCCTCGCTGTTTATTATTATCTGCCACGAAGGTTAGCATTTTTTCTTGACAATTCACGAAGTAGAAATCGCTTTACTGAGAATAGGATAACCTCGGAGCGGAGGAGTGATTTTCTTGCTTCTCGCAAGTCATCCAAAACCTGTTAGTTCATCCATTAACAAGCGTGATTTAAACCTAATTGACCAAAAAATGGTATTTTTTGTAAAAAAAATTCATGTGCGTAAGCTCCAAACTTAAGCAACTAAAGCATCAAAACAAAGGATAAATACCTTCTTCATATTTTCCTCGTTTCCGTTTTTGAGATATGGGCACCAAACAGCAGACATAAAACCTTTTCCAAAGCTTACTTCAGCCAGACTTTTCTCTCAAGAACCTCGCAAGAAACTCTTTCTTCGCCGACATGAAGCTAGTCTCAAAATATTCGAAGACAAGGCATGCAAGGTACCGATAAAAAGCTCTTTCTTCGCAGCTTTTGTCGCGCTTGTCAAAACATTGTTTATTAGTACCAGTTCTCTCTCACATAGCGATAAGGCCTGACCGATTTTCGCTCTTGGCGGGCTGGCGATATGGCCGCGCAGAATTTCAAAGAAGAGGACTGGGGAGACGGGGACACTTTTCGTGGCCGAAATTGAGCAAAAAATTTCCAAGCGTGAAAATTTCCCGCATTTGGAAATCCGGATTCCCTTATATATATATATATATATATATAGTAGTAACAACAACAAGACCTTTAAAATATTTCACTCTGTTAACTGCCAGTCATCATGGGTTATTTACATTATTGAGTGTAACATCTGCAATCTACAGTACATAGGCAAGAGCGAAACACCGTTCAATCTTCGCTTAAACAACCACAGAAATCATATCAAAAAGGGAATCAGCAGTTGTGAACTTACGGAACACTTTCTACATAATAAACGAACACACAACTTCGACAATAACGTGATCATTACAATAATAGAACAGATCAGGAAAGATAATATAAGCAATGAACAGAAAAAAGATCTCCTGAGACACCGGGAGATATTCTGGCAAAAGAAACTGAATTCCATGCAGCCAAATGGACTTAACAAACGAATTGGCTAACAATTCAATATAGTTGCAGTGATCTTTACAAAGTTCTGGGTACACAAAATGTTTTTAACATACGTTGTAAGGGTCGCTAAATACCGCAAATTCGTAATTGATGTACATACACAATTATGCTATACAATTAAGCAATTTACGGATGAAATTACCTTTAACACGTAATATAATTAACTGTAATACCGAACGCAGTTTAGACCCCTGAAGAAGGCGTAAGCCGAAACGCGTCGGGTCAATAAAGGATTAAAATCAACATATGTAGTCCATTCTCCTTTGTACAAAGTATATATATATATATATATACCTGGTTTTTTGAAAACCGGGCTACCAAAAAATGTCAGTCTCTCGCACTGATTGTTAATTTGATGGCCCTTGTTACTTGAAAAGGAAAATCTCACCTCAAAAAGAAATTATTGAATACATGAGCTTCCATTTGATAGAATCGTCTGTCTAGAAAGTAACAAAAGTGAAGTTTTCCTCATTAATCTGGAAAATAAGGCATTTTAAGAAGCAATTTATAGTGTCGGTGTCACCGATTGCAAAGCCAATTCCCCAGTTCACCCCATTTTTAATTGAAGCTGGTCTCCCAAAAACAATCTAAGCCAACACTGCTCAACAAAACCAAGTCCTAAAACCAGCAGTTCAACTGCTTGCTGACAAGGAACATTATCAACAGAGTGGGTCATTGCTTGCATGCAAACACCACAAACAAACTGCATAAGAGTGCAAAACCACATCAAACTTTACAACAACCCCACTCCCCTGGAATTTAACCAGGCTACCCCAAATGCATACCAGACGATAGCCTCGTGTCTGTGCAATAACATGGCACCCAGCCAGACACAACCCACCCTTAATTTGAGTGAGACATTCAGCTTTGAAAGACAGGGGTAGCCCCGGTACAAAAACTCAGCCAATCCGCACTCTAACACAAAGTATAGTCTTTACAACAACCCCACCCCCCTGGAATTTTACCAGCCTACCCCAAATGCATACCAGATGATAGCCCTGTGTCTGTGCAACAACATGATACCCACTCAGACACAACCCCCCCCCCCCTTAATTTGAGGGAGACATTGAGCTTTGAAAGACAGGGGTAAGCCCAGGCACAAAAACCCAGCGAATCTGCACTCTAGCACAAAGTATAGTCTTTACAACAACCCCACCCCCCTGGAATTTAACCAGGCTACCCCAAATGC
This sequence comes from Porites rus, assembly GCA_964035705.1. NCBI lineage: Eukaryota > Metazoa > Cnidaria > Anthozoa > Scleractinia > Poritidae > Porites > Porites rus. The sequence goes on from OZ037992.1 coordinate 24,537,001, forward strand.
ATACCAGATGATAGCCCTGTGTCAGTGCAACAACATGACACTTAGTTTGACGGAAGCCCCCCTCAAAAAATATTATCTGGGCCCGTCCCTACGGGACGGGCTGTTGCCCCCCTTGTGCAAATTTTCTGGAATTTGCACTGATTTCTGTCACTTCCAGAAAGTTATTTGGAGCCCATGGTTAAGAGGTGAGGGTGGTTAGTCGTGAAGAGCGAGATTGTTATTTTTACACTAAAAGTATCAGGGCTTTAAGCAAATTAAGTTTTGAAAGATTGCCTGCAATGTGCTGGACTTGACTTAAGATTTCAGGCAACCCTGTTTTCAAAACTCCAGGTAGATATATATATATATTTTTACGATACCTTGCCACGAATTCAACACATTCGTTAACTCAGCTATTTATTGATGTATTTATTTATTTACTTTTTTTGGACAAATCGTGACCTGTAATCATTTAGGTATAATAGCCTAGAGAAAGACTAGAGACAACGGGAAGGGTGTCAGATACCAGCTGAAATAATTCTTCGGGATGACCTTGTAATGAAACTACATAATATTTTTATTCTGTAGATATAATGAAAGGTAAACGACAAGGAAAGGGAAAGCTTGGTCTCGTGGTACACCGTAAACATGAAAACAAATGTCTCCATTGTGTACAGCAGGGTTTTATCTAAGGTATTTGAGGGGTAGAAGCTTCCCCCCTCCAAAAAAATGCCCAGCTTCCCCCCCAAAAGATTGTTGTCATTACAGTATATAAGTAACTATATCGGAAAAATCATCCAGATGCAACGAGGTCAGTGCACACACCTTAACATTTCTCAAAATTGTCTCAAAATGCACCAGATTGCATCTCAGCGCATATTCGTTTCATAAAATTTCCGAGGGGCATGCCCCCGGACCCCCCAAGGAAGCTCGTGGCCTTCAGCCCTCGGGACTTCTCCCCCGAACGATAAATCCTAGATAGAACCCTGTACACATACAGATACGAATATAACTGAACTTCACTAGCCTAACTGTAGTTTCGTACATACAGTTGCCTGTAAGACAGTCCAACAAAAAATAAACCCGAAAACAACCTACAAACTACATAAATGAAACAGACAATTAATCATTTTTTTTTATTTGCCACTAAATTTCTATTGCGTTGAATCTATTACGTAGTCTAGGAGCAGGAGATATCTGCAAACTCAGTTGGTCTCCTCCAAGGAGGCACTCCTTAATTTAAACTTAAGCAAACATTACATACATTCACGTTGAATAAAGTTGCCTTATATATTTTTAATCAACCAGCATAAATATAATAGTGTTGTTCTTTAAAAAGCGATCTGAAATATTAGGAAGCAAATGTCATCCAAAATAAGAATAGATCCATAATGACAATAAATAAGAGTTTCTGAATCAGATATTGTTAGTAATTCCAGTGAAAGAAATATAAGCTAGCTTTAATTTCGCTGCAAATTAATAAAAAATCATAATAACGCTTGACATTTGCCCAAAAATGGTTTTTACGTTACCAACAAACATTAATATTGGTGTAAGCCTTAAAAGTAGGTCTATCTAGCCGCCGATTTCGTCATCTGATTAAGACAGAAACAAACAAACAAAAAAACAATACAAATCAAAGCAAAAACAGACAAAAGCCAAAACGGAAAAAGAAAAACAATTATAGCAAGGCGAAAAACACAACACTACAAGAAAAAAAATTCCAGTTATTTAAAAATACCACTTAAAGTTTGGTGTCATATATCCTTCCTGGAAGATCATGAATAATGATGGAGGAGAGGGAGGGTAGGTCTTGTTCAATATCTTCAATCGGGTTTGATGTGTCTGCCGGTGGTTCATGATCAACATCATCTTCAAGGGCAATATCAAGTGCCCCGCTGTCCTTTAAAGTGGTAGCAATAGACGGCATGCCGATCCTGCCACTTTGCAGTTGCTGTTTTAGAATATTCTTTCCAGAAGTTAATCCACGCACTTCTCCCTGCAAGTTAGTGAGAGGCAGCAGCAAGGACAAGCAACAGGAAAGCGACCATTTCGGGTTCTTGTGCCATTCTTTCAGGTTATGGTAAATAAACATCATGTATTGAACTGAAACAAACAAACAAACAAACAAAACACGCAAAGGCAGGATGTAGCAACAAACGTTTACCATTAAAAACAAACGTTAACCATTAAACAATTATTAGTCAGGATAGGGTTTTTGTGATATCCAGAATACTTAAGGTCGAGGTAGGGTTTATCAGCCTCAGCCTTCGGCTTCGGCTGATAACCCTTACCGAGACCTTGATTATTCTGGATATCACAAAAACAGAATCTAATAATTGTTTTATTATACATTGAACGAATCCTTTCTTTCTCGCTTCGACATAAAATGTTTTCAAAGTTTCTGCCAACTCTTTCTTTTGCTCAGGTTCTCTCAGTTTTTTTCTCTTTCACGTGATCAGCAAACAGCTCCTTTACCACCTTCGTCGACCTTTTTGTGTTTTGTGAGTCCTTGTCTTAAAATAATTTCGATGTCTTGGTCGGTCAACGAAGCAAATCTGGAAGTCAATGTTTTTGCTTCTTCACTGACGGCAAGCACAAAGCGCGCGAACTTGACGTGATTACCCTTAGAAATCATGCACCGCGGTCACACATGACATGATTACCCGTGACCTTGAGTGTTCTCGACCTGATTATTGTAATATATAGATTTAGCCAGGGCTAAAAGCGAAGCTCTCGATAATATTTAAAGTCTGTTCAAACAAAATATAAAATCGTGTAATGCTAAGCGCTTAAGGCATGCAACGCCGGAAAAAGGTAAAAAACAACAATAGGTCTAATTAGCAAAAGCAACTTTGCTCGTGCAGCACACTTTTTTTGTACATTTCTTTGCCTTTGTTTTGCACGACTAAAACGTGAAACTTCCAGAAACTTGACAACACGGATACAGAGACAATTTCCGCTTTCCGTTTTCGTCTTTATTGACTCTTTTGTTGTCTCTGCTTTACAACACGCCGGTGGCTATTCGATTTCCCGCCAAAATAACCTCGAGTTGCATTTGGGTTGCCATACTTGTTGATTGAGTTATTTTACATTGGTATGCCTGTGGTGAGGACGGACGGTCTCTCGGGCGGTGTACGGTCACTTGATTGCCAAATTTTCTCGGATGGGTAGATTACTTCATTTTCTTACCAATGGTGCTCCGCTGGCGCGCTTCGCGCGCGAGAGCTCCGCTATAATTTGTAGCCTGATAACGTCCCAGGCGCTGATTTCGGAAATTCACTGTACGCTTACGGCCACTCAGAAAAGAGATAGTGAGTTGAATGTATAATAAAAACAGTTATTGATTCGTTAATCAATTCTTAAGATAACTTAAAATAAAATAAAATAAAGTAATTACTTGCTTATTTTCTCAGTTCGAAGCATAAGGAAACAAATAAAATTAATCGCGTTTATTGTTATTATTGTTATTATTATTATTATTATTATTATTATTATTATTATTTTATATATATAAAATAGTCAGTTGAGTTTATTAGATGGGACAACTAAGTTTCTTTTGGTAACATATGTACAGTCGTGGAAATGGAATGTTAGGTTCCAAAGTAAAGAACATTTCTCCTATAGAAGAATAGCTTGGGCAGTCTGGTCTAAAAAAAAAATTAGTGATCTCCAATGGTGTTACAGTTAGTCTCACAAAGACTGCAAAGCCTTTTTCATCATGGGGTATATTGTTCTTTCTTCGAGTCCCAGTCAAAAACTTCTGGCTGCTTATTTTTGTTTCAATCATTAAAGCTTTCCCAGAGTATGTTATTAAAACATACCTAAAGAGATCCCTTTCATGTATTCCATTTCAACGGAAAAGCTTTCTTTTTCCCATTACACACGAGGCAAATTGGACGCGCGCGGACTTAGATGGCAAGTATCAAAAAAGAGAGCGGTCGGTAAAAGTAAGGAAAAAAAAGAAGACACGAAGTGATAACTCCAACAATCACACTTCAGTGACTCCCCTAGATAAGGAGCTGAGTAAAGGTTCTATGACTACGGACTGCGATTGCCGGGATAAACACAAAAACACACCAAAAAAGAACGTTAACTTTAACACCTGTATAATACAAACATTTCAAATTCTCACCGAAAAGAATCCCAAGCACCAAAGAATTGGCTCCGAAAACCAGACCGTTGAACAAAACATCGTCCTCATATTTATCCAGGTATGACTTTGTATCTTCTTGGCGAATTAGGCCAACGGCTCCTATTCCAAGGTTTACGAACGTCACGGCAAGGGATGCTAGCATCAGTTTGTTTTCAAATGGATCAAATATTGGGCTTTTGTAAGCGAAAAAGATACCATAGAGACCCGACAAAACCAAAGCTGCTCCAATATAGGCTTTTCCTTTCCCACCTATGAGGACCAGTCCTGAGGTCAAAACGACCTTACGGAATGTTTCGACCAGTTCCCAATACCAACAACAAGGTTTGTAGTTTTCATGTAGAAACCGTAATCCCACGTTGCCTTGTTCGTCTGTGCCGTCGCTAGCTCTTTTTTGCCTCCAAATTACTATAAACGTGGCAATAGGTAGAAAGGCCACATAAAAAAGGCAACAGAATCCCACAATACGCATTTGCTTATATTTTTCTCCATTGCAGGTAATGCTGTAGTCAGCTCTCAGATACTCCTTGCAGCTCTTTTCCTCATTGTCGAGACAGATTTTGTGACAGGCAGGGGGCAGAACTTCAGCAATCTTTAAACACGTGTTCAGATACGTCACGTAAAGAAAGAAAAACAGATTTCTTTGAATGATCTCTTTAGCATGCACGGCTGCCTTCTTTTTCTCATGTTCGTCTGAGATTTTCCGTATTGATATGATCCTGTAGAGGATGTAGCTGGAAAAGGCCACAATGATTGCTGCACCATTTAAAGCCATAACTGCGATCAAGACTTCGAACGCATCAAAGCTGTCCAAACTGGAAATGCAATGGAGGGGGGCAATTTGAAGGACGTTAAATTGAATCATCTTGGAATACTTTCCAACTTCGGAGAGTGATTTTGGCCATTTTATGTCCGAAAACGCCTCCATGATGCCAAACGTCACCTGATAAAAGCCAATTATTATTTTAATTATTCCGAGAGCCATGTCAATAAATGATCGCCCTGTGTTTTCTTTTCTTTGCTTCTTGCTTCTCCAAATCACAAAAATAGCGAGCAAAATGATTGTTGTACCCAAGATAGCAAGCTGTCCCATCACCCACTGCTTTGGTGGACACTTCTTACATTCGCCTAATAACTTGAAATAATTTTTCCTGCATACTGCACATAGCCGACCGCTATACCCATCTAAACATAGTCCATCCAGGCCACCTTTACATGCCTCTGTTTTGGGACATTTGTGCGGTTTAGGAATTGGATAAGGGAATGCCATAAAGGAATTGTTTGGAAAGTGTAATGGGACGTTAAATGACGCATTTCTTAGGTTTCCAGTGAATTTTCTGTACAAACTGAGAAGTGTCTTATTCTCCCAGTCCCACCAGAAGCCATTTTTAAGAGCTGCAAAGTCGTCCATGCATTCTAATCCACTGGTATTATTACAGGCAGTGCATTTTTCAAAAAAGTGAGTACGGTGGAAATTTTCCAAACATCTGCAAGCGCGAAATCCGGCAAACGCGTTCGTGTCAGTACCTGTTGACGAAAAAAGACGGACATTTTAGGTTACTCAGCATCTTAACCCTCGGACGTACCGGCAAATTCATACCCCGACCGTGGTACAAGGGGGGGGGGGGGGTTGCATGGAACCCCTCCCCGGAGTTTTTGATATGTTGCAGTATTTTGAAAGCCTTTGACCTTCGAAACAAGATGAGGTATATTTCATGGGTGGTGGCGCTGCTGGAAGCCTGTGACGTCACCAACAATGGTCGCCATCTTGGCCGCACACTTGGATTTTACTAAGAATTAGAAATCATATTAAAACCGCGAGAAATGGCAGGTTTTTGTGCTTTATAAGAAAAATAACGTAAATAAGCACCACATAATTTTAGCCCCAAGATTTCCTTTAATTGTTAAAGATAGTTGAAAAAACATGTATTTTCACTCAAAATTGGCTTGACCACCTGCTACTTATCACGTCATATCTCGTAACCATAGCAACTGACCATCACTAAACCTGTCTCAAAATTTGCGCGAGGGATGAACGAACAGCCACTGTCAGGTGCTGATGTTTTATCCTACAGGAAAAAAACTCAGAAAAACCTGATGGGGGGGGGAGGGGATACACCCCTTCCCACCCCTTTGTACGTCCGAGGGTTAAGATGACGAAATCCGTTACTGCTAATTGTATGGGAGTTGGCAGTACCAGATCAGTTCGTAAGACTGAACTGTTACGTCTCCAACTCCATACTACACCATCTGATGGCTCACTTTTATGGTTTCCACATATTTATACAAACTACATGTTTTCCAAAATCGAAGAGCGTTTAAATATTTGCATAATCAAATCATCACAGCGTGACATTCTCGGAAAAACAGGAGGGGACTTTCCGGAGGATACGAGTCATCAAATTGGTATTGTTATCAAGTCATGAGGAAGTCGTATCATCTCTCTCAACCAATCAAAAGCTTCACATTTTTACTTCACAATTGTGAAATTTTTCAGTGAAAAACTTTGTGAGTAAAGTTTACCAGCAAAGTTTGCCATCGGTGAAAAAAGTAAGAACAGGTTAATATCTTACCCACATGATGGATACTGATATGAAAAAGTAAGAGCGTTTATCTATATCTTATAATGACGGTAAGCGTAGCTTGTCATACCATTCTTATAATGATAATGATAAAGACAATGATAAAGACGATGACAATAGTAAAAGTCATCACCATCATCATAAATATAATCGTGAGTCGTCAAAGAATAAGAAGCCAAAAAAAAAAAAACTATTTTGTGGAGCGAATACCACCAGATCTGAGACTCAGGTGATTTCGTATTTCTAAAGTCAAAAATGATATCTCTGCAACTTTAAGAGGGCTTAAAGCTAATGGACTATTACACTGTCCTGTAAATGTTGAAACTAGGGTTGCTGATAGCCAATCAGATTAGAGACCTTTGTTATAGCTACGGTTACCAATTTAACTGACCAGGAGCTCAGGCTATGGGTATCATACCTTTTGGACAAGCCTTGCAATCAAGTTTGCTTTTACCAGGTGCCTTGTTATAATGCACAAAAGTGCCATTATCGCAGCGACGACAGCTCTTATTTACGTAAGCTTGAGTGTCTGAGAAGTAGCCTCCTGTAACAGCCAAAGAATTTACCATAACTTAGTATTTTATCCCAGAGGTGAAAATACCACTCAATGTTCTATTTATCTTTTCTCTTTTTTTCTTAAATAAGTGGGTGTATCTTTTGTCAGTAAATTCTATTTTAGACATCTTTTAGCACTTTCTTTCTGCAAATAAAGGAGAGGGGGGCCTTAATTGGCCCTTCTTTAAATTTTAGTTTTATAGAATGTTCGAAAAATTTTGTTGCCAAAAAAAAATTTGTTTTCGTTGTATAACTATTCAAATCTCTGATCTTATCTACATTTATGCCTTCAAAAGTTAAAGCTGTGCTTTCGCTATGAATTTGAATATTTACTGGAAGTTAGAGGACGAAGATCAGATTAAAGTACAAATGTCACAGGAGATTCTTCCTCATTTAAAAAAAAATCGGCACTTTTATTTTGTTTTTCGAGAAACTTTTATTGAAACTATTCTGACTTCTAACAAGGCAATAATAATGGGAAATGGAGTCATTTATATCCTTGTACGTTGGAGGTTTTGGTGAAGTAGGTGAACGCAGAAGTCAATGTAGTCAGTTTTCTTTTTATCCGAGTGTCAGAGACTTGATCAAATCAAATTTTGAACAAATACTATTTCTCAAACAACAACAAAAAAATGGTTATATTACCAGTAGCATAGTAACAAAACTTGCGATATAATAAAGCCATAAATTCCGTGCTTGGCATACTACAAACGCCTCACGGTATTATTCGCCGGAATCTCATTAGTTTCTCAGCCATTCTGCCTGTCAATGGTTTCGTATGCGCGTTGGTTACGATGAGTCAGTAATAATTGCAGTCAGTTTATTCGGGGAAGTATGCAGTATATTTTTTGTTTTTTAACGAAAGCGCGACCTACAGGTACATTGATCGCGGCCGCCATCATAAAAGCAACTGGAAAACTAAGGGAGAATGGGTGGGCAAGGAAGAGGGGTGGGGATAAAAAGGGAAAAACGCCTGCCGGAAGAGCCTATGAAATAGGCTACTTTCGAGTTCCAAAAACCCTCACTTTCAAAATGAGGCCAAGTGCACAACCTTTCTTGTGAAAATGAGTTTTATTTGCATGAGAATGAAAAATCATTTCAGTATGAGAGGCTGAGCACTTAACCTCGTTTTCATGCAGAGGCCCGGGGAACTCGGAAATGGCCTATTGCCGAACGCCCCCTAATTAGCTGCGACTGACTGCATTCCCGAAAATGCATTCACAGCCAGTGAGAGTCGAGTTCATTTATTTTTTCTGGAAGCCAAGAACTTACTCCAACAATAACGGAAATAAAGTGCTTAAAAGCAAAACACGACCCATACTTTCGTGATAGTGCGAGACGTGACCTTAAAGTTTGCTCGAGATTATTAGAGGTTACCCCTCTTTTCAGCGGGCAGATTGTATAATGCATGGAGTGTTCCAAAATTTGACCCAGCAAATCTTATTTTTGCCCCTAGTCTTGCATTTAGGGTCATGAAACTGGTCTGTATCGAACTGGTCTGTGTCGAACATAATTTTTCCTGTACTTGATGTTTTGTGTAGGTGTTTTTACTTGTTGACTGGATTTTATCTCGATACAGTCCAGCAACTATTTTCTTTGACTTCTTGGACTTTTTGTTGCGGCTAAATAATTATTTTTATAAGAGGAAAGATTTTAGTTTCTTTAGTTTCCTTCCGCAATGACTGGACTTGACTAACTCAAGGCATGTAGATTTTTTGTCCGTGAACGTGACGACTACCTGCTTTGTTTTGCGCTAGGTCCAGCTCTTTACTGTCATTTGCAGGATGTTGTATTCTCACGGATAATGATCTACAGATCCGAATTGTAGGATCGGATTCTAAAAAAGCTACAGAAACTATGGAGAATTGTGCTTCTTAAGTCGGCAGTCAAGATCATTCTTTATGCGCTGATAGGATTGGTTGGTTTTTCTTGTAAGTGAATCTTTGGACTGGAGCGCGATATCCTGTAGTTCTTCCATTTGTGTGTGCCACTTAGTGTTATAAGTTCTAAAGCAAAACTGCGTTTCGGAACTAAAGTGTTCCTCGTCAGATGCTATTCTGGTCAAGTCAGACAGGCTTTGGACAACTGATCGAGCAAATAACTCTCAGGTCTCTCAGTGATCAGACAACAATCACTAATGCAGGTTTGCTCTTTAACATTTCCTTCACTCGAACCAAAAACTGAAGAGGCCAACAAATCTCGTCAAGACCGGCAATGGTGTCATAACCGCTTGCTTCTGTTCCAAGAGAACCTCAGGCATGTTAAGGCATGGGTCACCTCATAATTTGCATAATTTGGCGAAGTGGCATTTGAAATGAATTTTTTTGATCAGTCGTCATGAAACTTGGCAAACAGTTTCAGCTCGATGGTCTTACCAATATGTGGCATATTCATTGTGGAAATATTAGTCACGGGACCTGCAAATAACCTTTAACGGTCAAATTGGCTGCGTGCAGGCGTATTCCCCCCCTCCCCCTCCCTTATTTTGCCCCATCAACCTCTCCCTTGCCAACTCTCTGTCAGTCACAAACGTGACGAACTATAATCATTATGTAATCTTTATTTTGTTTTCGGTTTATTTTCCTTAGCAGCCACACCTTACCACGTCATACCATGTAACTTCCGTTTGTTATTTTACAGTAGTATATAATTCTGTATATTCGTGGTTTTTCCTAATAAGCACGATGAAGACTGGTATTGGCCAGTCGAAATATTGTATATCTCGGCCTTTTTCACGTTGTTTGATCAGTCTTTGCAGTAGTCTTTTTGACTTCAATTCCATAGAATGGGTGTCTAATATCAAGTTAAACACTGATTGTATATGCCCTGGACTCTAGTCCAGTGAATGTGACATTTCACATTTGCTAATACGAAAGGGTGGGCGTACGGACGGAGGAATTTGTTTCTTGGATGCTCCACGCACGCGAGAGCTCCACTATCAAAATCAATGTAAAGTGGAACGGGTGAAAAAGATAACAATGGGGAAAAGTGCGTATAAGAAATACGAAATTCCAGTATTAACAAAATAAAGTATCAATGAAACGATCTAATAAGCAAGTGGCACTGAAAAAATAATATCTGCAGATTTATCAAAACAAAACGTCAGCAGAATTTCTTTCATGTAAAATGTATTGATTTGCAAACGTTTTCATGTACAATGATGTTCATTTTGTTGCCTCTATAGTCTTTGTTTTGGCATGTACAGACGCTTTTCTTCACTGAGGCATTGTCGATATTGAGATGTCCTTTTATTCTATCTGAAACGCACGAAAACGTAGAGAACTCCTACTGTTAGTTCCTCTTCGGTTAACAAATTACAATTTACAATGAATAACAAAACTCTACCTGCTGGGCATTCAGAGCACTCAACATCCTTGGAAAAATCCACTGCATCATTGAAGGAAAAATTGACATAAGTTCCCAGTGGACATGGAAGAAGCTTATCAGAACCGTTCAGTTTTTTCGCAAACCCAGATAAGCGAAAAGCCATCTTCATCACCCCTCTATACTGCTCAAATTTTGTTAGGTCGATGTGTTCAGATTCACTTTGTCCTACGCCACTAACGTTAAAAAAAGAGATCAAATTATGGATAACTGGGAGAACACGAAGAATGGAGAAAAGAGCTACACGCACTAACCTATTTATATTTATCATTCACATACACTTACAGGTAAATTGTGCATTTGCTTTTCCCTTCAATGAATTTTATATTGACAAGTTTCTCTTTCTCCAAAGTCCTGTATTACGTATAAAATATAATAAAGAGTATAAAAATCATTATTACGAATGCCCTGTAAATAAATAAATAATAATAAAAAGATATGCCAGTTTGCTGTCTATTAGTCTTGGAATGTTCCTAGCTACTTTCGCTACATCCCTTTGCTATTTAAATGCCTTCTCTACATTAAGAACCAACCATAGGGAACCATAAGTGATATTGTGTTTAACTTTGCGAGTAACTGAATTATAGGTCAGCTGTGCAATAACCCTATTTAAAATGTGGAAAGGGGTTGGAGGAGCCTCCACAATTAAAATGTGTACTATAACTTCAAAACTAAACAAGCTATGACCGTCAGACTTAGCGACTTTTCAGCTAAAATTTATCGGGAAACATTTTAAAGCCTTCGAGGTTTGTACGTCTACATTGACGTATTACATGGCAATCGTAGCGTTTTAGTGACTAATTTAAGGAAAATAGCAAACGGCCGATGTTAGGTTGAATTTTCAAGAGTGTTCATTTCTCTTGGAATTTCGCAACTTGCGGATATTTTTGCTTCTTTACGCATCCTTCTTATAAACAGATCAAATTTTTATACTACTATTACCTTGACTAAGGCACGGGTCGCGTTCAAGGACAAATGTGTTTGGATAGGTTTTTGACCTGTCATCGCTAGCCTCAGACAAGCGCGACCCTTATGTCGCGCTTAGCGACACACGAGCTTCGCAGGACATAAGATCAAAGGATCCGATGTCCTGCCTCGGAGCGGGTCATATCGGGCAAAAGAGGTAAAAAACAATGGAGAGCTGTCAATAATATGTCGACACCAGGCTTGAAGACAGACAGATTTCCTGGTATCTGCAGGGTTTCGCAATATAGAGACTCGACTGCACTTTCAGCTCACAATCATGGAGAACAGATATCCAAACGATCCTTTTAACCAGTACTCTCCTTACCAACCCGGGTCTCCATTGAACTTTCCTGGAAGTGGCTCGAGGGAATTTCTCCAATTTCCTGGGTTTTATTATTCTTCAAGTCATGGTATGCAGCAAGGAGCAGAGCAGTTTAATCCCACAGTACAAACGCCATCGCCATCGCTCCCAACTGAGTCATCAAAGCCCGAACCTTCGACTCAGAAGAGCCGCGAGCGTTGGCAAACAAGAGACGAGGCTGTCCTGGTCAAAAAGCGCATTTACGACGTCTTGGACGGCTTCAGTTACGGTGCTTTTGCCAACGTTAAATGTAGGGCCAATTGATACGTAAGAGTTTCCATGGCTGAGTCTATAAAGTCCAATAGCAATCACTTTCTCTGGTGGTATACAGTCGTGCATTGCCGTATCTTCCCTCGTTAAATGAGGATTCAGGTGGTTCAAAATCACTTCAAAAGTTTCTTTTCTAACCCGAAGTTTCTCTTTAAAATAATCGTCGGGAATCAAGGGATCATTATAGTGGATTTCGAACCATGAATTCATAGGTCGGGGCAGGCGCCAAAACCTTCGTCGATGCCTTCGTCTTCGCCGTCTGAGGATTCTCCTATGAAGCTGAATGGCAATCAACCTTCTGCGGCGGAGACCATGAAAAGCATTGATAATAATCATCTGCGGCAAATTCAGGAGATTAAAATAGACCTGCATAAAAGTGGCGAGCAGGACAAGTACTCTGAACATGATGTAAACAAAGTGCTCCACGTGAAACGAGTTTCCCGGCAGTACCCGCCAGTAAACCGATACCTAGTAAGAGATGCTATATGTCGTAAGTGCGCGACCGCAAGCCTGGCCATTATAATTGGATTATGTTATGTCGGAAATTGGCCGCGATCATTTTTTGGTAGCGACATATGAACACATGTCTTTAAACGCGACCCCTACCTAATGCCGGTTTGAAGCAATATGGAATACATTTGATTAATTAATATACTGGTAGATCAAGTTCCGTCCTTAAGTAAATGACGTCATCAGAACGTCACTTTTATTGTTGAAGGTTACCAGTGAGTTAGCTAACTTTATGAGTTTCTCAGACACCTTAAAATTTAAGTACTTTTAATTTCGCTTTATTACAAACAAGGTTAGACCGGTCTGAATAGGGTTAATCATTGAAATGTGTAGCATACTTACATCTGTGGTGTAAGATTATGATTGCCACCAAAAGACTGAAGGGTTATTGTCTTTAGCTTCGTTCTTATCATATATCTTGAAATATGCAAACAAACAAATGTTACTTTGAAGGTGTCAAATCTAAGTTGCATAACTCCATGTTATCAATTTCAGCTCCAAATAATTACCAAGAAGATATTAGTTAACTCAATATAAATCCCAAAGAAAACGCAAAACAGTTCAACATCGACCAAAGTCTATCCATTATAAGTTTACTATTTTCTTCATAGAGAAATCAGCTAAATGAATAAAGTGAGTCTCAAACTCTTCAACTGTCTGCTACAGCAGTGCAAATTATTATCGACACCCTGTGTGTCTGTTGGGAAGCAAATACCAAGATCATTATGACTACTTACATCAAAACGAAAGCATCTGTTCCAACAGCCTCTAAAGGATTATCTGACAGCATTCTAAAAAACGCATCCAGGAAATTGATATCAAAATTTCATTTCAAGCTTTAGCTTAAGCAGAGATGATGCGTAACAGGCCTTAAGAAAATTAGGTGTTATGTCTTTCATTTACAAAATTCACTTAGCTTAGCCATTTTTTGGTCAATCTTTAAGTAAACGTTTAATACAATCCTGACAAACTCTTTCAGTGGAAACGTCAGTAATTATTTCGGCTTTAGCTTGATGACACGCCTATCATTTCCAGAAAATTATACAATCGTCAATAATTAAGGGGGAGGGGAGGGTCTCATTTTTAACAGTCTTTTTTTGGAAAGGGCTTTCTCTTTGCTCTCCCTACCCTCATCCCACCACAACTCTTCCACCCGCTTTAGAATTCAACATGGCGGCTACGCGAGCAAAATAAAAAACAACAACAAAACAAAACAAAGATGCACTTGCGGAAAACTGGCCAGTCGATTTCCTTTTTTTATATTACTTCTATTTGCCGCTTTCTCTCTTTTTTTGTCCAATAGTACGTAGATCATCGTCTAGAGTTCGTCACAGACTTTCTATTATTCCAACCTATTACAACACAACAGAATCCACAGACTGGTGTCAACAACCCCCGTGTATTGAGGCAAGGGTATGAATTCGTTTCAACGCACGACGGTTAAGAGTTAGAGAAGTTATAATACTACCTACATGACTTCCAATTCCTTTTGATTCTTGAAGGCGCGATCGGGGATTTTCTTTAGTTGGTTATTTTGGAGAAAACTACAGAAAGACAGTAAAACTGGATTTTATTTGAAGAATGGCAAGTCAAATTGTTTGGAAATTTAGCAAATCTATTAACCAGTATTAGAGGAATACAAACACCGCCCATACTCAGTGACTTACGTACATTAATGTCAATTTTTTTAGATTTTCGAAGTCTTGTTCAGTGATTTCCTTGAGTTGGTTTCCCGCAAGAATCCTGAAATATGAACATCACAGATTTTATGTGCACTTAATGTTTTTCAGTGTCTTATAATGTGCAATCGTATAATAGGAAGAATAATGCATATCTAAGAAGGATTTACCGGTAAAGTATACGAGTTTTTGACTACTCAGACTTGGCGCTTGCTATTTGGCAATGTCTGTAAAAGCAATCCGGTGCATTCGGGGTCGAAAAGTAGTTTGCTTAATAATTTGTGTCATTTTCACCTTTCCCCAGACCCAGCTTCGGGGCATGCAGCAGTTTGACAGTTGAGCGCTCTAAAATCTATTTATTATATATTTTCCAAAACGGAAGTAGTTTCATTTACTTATTAACTAAAATGATTAAATGGGCAGAGTTTGAGGGCAGACTAGCTATTTTTGGATCCCCACTGAACAGGGCCGCTTTTACAGACACTGCATCTTAAGTTGTTTCCTGTAAAGCCGTAACTAAAAGGAAAAGTTTGCAGTTTTCTAGAATACCTAACAGTTCTAAATATTCTCAGAAAATGGTTTGTCATTTTCTTTGTCACAAAATAGTGTCACCTGGTTGTCAAGGTTGTGAAGTTGTTCATAAGAAGAACAGACGAAGAGTTTAAACTAAAGTTGTTTGATCAAAACAACTTACAAGCTGCGAAAGACAAAACCGAACGCATGGCCATTGAAGATCCGTTGCCATGGTAAAACAATGACGTAAGCAGGCGTGGAACAGAAGTGAAATAAAAGTAAACTAAAAATAAAGCAATATCGTAACAAAGGTACAAACTGGTAAAAATTACACCAGATACTACGACGAAAAATACATGCCACTTCTCCTTCAGTTAGTGGAAGGGTAAGAATCGTACGCTGACATTATTTCAGGGGAGGGGAATGGAAGGTGGGGGAATGTTGTTAAAGTCGTGTAAGATGTTGAGTTCATGATCACGTCACTTTTCAAACTAACGCCCAAAAATATTAAGTCAACTTACATCACTTCTAAAGAAGAAAGATTTGCAAATATCCCAGGCGGAAGCTTCTCGATTTTATTTTGAAGCAATAGCCTAAAACAAAATCAATAATATTAATATACACATATACATCAGCACATCAATACTATTCTGTGTTTGTTCCCTAAAAATCCATTGCAGACGTTGATACAGCCTGTACCTAACAGTTCTAAATATTCTCAGAAAATGGTTTGTCATTTTCTTTGTCACAAAATAGTGTCACCTGGTTGTCAAGGTTGTAAAGTTGTTCGTAAGAAGAACAGACGAAGAGTTTAAACTAAAGTTGTTTAATCAAAACAACTTACAAGCTGCGAAAGACAAAACCGAACGCATGGCCATTGAAGATCCGTTGCCATGGTAAAACAATGACGTAAGCACACGTGTACCGGAAGTGAAATAAGAGTAAACTAAAAATACAGCAATAACGTCACATCTCCCCTTCTTTTTCCAAAGGAAAAAAAGAAAATGCTTAAAAAAAAATAAACTGAATGACACTGTCCTATAGCTCAAACAAAGGATTTTTTCTTTTTAAAGTTTGACATGTCCTATCTGATTGATAGCCAATCATTGGTAAGGTGATGGTGGTCGGACAACCTGTCCACATCGTGTTGTCATCGACGGTGGCGGGGATGCCTGCTTGCTGTGCGCGGTCCCGACTGGGTGGTCTGTTTGTGACTTGTCTGTCTTCACTGGGGTTGTGTTGGGCGGATCTTTGCTGACATTGGTACTTGGAGTGGCAGAGTGGAGTGGCAGATGGCACGGTTACTAGCATTTGCTGTTGTAGGACGGGGTACTGGTCTTAGAAGTAGTTTTGTCCCAGGGTCACTGTTGGGCATGACCTCATGTGTGTCTCAAATGTCCTCTGTTCCTCCTGTAGCCTCGTCCATCTTCAGTTCGAACTTGGTAGGACCTCATATCTATCTTGCCTTTGACTCTAACTAGCGTCCAATCCTTCTTCTTGCCAATCCAGGATGTTGATGGTTGTAACCGCACTATGTCTCCTGGGCGAAGTTCTTCTAACTCCTTAGGTCCCTTGTTGTAGTACAGGCTTTCCTTTGCTTCAACTTCTGACTAACTTCCTCTGAGAGTTTAGGCTTAAGGGCCCAGTGACCTATCTTTTGAAGCCGTTGCCAGGGAAAAATTTTGGTGGTGTAGCTTGGACTCCTTTCGTCATGCATTGGTCATTTTATAGCACTGTACTTCCTGGTGATATGCAAATATAAATATGACGTCATCGGACCACGCCCACGCTCACGTGACCAGAAACGAAAATGTCTAAAATCTTGGAAGTTTATCATTTCAACCATGCTTTTTTCGTGGATATTTTACTTTTGATTAATTTCTCAGTAAACTATGCATCGTTTTTGTTGTATTTCCTTTTAACAAGATTTCTAACCCAGATTTGAGGTACCGAAATGGTCATGATTTGCTTCAAAGAGAAAAATTCCCGAAAATGAATTCGTAGTTTTTTGCGGAATTTCAGTCTTAATTCGGCGGTACCTTTAAAATAGAATCTGAGCCAAAACTCGCGATTATTTTAGAGTTTTTTGTAAACCGGAAGTGGCTTTCTTAACGCATGCGTATAATACTTACCCAATATGCTGTGCGTGCGAACCGACAAGCTGTGGAATAGTTGATCGCGGCGTTGTTTTGTTGTGGGTTTTCAGGACTATACTATGAGTTTATTTATGTATGAAATTACTACGCCATGGACGAAAAGTATTCGTGAAAAGGAAAAGATTTACTTAAGATTCTTTTATGGGCTGAGAGAGAAGATAAAATGATAGAGGAAACTGTTTCAGGTCCCTGGCGGACCGTACGACGGTGCGAGTCGCAGGATTGTCGGTGTAAACAAGGTGAGGAAAAAACTTTTAATTTTGCCTGTAGGTGACCTTTGGGTGTAGTTTCAACGTAAAATAGCTGTAAACACACTATTTACTTCATCACTGGGGGATTACTGGAGCAGTTGATAAATTAGCTTGGTTTTCGGAAGTTGCTTGACCCCTTTGTTCGTACATGGAAGCTTATGTTTTCAACTGTTCATTTATTTCTTATTATTTACAAACATGTCTTGCTTCGTTTTGTACCAGTGCGTTTAGTATAATGAACCTGGCATACATTGCATTTACATATACAACTTCTGTGTTGTCAATCCTGGTTCCAGAGGTTTTTCGTGAAATTTTTCTTCCCGCGAGACGAGAGGCACGATCGACAAAAACTTTCACGATTCACGCGGCGAAGAAGACCACCTTCTTTTCCTCGCTCGGCTGTTTGAATTTTTTTCAAGAAAAACCTCTAGGACCGGTGTATTATTACTGGTATCTACATTTTACCCTGTTGGCAGCTTTCCTTTGTAAATAAATGCACTATTTTGACTTTTATTCCTCTCATAACTTTAAAATGTTTACAGGTAAAAATACATGATGGCTTTTGCTGCCGGCTCCTTTACCACCCATGGTTATTCACCATGATAAACGTGTAAATGACCCAGTATCTTGTGAACTATAATGTACATGTGCTTGTTATTGTTGAAAATTGTGTCATAAATTTAATATTTACAATGATTTGTATTTTCTTTTTAGTATTTCCAAAGAAGGCAAGTCTTTTATCTAACCCCTTAGCTAATTTGTCAGCTTACTCGTGGTTGGTTATTTTGATGTATTTGCTTGTGTTAGTTTGCTGAACCAGTTTCTCAACAATGTCAAAGTACTAGTCCAATCATAACAAAGCATGTTAACTGAAAAATCTGTTCATCTCAATAATTGTATAATTTGTGTGATCATGATTGTTTATTTTGAATTTTTTATTGAAACAGCTAGCCTTGTGTTAGTTTTTAACTCAATCTCAGAAACCTGATTACTTGAGGTGACCAATGCAGTTTCAACTATGTTTATTGTTTATAGGAAAGACACGTCCTGTGTAAACGTTTCAGCTTTCTCGGACACCACTCAAAAGTGGTTTATAAAAAAAGGGAAGAGAGAACTCATTTTTCATCACATTTTACCAACTGCAAGATCATGAGAAAGAATACATCATAAAATACTTTTTGAATGTTAGGTGAACAATGTTTCTTTTGATCAGAAATAAGCCATGACCAAGCTATAATTTATTATTTTGAGCCCTGACTGTGTCTTCTTACTGCCCATAAAAGTACCCAGCTAGCTTTCGACAACACACTAGAGAAAGGCCTTTAGCTCTAAGAAAGTGGACAAATTGCTCCTGCTCTTGAAATCTAATTCTTAGGTTTTGTAAATCTCCAAATGAGAATCCCTGGCTAGCAACTTTGCGAGCCATGCCCCCGGACACAGTACTTCCTAATTTGAGGAGGAGGGTCTTGCTCTTTTCTCTTGTTTGTACCATGGCTTTAAATTTTTTCTTTTGCTCTTGAGCAGTCCTCAGGAGAGGCTCGTAGAAGGGAATTATATCCTTCAGGTCTGTGCAAAACAATACATCTCTCATTGCTTGCACATCAGCCAATGCTCTGTGGGCTTCAAAGTATAACAAAGTTTAAGAGTTTTATGTTAGAAATAAAAATATGAAATTATGCATGTCAAATGAAATTAATAGAATATTATGCATGCTTACACAGAGTTTGGATATTTGCATCTCTGGATTTAGTGAAGCCTATAATCATTGCCAGTTCTTCATGCCAATTGAGAAATGAGGAGGGAACTGAAGCCGAAATGTGTCCCACAGTCGTTTCTTATTCTGGGGTTATTACTGGGGGCGGTGGGTCAGCTATTGGCCATTTTTCCCTGTCCCTAGTAAACAGTCTTTGTAAAAGTTCACTCGGCCCAGTTTGTTATGAATGGAAAATTTTTAGTGCTCCATGAAACATCATAATATTGTGATGCAGTAAGACTCTGCCCTACTCAGACTGGAGTTTTGCTACCGCTATTGTTTACTGCAAGTTGAACTAGAAGCAGTTATCACATTTATGTCCCCAACAAATTCTGAACCTACAGTGCACAAGGTTTACCTTGAAAATTTGCATTTGGAAAATACAATGCATGTAGTGCTGGCATGCCAAGCTTTTGGTGTTTTTGTAAGTTTAGTTTTCCTTGTTTCCTCATCTGTTGAAAATAAACAAATTGCTCAAGTATTAGTTGTCTTCTTTGAAAACCACTTGTTTGTCATAAGAGTGTCATGATTACCGGTATATACTTGTACTTCTGAGATAGAAAAACTACATATCTGTCCAAAAAATGAATACATGTACTTAAACAAAGAATGCTTTAGCAACCATGTTAATTCAGTGTTGTAAATGCAGTGTAATACCATTATTACAGAAATAAAAGTAAAGGAAGCAATACATGTACACTGCATGACTACCAAAATCCATACATTTTTGGTTCCTTTTTTTGCATTTCTTTCTTAGCATTAAAATTAAAATCTCTCAATCTTACTGTTCGCAGGTTCACTAATGAATCGCCAAAGCAGATGTGTTTGAAGAGATCATTTTTCAACAGGGGATATCGTCTGTCCACCTCAGCAAACAGGAGTGGAAAGTCATAAACAAAACCATTATGCGCAATCAGTACTGAAAAGAAATACAACAGTTTGTAAACGACTGTTCATGAAATAATCCCATTCCTATTTTACTATTGTAGTAGCTTGTCATCACTATTTCTATAACACTTCTTCTTCTTATATTTCAGAATTCTGATCTCAGCCATATAAATATTTATATTAATAAAATGACATTATTTTTACATGGTTTTGGACTTTGCTTTTTTTTATCTAGAATGGACTATTTTGATTTAATTTTGTATACAAGAGATGGACTGTCATTTCATTTAAGTAGTATGACTTTGTGTACCTGGGAAGTATTTTCTCTTTGTTGATGTGGAAATCTCATTTGTCAGATTTTTGATCCATGATATAAACCTTGGAAGTACTTCTGATAGTTTTGGTTGGTGTAAAAGGTCAGTCTGTTTTATTCCACATTTTTTCACAACTGAAAAACAAAATATATTGCATGTAATGCTATTCAGTCTTGCTTTTACTGATCTTCAATCAGACAAAAACATTAAAAAGTGGAAAAAGCATTAGTTCACATTATTGATTACTTTCAACCTCTAACCTGGTGCTGCTATTCTCTTAGAGGTGTTGATGAGAGACTGGAATGTAGATGGGATGTTGGTTTCTACATTGCCAGGCAGAGGCTGCAGAACAGCAGCAATCTCCACTATGTGGTCCTTATAGACTGATCCCCCAGTACCTTCACAATCATATAGGAAGTACAGTGGGGAAGGGCTGTCTGTCACTTCATCACTTGATTCATCGTCATCGCTGCTGTCTGTTAAATTGGAGATGTAGTTATCTGGTTCAGATAACTCATCTTCTGAATTTTCACTGTCACCACTTTCTTCTGACTCAGAACCAACTGTTCCACAGTAGGATGTTGTTACTGAAACTGCCTTCAGTGACTTCATAAATTCCTTCTCTTTTTCATGTTTTTTCATCTTCTTTTTTTTCCTCTCATTTCTAAGAGAGAATATGGGATAAACCATGCTCTTTTGTAACACTACTCATTGTTTTGAATGAATTTTTTTGAACAATTTGTTGCCTTTTCACTGACCAAAGAGGTAAAATATAGGTAATAATACAGTCATTCACATTTTAGATGTCAATTTCTTAACTTTAAGTTTCGTTGTAGTAAAATGCACTTTTCCTAGCAGCAATCCTTATACATTTGTATTTGTATTTTTCCTGTCTTAATTATTAGTTGTAAAATATTTTTACCAAAATTAGCAGTTCATAAATTAAAAATAGCATTATAAAAATGAACCTTTTCTTTTGGTTATCTTGTGCGCTTCTCATCTTGATCTCTCTGTCATATTGTTCCTGTCTCTTGATTATGCATTCAACTGACTTCTTTGGCATGGGAATTTGAAGGAGTTGGAAAAGCAGAAGTACCCAGATTGGACCAATGTTCTACAGAAAAGTGTTGTCAATGTATATATGAATAACTATTACAGCAGCTTTTGCTGGATATTATATTTTATCTTTGTTTATAGCTTTAAATGTCAAATGTTAAATTGTTTTAAGTAGTGATTTTTTTTTTCAAATTGTGTTAGCTCTTTCAAATGAAATCTCTAGCATAATTTGTTCTTTTCAATAATGCTTGAAATTATCATTGATCAATTTTGTTTCAAGAGAATGATTATTGTGAAATAATTTTTTTAATTACACCATTTTATTATATGCGATAATGAGATCACCATATTATTGTTGATCACCTTGTGAGGTATTGACATGTTAGTCTTGCATTTATAATGTACGGATCCCAGGTCAATCCTCTTGTTCCGGTACATTAAAGCAATCCCGTGGTATCCCTCTGGGATGTTATTTGTTACTCTCCCCTCAAGAGTAATGTACTCCTCAGGTCTGGTGGCCATTTTTTCGAGAAGTGCTTTAAACTCCCTCAGTTGTGATGGGCAGCTAAATGAATGTTTACAGTGGTAGGGCTTTCCATCTTCATCTGCCTGTACAATTACATGACCAAAATTTTTTAAGAGTAAAGAACTATTAATGCCAATAATAATGGTTACTGTTGGCAGTGACCAAAACAAGTTATTATAGAGACACAAAAAGCTCTGACTGTACAGTTTTTAATCACCTGGTTTTATGTTTTATGTTTGCAATGATGCAACAAGCACCAAAATATTTTTTGTGTATTACTACTACCTTTTTGTGAAATCTGCACCATGTTGAAGTGTGGTCATCAGTGTAGTGCTGATAATAATTTAGGATGGCTTTGCCAAAGTCCCCCATGGGGTCCTCTGAGGAGTAGATCTCTTCACACTTTGTTAGATTTTTCAGACACTTTTTAGCGTTAGTTATCATTGCATCTGTCATTCTTTTGCACTTGGGTAGGCCAAGGCTTTTGCACTGTGGATATATCAAATGGTACACATGTAATGATTATAATTGAAATCGTTTTAGATTGAAAAAATCTTACAAGCAACCAAACTCAATTAGGAGAAAAATTCGGCAGTATGAAATGAAATTATTACGCCCAAAGAAAATAAGCACATTACCAGCTCCTGACATTACCGGTAATTTACACAGTACTGATAGCAAACACGAAATTTCTTTATTGAACTTTTTGACAGTTGCGTTTCCTCTGCGGTCCGCATAAATAAAATAAAGTTAAACAGCGCCGAAAAAAGCAAATTTTATGTCTTTTTTTTTCTAGCAAGTACGCTTTTAGAAAAAAAACTTTGCCGTCTCGTGATCAATGACTCTGGAAATAAAAGTGAACTGAATTGGGAACTGCACATTAAAGGCGGTTAGGGACAAGATACAAAGCTGTACACTCACCTGACAAGGCGTTTTCTTCACTCGTTCCAAGTCCGTATGGAAGGTTTTTGCTGTGTGGTTACCACAAAACACTATTTCTGTCTCCGGGCTTCTTGTAAGAATGATCTCATGACAAGAGGCGTCTTTATCAATTATCGCTTTCTTGATGGTCATACGCTCGTTTTCGATCAAATCGGCAAGAATCTCGTCAAGCATGTTCCCCTCTGCGCCATCAGATGTCCCCTCCCAGTTGGCATCCTGTCCTCGTTTAGTGCGATGTGCATAGCCGATGATGTTACCGGTCTTAGCGTCATGCATGGTGGCAGAAGAATTGTTGGAGTAGTGGCCTCTGGTCAAGTAGAAGCCGTCGAACATCACCTCGAGCTTGTCTTGATCTCCGCGCGCTTTTATCGCTTTCCTCGACTGCCGGACACTCCAATCGGCTATTTTTTGTACTTCCGGAGCAATCCACTCAATTACTCGGATCCACTGCTTTTTGCTAAAGTGGCTTATTCCTAGGGTTCCCATCAAGTGGTCATAATCTTTATAGTACAATCCACAGGCGATGAACGCGAGGAGGACATAATTGGTCAGATAGCACTTTGGTTTCGTACGAGCAAGAATAGTCTCGCTGTTGCTATATACACTGAACAGTTTCTTACATTTGGAACAAATAAATTCCAACTTAAGTGTTCCTGTCTGTGGCTCCGTTTCTTTCTTAAAAGCGAACTGCCCCGACTTTCCACATCCACTGCATTTGCTTTCTGAAACAGCATCTCGCATAACTTCAGAAGTCGAAATCAAAAACGACGATGGCTTGATGGAGAGATTCTTACTCGTTAGCTCATCAAGTTTGTGACTTTTGCTTGCAAACACACTCTCTACCTTATGAATTGTTCCGTTTTCACTAACCTTTTCGGCAAGGCTGCCACATTTTGTAGCTTCTTGCACATCAGCGCTGGTAAAATTGACACAGAAGTCAAGTAATTTGTCCGCATGAAGAGCTAGTTCGCCGTCTTGTTTTACACCACTTACTTCGGACGAAGGAGCAGGTAAAACTGAGTCAGTCTGCGTGGCAATAGTTCGGGCATGAGCGGGTTGCTTGAAACTAATTTCAACTTGGCAAGCAAAATCCTTTTTCGACGGAATGGACCAGCGCGCCTTAGAAATTTCCAAGCAATGTCTTTTCCTCTTCAGTACCTTTCGGCCCGTCATGTTTTCATGTTGTTTTTTTTGTTGTTTCCGCTTTGTTTTGGTCCTTTTTCAGCTTTGTCAGTTTGTTTTGTTTTTCTTTTCCTTTTGTTTACTTTTCCATATTTTCAAACCCGGTGTGACATGCTTCATTGTTTGAAAGTAGCAATTTGGCAAAATGTTTTCAAATTTGCCGGGCTCGCGCACTTATGATTTGCTGCGCGTGGCGTTGGCTAAAAATAATGACGCCATCGACCGGAAGTGAAATTGCACGTCCTTAGCAACGCGCGAGATCACGCGAAAGATAGGTCACTGGGCCCTTAAGCAACTGGTTAGAGGTCGGAAGCCGGGTCTTGGTTCTTCTTCCAAATAATCGCTGAACAGGTGAAGAGTTCAGGGTTTCTGTGGTGGTGTTCCTCCAATCCATGCCCAGGAGCACAAGGAATGGGTCCTGTTCTGACTTTACTACTTTTGCTAAAAGGTTTTTAACTGTCTTCACTACATTCTCAGCTTTCCCGTTTGACGGGGGATATGCCGGAGAACTTGTTACATGTTCGAAACCATAACTGTTTGTGAGCTCTTGGAACTTGGCAGAAGAGATGGGTTGCCCATTGTCTGAAACCAGCTGGTCTGGAATCCCATGTCTCGCTAAGTGGGCTGTCAATTTCTTAACAACTTCTTCTGCTGTCTTGCTTGTCAATCTGTCAACTTCGAAAAGACTTGAATAGTAGTCGACAGTCATCATAAACTCTGTGCCATTCAGATCAAAGAGGTCCACTGCAATCTTCTCCCACAGTCTAGTAAGCAGTTCATGGCATATCAGTGGCTCTTTCACTTGTTCTGCTGGCTGGCTGTTGCAAACATCGCACTTTGCTACATAAGCTGCGACATCCTTGTCCATTTGTGGCCAATATACTACCTCTCGGGCCCTCAATAAACACCTTTGAATGCCGATGACTAGCGTGAATCTTAGCGAGCATATTGTCTCTCATACTTGCAGGAATAACCAGTCGTTTCCTGATACTTCTTCTTTGGTAGCTGGCCATCTTTGTCTGATTATTTTCTTCAGCTACCGAAGGGTAGCGTCTGCTTCTGTTGCTTCACAAATGGCAGTTTGCGTTGCTTCTGATACGGGCAGATACTGTATCATATTGATGCTCTCTAGCTCTCTTTCGGTGTTTCCTCTCATGTTCTCAATGTTCAACACATCTTCTGCTCCTACCTGTTTTGTGTTTCTGCGTACTCGATAAGCTCTACTTAGAGTATCCGCCAAGTACATTTCGGTGCCTTTCTTGTAGGACACTTGGAGGTCAAACTTCTGTAATCTCAGCAGCATGCGCTGGAGACGTTTGGAGGCACTGAGTAGGCTCTTGCGGAAAATGCTCTCTAAAGGTTTGTGGTCGGTTTGGATCCTGACTGGTCGTCCATACAAGCACTGCTCAAAACATACGTTCCACTGCGAACAGGATTTCTGGCATTTCTTTCTCTATTTGCGCATAATTGACTTCTGTTGCAGTCATGGATCGGGATGCGTAAGCACCTAGTTGGCCTCTTTGCATGAGACATGCACCCAGTCCTCGGTCAGAAGCATCACACTGAATTTCTACTTCTTCTTTGGGGTCGAAGAACTTGAGGACGAGAGCGGTAATGGCGCTAACTTCCTCCGCTTGGGACATTTCTTTTAGCTGCTTACAATGTGGTTTCACTCGCACAGCAAATATCAATACACTTATTAAGTGTAAGTTTATTCTCAGCTAACAGTTTTTTTCGAGTGCTGTCATCTCTAACTCCTACCATGACTCTGTCTCGAATTATTCGATCTTGCATACTACCAAAGTTACATGTTTTTGCTAACAAGCGTAAGGCTGTAAGAAATAAATCAAACGACTCCCCAATCTCCTGCACTCTCTGATTGAACAAATAAGCTTCGTAGATTTCATTCGTCTCATCGATGAAATAGGCGTCTAGTAGGTCTACGACTTTATCGATTTGGGTCCTTTCCTCAGTATTTGCAAAAGGCAAACCATCGTAGATTTCCAGAACATCTGGGCCAATGCAGGTTAACAAAGTTGCTGTGTGAAGATCTCTGCTTTGTGTGGTAAGCCTCGAGGCGACTTCGTAGTTTGCCCAGAGCCTCTTGAATTTTGTCCAATTCACTGCTAAGTTCCCTTTGAAGCCAAGTTTTGACGGTAACGGAATTGTAGACTGGAAAAACAGAGAAACCACTGGCTGCGGCTGCTATCCTGTTGTTGGTTCGCCGTCGCTCGAAGTTAAAGGCATTCTGAACAGAATTCACTTGTTTTCCACTTTCCAAATTCACTCAACAATTCAGCGATGATTCTGTTGAAAGAATCCCACTTCTGACACCATGTAAACTTATTGTTCGTAAGAAGAACAGACGAAGAGCTTGAACTAATTTTGTTTAATCAAAACAACTTACAAGCTGCGAAAGACAAAACCGAACGCATGACCATTGAAGATCCGTTGCCATGGTAAAACAATGACGTAAGCACGCGTGGACCAGAAGTGACATTATTTCAGGGGAGGGGGTGGAAGGTGGGGGAATGTTGTTAAAGTCGTGTAAGATGTTGAGTTCATGATCACGTCACTTTTCAAAATAATGCCCAAAAGTATTAAGTCAACTTACATCACTTCTAAAGAAGAAAGATTTGCAAATATCCCAGGCGGAAGCTTCTCGATTTTATTTTGTTGCAATTCCCTTAAACAAAATCAATAATATTAATATACACATATACATCAGCACATTAATACTATTCTGTGTTTGTTCCCTAAAAATCCATTGCAGACGTTGATACAGCCTGTTCATGTATGTTTAAATACATTTGCTGTACATGCAACTGCAAAAAACTAATGGATCTGCTAGAACGTGGCTATAGAAATTTCAAGTGCATTTTAACAATTTAAAAGTTGGTAGCTGAGGCTTAAGGCCGCGGGAGACACCTATCTATGAACAAATTAATTAGACAAATTTTTGAAGTTTAATTCGAAAACTAGATGTACTTTTGAGACTTTTGTAGAATACTTTTTCAACAGAGCTGTTTGCTTGCGTAAATAAAAGTTAAACGTGCGTTAATAAAAGAGAACTTTAAAAAGCCAAAATGATCTTTTTGACAGCCACATTGTTTTTCTTCTTTCAGGGGAGAGAGAGTCGTATGGTTCAGTCGGTAGGCGATGAAATATAATAGTTAATAAAATGTTTGACAGGTGAATTTATGCGTAAAAACTTATGCAGCATCCTCGAGTATATTTACCGACCACTGAAACGTTGTATACTTTTAAGTTTTAAATTTTTTGTGTTCTTTCAATGCCGCCACGTCATAAATACACCTGCTATCGACATTATTTTGCTGTTATTTTGCTGCTTTTGTTTTATTAATAAATAAATAAATAAATAAATAAATTTAACTACACAAAACCAAAAATAACGACTAACAACGTTTTTAATGAATTTAGATGCGCAAAAATACTTTGCGGAAGATCCTTGATTTTGTTTCCAAATAAGAGTCTACAGAAAAATACGTTGAGTTAAAAATTTGTTCTTGGTGCAGGTTCGATATTCTTTATATCAAGACATAAGGAACTGATTGAGTAATAAGTATAGGTAATCACATGACTTGGAGTGCAATTTGGGATAAATCAGCACAAGTACATTTTTCACGGGCTCGTGTAATTTGTGGTTTTTGAAACATTAACGAGTGCTGATTTATTCCAAACCGCACGAGAAAAATCATGTGATTACTTGTTACTAATACACATGCAAAAATTTGACTTGCTCTTTTCCTCTTTTACGTGTCATCGCGCACCGTTTTTACAAAGCTTCCTGTTCCAACCTACAAATCACAACCTCGACCAAGATTGGTCAAAATTTTGACAGGTCAATAATGAAGGATAAAATCGTAGCTTGTTTATCGAAAACTGAAACCTTTTGTCATTTTGCGTTTTTAAAAAATACAATTGCAACTGCTAACAAGATTCCTTTGTTGTCATGTTTTGTTTATTTGGGTTTTTGTTGAGGAAACGTCGCAATTGTGGTTTCACCGCTGGCTGTTTTTGTAAGAACTTTTATGCAGGCTTTTACAGCAGAGTAACGGAGAAAACTAAAGTGTTTCTAACCTGAGTCACTTACTAGCTTTCAGGAGTTGCATCCTAGGTGAGTTGCAGTCATTGCATTTTTTTGTCTCGTTTAACGGCGGGCATAATTATTTTAATTTTCTTACGGTGCCTCGTTAGATAAATTTGAGACGATGTATGGCCTTGTGTTTAAAATACACAAGCTTTTTTGAAACAGTTTTCTGACTGTAAATGAAAAAGGAGCTGTTCAAAGGAAAACTTAGTTGTCGTGTTGGTCAGTGTAAAAAGAAGAAGGCTTTAAGCGGGTATGTTCATCTAGTATTTGCCTTCCAAACGCGAACCCTTCTATAATACAAACAAACAGAATACAAGGTTTTCAAAAAGATTTTCCCCAACATGACTTCAGTCACACTTCTTTCTTTATTTAATGAAAAGTGCTTTTGTTTTAAGACATTTTTTATGTTTGATTGTCAGTCAAGAATTTTGCATTTTGCTGTTTGGCTTTTGTTTCTTTTGGTTTCTTTCTTGGAGTGTGAGTCAAAATGTCGCGTGGATAAAGCTAAAACCAGAATTGCTTAACGGTGTACATCTACGTCTGTTTGCACACTCTTCATCTTCACCGAAAAAAAATACATAAAACAGTTGACGATTATTCTACTGACAGACCCTTAACTCATAATCACCTGAGGCTGACAATCAATTTAATTTCAACTTTCTGCACCCAAATTCAACTTTTTGCACTGAAAAAAATTCAATTTGTTTGGACGTGCTCTTAGCCAATGAGCCTGCTGAAATTTTTGCATGCATATTATTATAAAAATAAATAAAGAACAAAAAAAATAATAAACTTAAGTATGGATCAGGGATATAGAGATTACTTCATTGGCAGGGTGCGCGTACGGGATTTTCGCACGAGTTGGTGATGTATAAGAAATCGAACGAAATAGCGCAGCGAGCGAGTGAGATTTCTGATACAACCAGTGTGAAAAGCCCTGTACAAGCGCCCTGCCCATGAAGTAATTTATTTATTTCATACATACTAAGTGAACATTTCTTCTCTTTATTAAGAAAAACTTCTCTCTATTTAGAATAAATGGTCAGCGAATTAAGAAACAAGGGCCAGCTCAAACCAAATGCCCTAAAAAATACATCATTCGTTGGGCTTTACAAATGTTGTGAGTTAAAATATTGACAAAAAATTGATCAAAAATGAAATAAAATTGACTGACTCAAGACCGTCTACGATGATTACATAATTAAATGACCCCTAAAACACCGAATAGTACAATCAATAGCATTGTTTTGACAAAATAGTCACTGGAATGGTACAGCAGGCGGTCTGTCCTCATCGGATGGGTACAGAACTCGCTTGATGCGTTTGTAGCTACATGTTACAGTAGAAAAAGTAACTATAAACGGTAACAGTAACTATAAACTCACTCAGAAAATTATTGAGTTCCTGTGGTTGTATCTCTTCTATTTTTCTGCTTTCTTGCTTGGATTTCAGAAACTCGAAGAGCAAGCCAACATCACGTCTAGTTTTCGACCACGTTTGTTTGTTTTCTGTTCCTCGATAAATT
>OZ037992.1:24569159-24634159 GCA_964035705.1 Porites rus
CACATGACCATTTCGCGGGCTCAGATGAAAGACCAGTCGTTTTGCCCCTACATATAAGCTGATATAATATGTCACACTTACCAATTCAACATAAAAACGAAATTACGCCGGGCAGGGCCTTCAGTAGGCTGACAGTCATTTAAGGTGGCTGAACACAGTTTTGCGGGCGGTCAGTGGTAACTCGCGTGGCTGCGCGTGTTTTTAATTAGAGAAACAAACATGGCGACGAAAAAGCAATGGTTCACAGAAGACGATTTCTCAAAATCTACTCATTAAATTTCTGTTATATTTGGCAGAATTTTTACTTTTATCGTATTTTAGATAATGAAAACTTTAAAAAGAAAGTTGAACAGAGGAATTTCGTGACACATTTAATAATTACAATACAATTATATTATTGACTATCTAGCCTGCGTAGCAGGCGGTCGGAAGTAGTGGGCGAATGAGAGAACGGGCGCGCGCGAGGGAGACACGGAAAGGGTGAGGGAGCGCCTGCACGGAAGGCCCCCGAAAATCTTTTCAACTCGCACTCTGTGAGTGCGGATATTTCCAATTGGTCGAGAGGCTCCCGAGGGAAAAATTAACCGCGCGGGGCGAGAAAACTGTCAATCAATAGTACGTGGAGAACGTAGTGAAGATCTTGCATTACACCACTAGCTCCTGAAGCCGCTAAATTGTATACAATCGAAGTTCAGGTCTCGGATGTCACTTCAATCTGGTTTAATGGGACTATGTGGCCGTAATCTCAAAGAAAAGTTGGAGTGTTCAAACGGTATTCACGATGGAAAGAATTGACATCAGATACGCATTAGCAGAAGTGGCGAGAAACAAAAGATTTGTCGAGTCGTGGCAATGAAGATCAGAGGAAATATTCCGTTTGCTCAGGAGAACTAGGCCGCTTGTGTTGTCGATGGAACGTATACCATCAAAACTTGGACATGATTGATGAAATGAAACACTTGCCAGGGGCACGAATTTGAAAAAAACATTTCACTATTGTTAGTATTATTCGCCGTTCGGAGGCGACCTGAGGTCTGTTGTTTATGTCTCGTTACTGCAGTAGAAAACATGTCGGTACAGTTTAGGTCCGCTTAGTAAGACATGTCGGCCACTTAGCGCAGTAAAAGTAATGATCATTTTCCACGTACGCTGTGATCGTTGGTGTCTGTCCAGTTGTGGCTGAGTAAGCTCAGAGAACAATATTTTTAGTTTTTTATAATACACAGCATGCATTCTTTAAAAGATAAGGATTAAATTAACTGCAAAAACCGTGGACGAAGATCCTGCTACCCAGTTTTGACTTTGTTGTTTCCTATTTTTTGTGCCTGTGGTTAAAAAAGATTTAAAGTTGTGTGTCAGTTAACCATCAGTTTATTGCTCCATCGCTATATAATCAGATAACCCAGCCGATCTTTATATAAACATATATTTAGACCGAAGATAAAATGTACAACGTTTTTTGGCGGCACGCTTTGTTTGTGCGAGGTCAGTCGTTTACTGTCAAAACTTTTGACAGCTCACGCAACGGCTGCCAGGTAATTGGAGAGGGGGCGGGAAACGATTTTCGGGGACCTTCCGTGCAGGCGCTCCCTCTCCCCTCTTGTGTCTCCTTCTCGTGCGCCCGTTTATTCTTGTGCCCACTACTTCCAAGCGCCTGCTACGCAGGCTATTGACTATCTAAAAGTCCGTCTGTTAAAATTTGATGAAATAAGTTTCAAATGGTAATGATTAGTTACAGCAAGCTGTGTGTAAGTTTATAGGAAAATCTAATGAGCGAATTTTATGTAAACTGAACAAAATTGAAATTTTAAGGTTGTATTCAATCGTTCATGTTGCCATGGAAACTACGAAAACGTCAAATTTTGCCTGTCAATCAAAATCTTTTATCAGTATATTTTTCACCTGCCAAGTTTCAGCTTGTGAGCTGCAACCTTTCTCTTGCCATGATTTGGCAAATGACATACACTCACAAACTGCCAAAACTGTGTTCAGCCACCTTAAAGTTATATTGGCAAGCCAAATTAAGGTCAATTGACAGCTGTCAAAATGGGACATGTGCAGACCACTATCAGAAAACTAATAACGTGGGCTCAGGTTCGCTTAGGTACAAGATCTGGAATTTTCCACTACAAGAAGGACGGATATGTCTTACTCACACTGGTAGTCTGTTAATGCGAATATTCGCCGTTCTAATGAAGGTTAATTGACAGCTGTCAAAGTAGAGTATACGCTGACCATCATCACCTCACTGTATCGCGGGCTCATTTTTCTGTCCATTGAGGTCACGTAGTTTTTCAAGTTTTACACTGGTATTTTATTTGATCACAGGCTCAATTCGAGGCCCTATAGCTTAGAAAATCTATCCATCCTAGAAAATTCGGCAATTACGTGACCGTACACCGACCACCCGGCCTTCCGTCCGTCCGCACCACAGGCATACCAATGTTTAATCTCACACTTTCTAGCAAGTTTGGGAGCCTGAAACCTGATATTGTCAATCCATGTTTTGATTTATTGACAGCCGCCAAAATAGTGTTTCTGCTGACCAGTATCGCCTGACCGTATGGTGTGCTCAGATATCGACCCACCGGGTTTTTTTGAAGTTATCCGCTGACAAGTTGCTACTTTTCAAATGATCGCAGGCTCAAGTTCAATTTTTTAAAATGCTTATGAAATAAGTGGTGTTCACGAGCCGCACAAATTTTGATTTCAAACTGACCTCGGACGAGAAAATTCAACCGGCTTTTACATGTAGGGAAGGCAATCGCTTTTGACTTTTCTCACTGTCATGCGTTGATCACGCTCTACGTCCAATTTTTATGTTCTGATTGGTCAAAATTTGAGAGGTGAATTCACGCAGAAAATTTATGCAGCGTCTGGAAACTTGCTTACTGATAGCTGAAAAAGCTGACAGGGTTTTGTGTCATCTTGTGATGTTTTAAACTGTCTTTTTCTACTTGATGTACAAAATTAAATACAGCTGCTATCAAGATTGTTCTGTGATTCATGGCTGGTTTGTTTATTGCGCTTTTTGTTGACAAATGCACCGCTTGTCAAAGTCATTGGAAATCCTATTTCGGATGGCATCGTTTTCAAAAATGAGCTTACTCACTTGCCCTTTCTTGAGGCGTAAGAGGGTTGAAAAGTCTCAAGCGATTCTGGAACGTTTGATGACCGTCAGAAGCAGCATCTCGACTGGTAAGCCTGAGCAATTATTGCCTTTAATGTTTCTTTTTTTTCGGTTTCCTGAAGTCGAGCGTATGGTTTATGCGGCTTAAGTTTATACATGAGCAATGATCTAACCTACAATAGTATCAGGTTTAAAAAGCCTTTCAACATTTTTTTACCGCAAATTCAAAGAAATGGTTCCGAAGAATATTTAGTTATGATTTTGGTTGTAAACAGAAAGCTCTTAGCGCTTTTCTTGCCTCGAGTTCATCTTGAAAAAGAGGAGACACAGTGAAGCCGGCTTAAAACCTAACTAAGCTTATGCCTACCTGACTCATGATTTTCAGAGACACTTTACTCTCAATACTTGTCTTTGTAAATGAAAACTATTGTCTCTGTACTTGTTTCACCAAATTATATTTATTTTATTGATTGTTAGGAGTCCCTCTCGCAATTTTTATCGCTGCACCGGTTGTTTCCAGTCGAACATCGCATGCAGGAATACTCAAAACGCCGCTCGCGTTAGAGATTACACATAAAAAACACATAAAAATTTTTATAAATAAAGGGAAATGAAAACTAAACATAAAAAATTCTCTTTCATGTTGAAGCTTAAATGGTAACTCTATTAATCGCACTGCAAATTTGGTGCCTGTCAAAAGTGAGAACCCGTTCGGCTGGCCGAAAGAGTGATTTTAGGAATTTTTTTTATCGTTTTCACTAAAAGCCCAACCCTGCATATCACATAGGACCAGATTTTTCTAACTGAAAAGTCCCGGAATTATGGAATTCTCTTCATGAAAACGTTTTATAATGTGGTCAATGCTATAATTTGTTGTGCAAAGGAAGGGCGTGCTTTGATCGCCCTTAAATGAATACAATTTGTCTTGCAAAATTGTGAAAAACTGCAGAATTATAGGTTTAAATAGGGAAAAAAAGAACAAATTCTGACCAAGGTCTGTATGATAAAAAAGGGCCTCATAGTACTGTTTACCGGCCTGTTTTTTTATTTTGGCCTCCCTTTTAGACAGAGGAATGCAACGTGTAAATTGGCTACCACCAAGGACTATCGTGGCGCGTGTGTTTCTTAAGATTATATTTCGGAGTTGTCCAATTATCCATAGTCTCTCAAACGGACCAATGTTGGAGAGACTGGTGAATGCCACATTATGATGCAACAGCTAATGCAAATACAATACACGAATAGGTCTATTTGTTTTCCAGGCCTAATCTACTGTGATCGTACATGATTGCTACTTTTGGGTGTACAAATAAGACTATTAACTCGATTTAAAATTTGTTTCACTCTTGGACTGTCAAATTATTTTTCTCTAAAATCACTTAGCCTTTGCCTCAAAAGTCACATGAATGTGCCCTGATCTGTGGATTACAAGTTTATTGTTTGATTTAAATTATGAATTTATTATCGGGAGCTTCGTTTTTAGCCCTGGCTAAATCTATATATTAACTATATTAAAATATTCACAGTTACAGTCAAACCCAGATATTAATTAAGAGCACTGGAGAGTCCATAAAAAGTGGCGGTATTAACGGTCAGTCCGTATCAAGCGTGTCATGTTATTAAAGGAAAAAAAAGGTTATTTGAACGAAACTTTCAAGGACATTACATCGTCAAGTTAAACATCTCTCACCTTTGCAAAAGCCTTCATTCCCCTGACTAAACCCACTCAAACACAAAAACGTCGCTCTATCTAGCTCGATATTACATAAATCAAACCGTTTTCTACACATTTTGATGACAAAATAGTCTGGAATTGACGTCTAAAACTGATTCTAACCAGTTTATTGTAGCACTTGAAACATGGACATGCTATGAACTGGAGGGCCTTTTTATTAATACTTCTATCTTGAAAAAGGGAAGGTATATTACAGCACACAGTTAATAATCAAGTGCCCTCATTAGCGAGGTTGACTTTCTATGAGAATCTGCTGATTGGGTAAGAAGCAAGTGTCCCTTGTCCGCATTGACGGGTGTTTGTATTATTGAATGTTGAATTAAGAGAAAATGCAAGGGCTTTCCCTAAAGGCAAAAACCTGTCCGTCTCAACGAGTGTTTGTAAAGCGAGGTTCTAATAATAACAGAAAAGATACGTCTTCTTAGTTTAATGTCTTAGGTATGATTAGTGGTATTTTATTACTTACTTTGCTTCATTCTATACACGTGATATTCTATTTCACGAGCAAGGTTTTTCTCAACCCTCGTACGTACATGGGGGGGTGAGGGGGTTGGATGCCACCCCCCCTTAAAGTTTTTCTGAGTTTTTTCCTCGAGGATAGAACATCAGCACCTGACGTTTTCGGTTGCTGTTCGTTGATCGCTCGCGCAGATTTTGAGATGAGTTTAGTGATGGTCAGCTGCTATGGTTACGAGATATGACGTTATAAGTAGCAGTTAGTTAAGCCAATTTTGGGTGAAAATACATGTTTTTTCAACTTCTTTCAACAATAAAAGTAAATCTTGTGGCTAAAATCATGCAAAGTGTTTATTTATCCAAGATGGCGGCCAGGATGGTGACCATTGTTGGTGACCTCACAGGCCTGCAGTAGGCCTACCACTCATAAAATATATCTCATCTTGTTAAGAAGATCGAAGGCTTTCCACTAAAGGTAAAATCGTTTCAAAATAATGCAACATATCAAAAACTCCACGGAGGGGTTCCATCCACCCCCCCCCCCCCCCTTGTACCACGGTGGAGGTATGAATTTGCTCGTACGTGCGAGGGTTAACTTTGTTACTACATAACAAGTGAAGGTAAAATGTAATAAATATGTTACTATTATTGCACTATTTTCGGCGAAATACTTACAGCTCAGCCAAGGTAGGCAAATTTGCAAAAGTGCCGGTTTCCAGATTGACGATTTTATTATTCCACAAATCCCTCAGGAAAATGAATTACAATAATAGTCTTCTATAATATTTCGTATTTTTTATTGGCTTAATACCTCAGGCTAATTCTTTCATAACCCACTGCTACAAAAGATGTTTGCTAGTATCTTAAAAAAATGACGTCTTGTTTGGGAACGATGAACAGGAAAAGGGGCAGCAGAAGGAAGCTCTGGTTTGCTGTTTTAATATTGCAGTAGAGCTGAAGGAAGAGCAGACGGCTTCACAAGTTATGCAAAGGGAAAAATAGCCCTTCTAATGCCCAAAAACGTAGCTATAATTGCACAAAATACCATGCACTCGACAGATGACAGCGGCTATATGTAAAATGTCTGCTACGATAAGCATTGATTCATATCCTGAAGCTGCAAAACTTTTCATACATGTGGCTTAGGTCGAGATAAGCATGTTTTAATCAATAATTACCAACAGTTTCGATTTCACAAGATATTTAATGAAAAAATAAAAACAACAACACAATAATCGAACTAGAATTACAGGAATAGCAAAAATACAATGAACTCGACAAATGACAACGACCACGTCAAGAAGTTATTTTAGAATAAGCAACTGTATTATATCCTGAAACCACCAAGCTGCGCAGAGATCAAGCTCAGCTTGTTTTGAAGTTGGAAATGTTTAAAGAAATAACCAACAGTTATTAGATCTAAGTTTTTTTAAGTAAGTAATTGAGTAAGTGATTGATTGAAAAAGACTTTTTGAGCTGTTTTCATAGTTTTTAGCAACCAGTTTTAGTGCAGCGTCTGGATTAGTAACCAGCAGGTCAACGTTCCAATTCCTACAGACCTTCTCAACATGTTTTGTGTTCTCATTATCCAGACTACGTGATTTTCTCAAGGAAATTCATAAATTATGCATGCATATGTATGTGTATTTGACGGACTTTTAAAGGAACAGTTCTCTAAGGTAACATCAATTGGTCTGAAGTGGGAAGCAAAACATTCAAGGTAAAAAGCTCTGTTGGTAGAGCCCGATTACGATTCGGACTGAACAGCTTCAAAACCGTTTAAACTATGACCAAGTTATGACCAACAAATTTAGCGTCTTTTTCTTTTCCTCCATATTTAGGATAACTAGTAAGTAAGCAAGTAAGACATCGGCTAAATAACAGGGTTTCCACATTGTGGCTCTTCATCTCTTACTAACTAAAAAAATGTGCCAAATATATTAAAAAGTGGAATAAATAACGATTAAAAGAGAAAATATTTACAATTATCGTATGATTAAAATGTAAAGTGCAATTAATATAAGCTGGACTGTGCCCGCTTCTTTAAGAATTTAAAAATACGAGAAGTGAATAGATTAATTTAAAATCGTCACACTTTTTAAGATTGCCAGGAAGGTTATTAAAGAAGGCAGCCGCAGTGTCCTGGAATATTCCGTTTTCCAGAGGAACTTTTAATCTTATAGAGTCCGAAGAGCGCAAACCTCTGCATGTAATTTTAAATATGAAGACCACTGCATAGCGTGAAGTGCTTTAAAAGTCAACTTAAACAAATTAAAATGCCTTCTCTATTCTTTCAACTAGGGGTCAGTTCAACTTTAAAATGTCTCCAATATCATTTACGTATCTGCCATAAACGAAACTTGCGGCAGCAAATTCAGTTTTCTGAAGACTTCTTAACAAGTATCCTAGCAATGGTGAATAGACCGAGTCACAATAGTCAAGCCTCGATAATACAAGTGACTCTGCAAGTCTCTTAAGTAGGTGGAAGTCTGTAAAATGTTTAATTTTTGCAATGTGCGTAAGACTCCATAAGAAGCAATAGCGATGTCAACGACATGATTATTCCATTTCAAGTTCTCTTGGAATTTCACTTCCAGTAGCCTTGTTTTGCTAACTCTTTCCAGTTGACGATTTGAAATTTCTAATTTCCAGCTCAGCTCACAACACATTAACAACAAATTGACAAAAAAAATTTTGGAATTTTATTCAAGCTCAGACATTACGTGTCTCTGAATACGCTCCAACAATTGTACTACACTCTTGCGTATCTGCCAAACTAAGTTACATAACTAAAGTAAATCAAAATAACTGGCTTCGTTGCGTCTTCTTCGCAAATAAAAGAGAAAGTCCCACACCTTACTTTAGACTATTAGAAATCTTAAAACTAGAAAGCATTTTTACTCACACGCAACTAAGCACATGAGGTGTAAAATGCCCTCCGTTTCTCCTTTTTTTTTAGTGTCACATTAGCGCATGTAAATTTATGCTTGCATACTGTGGTATTATGAAGTAGTGTTCAGTACCGCTCATATTTAATATCGCATACTCAGAAAATGTTTTGGTGACGTTCTTGTAAGTTGATTCGTTTCCGATTAAAACTGTTTGGTTAAGTTCTTGTTTGTGCTCGCTTTGAAGCTAAGGACCTACACATGGTGTCAGAAGTTAGTGGATGAAGCTGTTTGCTGACCGCATTTGTGAAATATTTGTCTTGTGAAAACCTTGGTTCGTTGCTGTTCGCATAAATCGAAACCGAGTTGTGAAATGGCTCCCGGGCGTCTGTTAAACCCGCCGGATCATCTAAAGCTTTCAAGTGGACATGTATCTCAAAATTGGAAAAGGTTTACCAAAGTGAAGTAACTATGAGCTAGCTATCGGAAGAGCCAAAAAGGAAGACCCAATTCGAATAGCAACTTTCCTCACCATGATCGGCAACGAAGCGCTAGATGTTTTCAATGCATTCATGTGCGACAGTGACGAAGACAAAGTCAAAATGGATAAAGTTCTGGAACATTTTGAGCATTATTGTGAGCCTCGTAAGAATACAGTTTACGAGAGTTATTTATTCATTTCGCGTGGACAGAAAAGTAGAGTCCATTGATAAATATGCCACAGTTACACGAAACATGGCAGCCTCTTGTGAATTTTAAGAATTGAAAGATTCATTAATACTTGACCGCATCGTGTTTGGAATTGCTGATAACAACGTGAGAGAGCGTTTGCTGCGAGTCCAAGATTTGACGCTGAATAAAGCTCTAGAAACTGCAAGAGCTGCCGAAGCCAGTTGAAACAAATGCAAAATCTCCACGAAGTTAATGCAGTGGAAAAGAAGACAGAAAAATTCTCCCCCCCCCCAAAAAAAAAAAAGAAGGAAAAAAAGAAAAAATCGGTAAATGGTAGTACGCAGCAGATTGATTGCAAGTTTTGTGGCAGGAAACATGTACCAGACAGATCAAGGTGCACTCCATATAGCCAACAGTATAACAAGCGTGGAAAAACCCACCATTTTGCTGCAAAGCGTACAGGAGGAAGCGGTCCAGTCGTAATTTACGTGCCATTTAGAATTTGAATTACGTACAATAAGTTTCATATGAGAGTCAATTTGAAGAGTATACTATTGATGTAATAACTCATCAAGTCAGTGCTGTTGAAGAAAAGAAATGCCCAAAACAGTTGTTTACATCAGTTAAAGTAAACAATGCTGATGATGTTACATTTCAGTTGGACTATGGAGCAACTTGTAATTTGCTATCACTGAAAAAATCAAGCAAGATGTACAATGAAACCACTATCACTCCACTTGGAAAGTGTACTCTCAAATGTGCCAAAAGGTGAGATGTGTAGAGATGCAGATTTCTTTATAAATGGTGAGGATTTCAGGTCTCTATTGGGTGCTGAAACATGTCAGGAACTGAACTTAATCAAGGTTATGACAAGTGACATTTCAGAGTCAGAAACTGTGAACTCAGTAAATGACAAGTTTCAAACTACCCACATTGTTCTAACCAGAGACCAAATTTTGAAAGAGTACAGTAATGTTTTTGAGGGATTAGAATGCATGGATGGCCCATACCATAATTATGGAACTTGATGAAGCTGTAAAACCTGTTGTCCGCACCTCTAGGAAAGTAACCGTGGCACTGAGAGACCGTTTAAAGGAAGAACTGGACATGTTAGTCAGAGAAAAAGTTATCACCCCCTTTACAGAACCTACAAATTGAGTGTCTAGTTTGGTTCTAGTCAAGAAGCCTAAAAAGTTAGAAATTTTTATTGACCCACAAGATTTAAACAGAGCCCTCTTGAGAGCCCGTTATCCTCTCTCCACCATTAAAGACGTGGCCACTAGGCTACGCAAGGCTAGAGTCTTCTCAGTTTTGGATGCAAAGAATGGATTCTGGCAATTTCAGCTAGACAAACCGTCGTCACTCCTCACCACGTTCAATACACCTTTGGCGGGTGTTGTTGGCTTCGCTTACCGTTTGGAATCAAAACAGCCGCGGAAGGGTACCAGTGAAGAATCCATGAAAGCCTACAAGGTC
Source organism: Porites rus (assembly GCA_964035705.1). NCBI lineage: Eukaryota > Metazoa > Cnidaria > Anthozoa > Scleractinia > Poritidae > Porites > Porites rus. The sequence goes on from OZ037992.1 coordinate 24,579,517, forward strand.
TCAAAAGTATAAGAGACATTGTAGATGAGATACTCTGTGCTGGCGAGGGTGACACCTATGAAAGCGCGGTTAAGGACCATGACAGAAACCTAATTGCACTCCTGGCAAGATGTCGTGAGAAGAACATCAAGCTGAACCCCTACATTGGTCGTGTACTAACCCCTGATGGCCTCAAGCCAGATCCAAGTAAAGTCAAGGCAATTGTGGCAATGCCTACCTCTTCAGACAAGAAGGCCCTGCAACGGCTGCTTGGAATGACTATACGTATCTTGCAAAATTTATGCCTAACCTGTCTGATGTGACGGAACCACTGAGACGTCTATTAGACAAGGATGTGCAATGGCACTGGACGAATACACACGAGAAATCATGGAAGCAAGTGAAACAGTTGATCAGAAGGGAACCAGTGTTAAAGTATTTCGACCCCAGTAAAGAAGTAACTCTGCAGTGCGATGCATCGGAATCCGGACTTGGTGCTATCATATTGCAAGAGGGTCATCCTGTAGCATTCACGTCAAGAGCACTTACAAGTACTGAAAGAAATTGTGCTCAAATAGAGAAAGAGCTGCTCAGCATAGTTCACGGGTGCAAACGTTTTGACCAGTACGTTTATGGTAGACCGAGTACAGTACAGACAGATCACAAGCCGCTAGAGAGCATTTTTAAGAAATCACTTCTTTTAGCCCCCAAAAGGCTCCAAAGAATGTTATTACAGCTCCTGAGGTATAGCTTGAATATAGTGTACAAGCCAGGAAAGGAACTATTCATTGCCGATACTTGGCCATTTTGGATTGGCGCAACACACCCTCACCCAGTATTAGATCATCATCAGTCCAAAGATTGCTTGAACGACTCACAAAGACACTGTTACCTACAACAGGAACTTTTTTACAGCCAAAAATCATGGAGGGAACTAAAGGCAAGCTCAAAGAAAGAAAGACGAAGCAAGCAATGTTTTAAAACAAAATAGATCACGTGATATGTCATATGACCAGTTTTCTAAAAATCTTAAAATTGACAAAACTGGTGGTGGGTTTAAGAAAAGAAGTCAAGCGGTATCATTTTTTCATTCATAATTTCTATCACTTCACGTTTGGAATGACAGTCAATTGCACTTCAATAAAAAAAAGAAAACTGAGCAAAAACATCATTTTAATGCCAAAATTTAATTTTGAATTACTAAGAACTTTTATTTAAAACTTTTGGTGCATTCGTTCCAAACGTAGAAAGAAATATCTATGCACTCGTTATCAGAAACGCCAATTTATTTATCCAAACAAAGTAAAATCGCTACTATTTCGCTATCTATATTCATTTTCAATATCACACGACCACGTTTTTTAACATTTAGGCACCAGGAGACCTCAAGATTTACCATCTGACGGCCGCGCCCTACTATCTGAACCCCCGGAAGAGGCTACTTAAATAAGTTTAAGGTTAAAAAAGCCCTTTAGGCGTTTAAAACCGAAAGATATTGTTGGTAGGTTAGGGCCACTCATGAGCAAGCAACCTCGCCCGCTGGTTCAAAACAGTTACTCGTGAAAACTAATTTTCTTTGACTGATGAGGCAAAACCTTTAGACATTAATGCATTCCTTATGCACTTTGGTCTGTCCGTTGAACAAATAAGGAAAAGTGTTTGACCAGAGATTCATGCAAAGATTGTTCGAAGCTAATTTATAGACCTATGAATGAAAGTTAATGTGATAACCATAGACCCCCCTTAAATCCCTATGGAGAGGAATAAACCAGTTCACCTCCGGTCATTGGTCACTTTCTGCACTTGATATTCTCCTGTCGAGTAATTGGGCTCAACCAATCATGTAAGTTGTCACATGCACACTGAAGAACAGAGTGACACTCATAATTTCGTGCTTAGTGAGGCAGAAAACATTTCTGTATTATTACTGCGCTTTCCTTGAGAACTACTGTTAAATCCCCCCCCTTCCTCCCTCTCTGCTGTTTTATTTCTCTCCACTGATGCTGCCTTTATTCAGTAACTCAACCGGCGTCCATAAATTAACAGTTCTTATTCTCATACGCTCATTTCTCTTCGGCCTTTATATTTCAAAAAATTCCACAGTCCTTTAATGCTTTCATAGTAGGCATGGACAGTTTTAGGTAACATGATGCACGTATGTGCAATAAACAGTTACGACAATTGTGCAGATTTTCTCGATCTGCGTTATTTTTTACTCCATACACAGCCTTATTCAATATTTCTTAGATATCCCGAGATAGTGAGCCAATTAGAGTAATGGAAACACCAATTTAAGATGACCCAGGGTTTGCGTATAGTAACTATTATTATAACCATTATCATTGCAATTTTTTGTATTATAACATAATATAGTTAAATTAAGTAGAAATATTCGTATCTATTTAGTTTCACCACTTTCATTGTCTCGCGAAGTGTGACATTTCACACTCTTCTACTTATAAGAGTAGATTTACGTAAAGACGCGACACAGGTACGCAGACTGTGATACCTACAAGAACTGCAACGAAGAGAGATCTGCAAATACTCCTGGTACGAGCTGTTTGACCATGTTGTTTGACAAATCCCCGTAACAAGTAGAAATATTCGTATCTATTTAGTTTCACCACTTTCATTGTCTCGCGAAGTGTGACATCTCACACTCTTCTACTTATAAGAGTAGATTTACGTAAAGACGCGACACAGGTACGCAGACTGTGATACCTACAAGAACTGCAACGAAGAGAGATCTGCAAATACTCCTGGTACGAGCTGTTTGACCATGTTGTTTGACAAATCCCTGTAACAAAGTACAGTTCATTAATAATTAAATATGGCAAATCTATCTCCCCACGTTCATAAAATTGTAATTTTCTCTTTAATAATAATATGATTGAAAAACAGGCTGGCAAATTTCTTGCTCTTATAAAAAATGCTTTTCCAAGCATTTCTGAAAATACCTATGCTTTCATCTAAGCGTGGACACGTAACGAATCCCATGTTGCAATTGGGTGTGCACGTGATTTGCTTGACCGTAAGAATAGATTTTGAAGTCTTTTTCGGGGAAATTGATCCCGATCTGTTGAGTTATGGTCCTGCTTTTCTCAAAGAGGCCTCACATCAAGTGTAACGATAAAAATTTTCAAACCTTTAAAATGGAAATTACAGAAGGAAATAGACGGCTTATCCTAAACAAAGTGACTAAAATACGTCATCTTAAAGTGAAATCTATCACTACATGGAGAAGTTGATGGAATTCCAAAAAGTTGTCTTAATGCAAGAAGAGATATTTCAGCAGCATTTCACTGAGGCGCATTCCACGAAAGCGAGCCATCATCCTCCAGAACCCTCTGCAAAATTGCTGCAGTGCTCTACCAACTGATCTATGAAGACCCATACATCAGCAGCAAGCCAATTTTTTGAGTTCTTGTTTTAACCCGTGAAGGAAATGAAATAAGAAATGGAAATAATGTGAACTGTACAAACACAATATATGATCGCCGCGGTAGTAATACATGTAGCAAATTAAGCAATTGCAAATTAGCCCTAAAGAAATTTGAGGGGCTTTAATGCAATTCCGCCACTGTTTTGATTGTGGTCTTGAATCCCGATCCAGTTTCTTCGTCAACACGTGTAATTATTTCTTAGTGATTTTCAAAGTTTTGCCACTGCAAATAAGCCTTGAGTCGGAAAATTAACGTTTTCCGTGGCAGGTGTGGGTGAACGTACATGTTTGAACGCTTTCCAAACTAAAATGTGTTTTTCCAAACTTGTAATTTTCCGTCAGCCTCATGGAAATTCCTCTGAGTCTATTCTTCACTCATTGTAGATCTTGTATTCCCAACAACAACAAAACTAATGCAGTAAAAAAATGTATTTATTTCACCAGCTAAATTTTACAGGCAGTATTATTCATAAGTAAACATTCTGCATGAACTAAATGCAAAAATTTTGCATCTGGGAAACTGGATACAAAATACCTAAAATTGACTGCATCAAACTAAGATGCAAAAATTCTGCATCCAGAAACTGGATACTAAATACCTAATATCTATTGCATCAAGCTTTATATGCAAAAATTCTGCATCTGAAAACTGGACACAAAATACCTAAAATCGACTGCATCTAGCTAAGATGCAAAAATTTTGCATCTGGGAAACTGGATACAAAATACCTAAAATCGACCGCGTCAAGGTACGATGCAAAAATTCTGCATCTGAGAAACTGAATACAAAATACCTAAAATCGATTGCATCAAGCTAAGATGAAAAAATTTTGCATCTGGGAAACTGGATACAAAATACCTAAAATCGACTGCATCAAGCTAAGATGCAAAAATTCTGCATCTGGGAAACTGAATACAAAATACCTAAACTTGACTGCATCAAGCAACAGTCTCAGTCAAATTTGGTGACTGAATTGCAATAAACAGCATTGGGAGGGAAAAGGAAAGCACAAGAAGGGAAAAAAAAACAGTGGTTGCTTTAAGTGTCCCTACCACAGCTATATTTTTGTCTGGGACTGTAGGTTTATCACTTGAATGACTGTGAGAAGTAAAAAAAGAGAAAGAAAGAAAAGAAAAAAAGAAACAAGTTTTTTACATGTAAAATTTAACATACATAAAAAGGCCAGGGTTGTCACTAAGATTTCAAATTGCAGGGTAAATACAACAAGTAGGGGGGAAATCAAACAGCTAGGGATTTCTTTTGTTTCTATTTTTCTTCTATTTTCCTATGAAAGTATCCAAGGAAATCCCCGGCTCCCGCCTCTTAATGACAGCCCTGTTTTACTATTGTTCTTCTCAAAAAATTGTACATAGCTTGGCAGGCCCATAAAGAAGGGTTACTAATCATTCTAAGTCTGACAGCTCAATTAAAAAACCATAGTTGTGCCTTTAAAATAACAACAGAACCTTTCCATGGCATGTGAGAATAATTCTGATAAAACATCCCACACTTCCCTGAAGCATTACGAATAAACTTGTAGCACTTTGGCTGTGTGTGATCATGCAGCTGCTCTGCATATCAAACCAGCCACTCTATTATGTAATAAACAGCATCCAGCACAAAGGAAATGACTCTTTACTTATATTTTGAATACAATTTTGCATTGCCTCTTGCATTTCTGTTTAGGAAAAAGAATAAAAACAAAAACAAATGTCAATAAAGCCCAGTAACAAAAACGACATGTACGGTAAAAATCAAATGACATAACATAATAATATTTATTTAATTAATGTCAAATGCATATTAAATTTTTTCAATATCTTTGCATACAGTATCTTTACCAGCAAAAAAAAAAGACACATTTAACACAATCAACCTAAAAATAGGTCTCAGGTACCCTTTAAGAAATACACTTGTAGTTAAGGGGAAAATTTTAAGGGAACAAACCAAAAAACCTGAGTATTCTGGGCACAATGTATTTTGAGATGATGCAATTATAAATATTAGAAAGAATTACCAAAGAGAGTATGCTAGTTCATAAACATGGAAAAAAGAGCTGATACTTAGGAAAGAAAAATCCAAATTTTATGTTTATCTACTCACACCTCTTCGAATGGGAATGAGAGTGATGCCATCTGTCTTGTCTGATGGGCAGCATTAATTCAGATGAGTTATTTGCTGAAGCTGGAAATACATACCGTAAAATTCCGAAAATAAGCCCCTCCATGTATAAGCCCTTCCAAATATAAGCTCCCCAAACCGGTAATGCAAAAAACCATCCGTTAAACCGCCCCTCCAAATTCGACAAATTTAAACAGAAGTTGATGTGACGAGGCACTTTCTGTGCCGCCGGTTGCGCAGGCCGTTATTTAGAAAATGCTAGGGCTGTTAGAATCAAATCACAGTAATACCTACCATTTAGATTTTATTAGTAGCACAATACTTCGCTCTTTTGTGACACAGCGTCTGTGGGGATACCGTAAGCTGCTTCAATTCAACGACTTCGAATCCCGCCATTCGTCTCCATAACAGATAATCATAATCGCCTTTACGGTTCGCCAGATACGTCGAATTGCAACATACACCACGTTTCTTGACCTTGACGAAACAAAGGACTAAAACAACCCCATCAAAGGAAAAAGAATCTTAGAAATAAAAACCACAGCCTCGTGCTAAGCATCGTTGAGAACTCAGAGCGGTTTTAAAATGGCGCTTGAAATCAATATGTCATCCATAAAATATGTAAGCCAATCAGATCATATCCTGTGTTCAAAACGTCCAATCACCTTGCGTGTAAACCCAAGGGCACTCTGGGAAAAGTTGTTGAAGAAGAGCGTCCGTTGTAACTCGGCGCGAGAAGGGAAGTACGCAGCGACTACTTCGCGAAAGGAAATTTGTTCTATTAATCAAAGGAAAAAATCCAGGCGTGTAGGAAGATTTTACTGAGGACACCGCTACGCAGCTAGGGTGTCGGTAGTCATGAGTTCGATATGGAGCTTAGAGAAAGCACTATTGCAACGAGACGTAGTGTTCTAAATTTACACGGCGTTCATTCCACAAACTTTATTCCTAATCTCAAGGCCAGATACAAGATGAGTTCTTTCCACTTCTGCGAACGTTGCCTGCACAGCACAGCAGACGTCGACACCATACAAACAAAGAGACAGTGAAAGTGCTAGAGATCAAGAGTGATGGAATTCTTCACAAGGTCACTTATCCCATTCTTTATAGTTTAAGAAAAAACTAGAGCTCAGGTAGCGAAGTTTGCAGTTGATTTGTACCTAGTTTAAGTCGATTCGTGCTCAATTTTTATGGATGTGTTTATCAATTTAACCTGACGTTTTCAGTAGCTGCGTATTTGTATTTATTTTACCTCCTGGCTTGAATGACCTTGAATCGGGGAATGTTACGTGAAGCGTGCCATTATTATTAGTGTGTTGTATTATTTCCACTCTATTGTGTTTGAATCGACTGGACTTCTACGAATCGACCGTAATGTGCGTACGAATTGATGAAGTACGAATCGACAGGAGGTTCGAAGTCAAGTAACTTTTACAGTGTCAATAGTCTAAGTGTTTGCGGCATAGGTGGTGAGTTGTAAGAACCGGATTCAAGTTACCGCGGTAAATTTCAAATAGCGGAACAAAATCTAGTTTAGCCTAGCCTGCTAAAACGGCCGTCTTTTCTCGCTCCTCGCCGCTATTGACGTTTTTCCATTTTCTTGCATCCAGATTTTGTATTTCTCAAAGTTGAAATGCAGAATTTCTGCATTATCTATTTGTTGATTTTTTAATGAATTTAGCGGGAAAATGGCACTGCAGAATTTTTTCATCCAGACTTTGTAAGAGTCAAACTTGAAATGCTGAATTTCTTCATTATCCATTTGTTGTTGATTTTTCTAATGAATTTAGCGGGAAAATGGCTATGCAAAATTTTTGCATCTGGATTTCTAAGTTGAAATGCAGAATTTCTGCATGATCCATTTTTAGTCTCTAGGTTAAAATGCAGAATTTCTACATCATTCATATTTGTTGCAATTACTTTCTTTGATTTTTTCTGCAGTTATTAGTCCTTAATAAGACAACACTGTTTTCGCACTGCAATATTTTAGGCCTTTTTTTGACTTCGTACATTATCGTCATTTCTAACTGTAGATTTTTAGTGTAAAACTCTACTCAGAATAGTTATGGGTTATTTCAACAACAGCGACTCCGTTGTATTTACTGGGTATTACGCTGGCTTCTTTCAAGCGTGCAGTCATAATATTACCTTTTTGGCGGAAATCGTGTTTTTTGCCGAGGAAAGTTAGGTTTTCTGACGGAATTTTGAAGTTTGGAAAAACACATTTTGGTTTGGAACGCGTTTTTGATTTCATAGCTACAATCGCACATTTTTACAGTGGTGCAAATAGAAACAATTTTACTGAGTATAGCTATTGCTATTTAGGAGATTATAATCCAAGCCAAAACAATTAATTGTCAGAAAATGTAGAAAGATGTCTATCGTCTGTCTATCTACACATTTACAAATACAATTGTGCTTAACTTACAAAATCTGCAATGAAGACAGTCCTGCGAAAATTCCATGCGGGATTTCCTCGATCATGCAGTTTGACAATATCCTACAGCAAATTAAAATTCGCAACCTACATTAATGTGTCCATGTTTTCTTATTTTCAGTTTTGAAACTAAAAAAGTCATATATACTTTAACAAAAAAACCTGTGCGCCCCTTAAAATTCAAATTCAAATTTAATCAAAATTGTCAAACCGTTCAAAACAATCCGCAGTATGAAGGCGTTCTATGGACTAGAAAAAGGCCGTAAGGCCCGTGACGAAGGAACTGGCCTTACGGTAGGAAATGTTAGTATAGCAACAAGCCGACTGAGCGAAAAAGCAGGAAAGTCTTTTCTTCTGTCGTAATAGTACATGGGCAACAGGCGGTGTATGTTATCGCGGTTTTCTGTCAATGATAATAAAAATATATATATAAACAGGGAGCCCACCACACACATTTCAGTGGGGCCCTTACAGATATAAAAATGTCTAAATATATAAAGATCAAAATTTAAAACTTTATAAAATCAATAAAACTCCTGCTATGTCTTTTAAGGGATAAAAATGTCTGAAATGTGTTTAACTTCACGAGATAAAATGTTCCAGTAACTGGCAGCTTTCTAGTAGAAGACCGTGAGGCCTGTCCAATAACTGTTTTCTGACTTTCGTCAAAAAAACTTTTTTTTTTTCGTTTCGTCAATCATGTTGGATCGAGGCTGGTATGTTGTGCCTACGGGTGTGGTCGGTGGGTCAAAAAGTTGTGACGTTTTGTATTAAAAAAGAAGAAAACATCTAAGCCTCTGCATGGACATTTCAGACGAAATCGAAGTCGCGTCGATCTTAGAGAGAGATGCAACTATCGCATTGCCATTTCAATCTCTTTTGACAACGTTAGTCTTTCAATGAAGGCAAAAAAACTGTGCTGCAAGCTCGGAGCTTTTGTTTTGTTTATTTTCTCGTTTTTGTCGTTTTTGTGGCTGCGTCGGGATTGGCAGTAAGGTTACAATGTTAAAAAATTATTGTATTAAAATCAGCAGTTAACGAGTCCTTAAGCTAGGAAATTCACTTACAAATTAGTAGTTGTTGTTGGTATACACTTCCAAATATATGTAGCATTGCCTCCACTGCAGTCATGATCGTTGGTTACTTGACCAAAACCATTCATAAAACCCTTGCTCCGACATAAATGCCTGCAATCTGCGAAATCAATGTATCTTGTCTCAGGTAAGAGATGACATGTGAAAAGTGGAAGAGACAACTGCAAGGGTACATTTCTAAACCAAATGTTTTCATTAAGCTACGCTCTAAAAGTGAAAACTACTATATTGAAAACGCCTTCACTACATTGAATAAATATACCATCGGTGCTTTCTAAAGCAACAGAGTTGACTCAGTCGATCTGGAAAAACGCTAAATATTAGCAAAAAATAACACAGGTGTCACAGGGTGGTACTGAAATATGGTTCGACATATTAACATATTAACTTGAGACAAAAACCTTACCCATAACGTTAACGTCAAACGTTTTAGAGCTACTTCCTGCATCATTTTTGGCCAGAATTGTGTAATGTCCGGTCTGAGTGAATTGAAGTCCTTTTACCACTCGCCCATCCTCCAAAGATGTAGATGAGTTGCCTAACCAAGCTTGAATGGGTGGGGTGCCTTCCAGCATGAACCAGGTATAATGTTCTGGTACACTGCGTACTACGGACAACGGTATCCTTATCTTCGGCTTGTCTATAAATAGAAATATGCAATACCTGTCTTAAATGGCGAGGAAAATTATGCTTCAGGCTATAAAATGACCGAGATCGTTTTATTGGAGACATCCGTTGTGTTATAAAATGATTGACAAGGAACATGGGCAAACTCCTTACGCCTTGCCTTCGAGAAAGAATTATGACGGAGACCGCTTGAGCTACTTAAAGCTGTTTAGCACATGCTTTGGAAAATTCAGAGGAGGCGTGTGTAGCTGTGAGTCAAGCTTCGCCCCTCGCGTTGTTCCCTTAGACAAGGAAATTTACTCCAATTTGTGCCTCTTAAACAATGGGTACCGGCAACAAACTGCTGGGGTAACCCTGCGATAGACTAGCAACGCCTCCAGGGGGCCTGATTTCACAACTCCTACATTCTGTTCACATATATTCTATAACAAATTAATGAATGAGGCTGAGTATCTCATGAAGAATTATAGTAGTAGACTAGGGTCAACGATAAGCCCCGTTGGTGGATTCCCTTTGGATTCCCTCGCAAAAAGTGGATTCCCTTAATTAATAGGCATATGGGTCTAGTCTATGACGTCACCCATTGTTATAACCTAGAGAAAAAAATGGATTCCCTGCATACTAATTAAGTGCCTAGTCAGTGTCTTCCTGCATACTAATTTGGTATAGGTTTACTAATGAGCGTCACTCTACTACAATAGGCACAATAGGCTTGCCTTGGCTTGCCCGTAAAGTAACTTGAGCTCGGTTTTCGGACAGTCTATTAAAAGAGAAATAGGAATAAGAGAAGCGATCACCTAGCAACGCGAGAAACGGCTTCCTATATCTTATTAGCGCTTAAATTCGGATATATAAACAAAACACACGCACATATACACAAATTGGAGCTAAAAATGCTATATTTTAAGTTTGTCTGACTATTACAGAACCGTTTTCTCCGTTCTATCTCGAAGAAATGAAAGTCTTGTCATTTTCACGCACGGTTAATCAGTTAATTATGCGAGTTCACAAGCCCAAAGTTGAATACAAATTAGTTCAAGCCTCAAGGGAGCACCTTGACGTATTATTATAAAACAAATAACTTAACAAGGATCAATTAAAACACGCGACTCATAATTGCTAGCAATAAAAACACAAGAGAGATACCGTTTTAAAAAACTTTATTAAAGAACAATGACAAAAAGAGTCAAATACACAGGAATGGAAATTAATTAATTTTCATCTTCGCCCATGGAGTACTTGTAAGGTTTGAATTTCTTATGCCGACGTTTCTTCAGCTGTTTGCCATGAGATTTATGATCATCCAAATAATTTAGAAATTGAATCCGACGCCTTTTGCGCTTCGGGCCATGTTGTGATGGGGTTTCTACTGTGGGAGGAGGGGCCAGGAAAGCAGGATTTAAGGGTGGTGGAGGGGTGAGGCTTTCTTTGTCAGGTTTTTGAGAGATAGCCGCTTCTGTTAATTCAGGTATTACATTAAAGGGGTTGAGGGGAGTCGAGAATGTTGTCGTTGCTGTCGAAGAATCTTGTGTCCTTGATGTTAAGTCTGGAACAGTGCTGATTATTTCTTCCGGTCGTGTTGTTGTATTTAATTGTTCTTTAAAAGCCAGGTATCTGTTTTGCAACTGAAGGTATCCTTTAGCTTTTTCATCGTCCCCAAGATCGTTTCGAGAAAGCACGTCATCCATGTTGCCTTGTATTTCTTGCATAGCTGGAAGAAACGGGACAGGCGAAAGAGTTTGCTGCTTCAGATATTTTAGAAGCTCTTGAGGAATATTTTCTTGAAACCCTGCTTGGTTAAAGCCTTCTTTACTGGGCAGGACGTTTGTTCGCAACCGACAATTATCTTGGGTAGTAGTTTTCAGATCAATCAAAAGATAACCAAAAGGTCTTTTTACAGCCTCTTCGTACTGATTTAAAAAGAAATCAGTCTGCCCGGGATACATTTGCTTCGCCAGAGTCAGGATTTGCAATTTGTCTCGTGGATTCTTGAATAACACCAGATAATGGCTGTTTAAGCTTATGCTGCGGCTACCTTTCCCCTGATGAAATAGATTCTGCACGATATAAATCACGCTCAGATTGCGATGATGAGAACCACGTGTGAAAAGGTTCACAATTCGCTTGTCTTTACTGGCGTCAATCATCTGATCATCAAACACGATCAAATTCCGTTTGTTCACATCAAAATAGGAATCCTGCTCCAAAGCCGTAGGAATTCCCTTGACGAATTCAATGTTTGGCATGGCGACTAACATTTGTGTATACGCAGGCTGCCATTGTGAATAACATCAAACGATCCTCTCCGGGGGAGGGTAAATGGTTTCTGAAGCTTGTTGCAATAGCGATCGAACCCAGGCCGTTTTTCCGGACCCGGTCATTCCGGCAATCATGGAGGTGAAAGGGTGCTCGAGGCGAAACCGCTGACATTTCTGTGAAAACATTGGAACCGTTTGAAATGGGGTGAGACCAGCATTGCGGTGTTTAGACATCACGTGCCTTTGCATATTATCTTTTCTACTAAAGGATTTTTCGCAGACAGAACAGAGCCAACTCATGTCAACTCCTCAGGAGCAAAATGTAGACTGAGAAAGAGGTAGAATGTTGTGCATTTATATAGGTTTTCAGGCCACAAAATTATATTGTTTTCCTTCCCCAAAACCACCACTACCACCACCACCACCACATTTCTATTGTTTTCTTTCCTCCTCCTCCCCCTCCTCCTCCTCATTTCTATTGCTTTTCCTCCTTCTCCTCCTCCTCATTTCTATTTTTCTTCCTCCTCCTCCTCCTCCTCCTCCTCCTCATTTCTATTGTTTTCCCTCCACCACATTCTATAAAAGACTACCAACTGCCATTCTTAGTTCATTTTGTAGCAATGTCTCGTGTAGTGAACAACAATCGTGGTTTTCTTCAGCTGTTAGCTGCTTGCCCTGCTCATCAGCGCCAGTTTCTTTTAAAGACAGCTACACCACAGCAACTTTATGCACTAGTCCAAGTCTTATACAATTTACTCATGGGACACATTCCTATCTCCGAAGATAATAAGTGGGTATTGCTGCCATATAAGGATGCTTTACTTAACCTGGCCAGTCCAAATGTCCCTTTCAAAACCAAGAAGCGAGTCCTTGTTCAAGAGGGTAGTGGTTTTATCGAAGATGTATTAGCCCCTGTCGTTTCAAGCTTAGGATTTCTAATGCTATAAAAGAGGTGACACAACGCTAGGTTGATCATTCGAAGCTAAGTCTGTCACTGGTACTCATCAAAGTGAAGAGAAAGATAGATTTGGTTGAAGAAGAAGATCGCGAGAGTGAACATGAAGAAAGCGAAAGTTCTGGTGATGAAAGCAAGGATGAAGAACCAAAAATAAAAGATGTTTTGAGTCATTTTTCCCGAGCAGTGCCGGAAAAGCGTGCTTCTGACTGGCTGCATAGCATGGCCGCGTCCAAAGATATTCTTTTCTAGACCCCCAGCGGACAATTACTTCGCACTATTCCCCGTCACAAACATCGCTGAGCTAGTTGAGTATGTGTTACTCCTTCATAACAATGAGGTTACGAAGCCTCGTGCGCTGAATACGTTTCTAGATGGACTTGCAGAGTTAGGAATCGATAAAGGTTTAATCAAGAACAAAAAGTTGTTAAGTGATTTAATAGAAAAGGAAAAAGGCTACCAAAATGTAGAAAATACTTCCGATAACGAGAGTAATAATGAGTAGGAGGAAGTGGCTTCTGAGAATGGCGTTGAAGCGGAAGGCACCCAAGAGAGCGACAACGACACTGAAAACGACAGTCAGGAGAAAGAAAGTAGTAACCCTGAAACGTCCACCACCTTTCACTCCAAAAGTCCCTGTGAACACTGCGAAAACTCTAATGTGTACGGGACATTGATCATGAAATGTCCTAAATGCCTTTGGCACGATCACTACAAGATTTGTCCAATATGCGGTCAGCAGATTCTCGAGAGGAGACATTATATGAAAGAGGGCTTTCTTCGGTGTCACGATTGCGGAGCAGTTACACACAAAAACGCGAAGGCGTTGGAAACCAATTTCTATTCCCCTTTTACAGAGGAGAACGAAGATGAAGATTAATTAATTTCCATTCCTGTGTATTTGACTCTTTTTGTTTTTAATAAAGTTTTTTAAAACGGTATCTCTCTTGTCTGGTTTTATTGCTAGCAATTATGAGTCGCGTGTTTTAATTGATCCTTGTTAAGTTATTTGTTTTATAATAATACGTCAATATGTTCCCTTGAGTGTCTTGTTTATATATCCGAGTTTTAGCGCTAAATAAGAAGACATAAACTAAACTGAAATAAAGACTTTTCAACTCCACTTTGTGTATGTGTTTTGTTTATGTATATCTGAGTTTTAGCGCTAAATAAGATAGGAAGATAGGAAGCCGTTTCTCGCGTTGCTAGGTGATCGCTTCTCTTATTTCTATTTCTCTTTTAATAGACGGTCCGAAAACCGAGCTCAAGTTACTTCACGGGCAAGCCGAGGCAAGCCTATTGTGCCTATTGTAGTAGAGTGACGCTTATTAGTAAACCTATACCGAATTAGTATGCAGGAAGACACTGACTAGGCACTTAATTAGTATACAGGAAATCCATTTCTTTCTCTAGGTTATAACAATGGGTGACGTCATAGACTAGACCCATATGCCTATTAATTAAGGGAATCCACTTTTTGCGAGGGAATCCAAAGGGAATCCACCAACGGGGCTTATCTTTGACCCTAGTCTACTACTAATTATGGAGATCAAAGAGGGATAACACCCTCCGAGATCTCCAGAATTCTTCATATGATACGAAAGCCGGATTCAATAACTGTTTTATTATTCATTCAAAATAATTCCTAGTTCAAAAACATAGCTAAAACATGCCTACTTCCATCGATGTTCTATTAACAGAAGTCTTTCGTACGCTTGGTTGACATAAGTAACGAGCTTGATGACCTCATCCTCCAACTTTTCAACTCTGGTCATGACCACTTGGACTTCGCCGTTTAGAGCATCAAACTTTAGGTTAAGCGACTCTGTAGTGCTATCGAGTTTGTGTTTGAAAGATTTCAAGTCTACTTTGAATTTTGCTTTATTGTTCTTTATAGTTTCGACATCCTGCCGAATCGTTTCCAGGCAGTCCTTCATTTACGATTCAGAACTATCGTCATACACATTATACTTCCTTCCTCCTTTCTTTGACGCTGTCATGTTTTAAAAGGAAGATACCAACAGGAACACTTACGCACGAAAAAACTTAATTATTTAAACACAAAAAGGCAGCAAATAACACAAAACTAGGCAGCTTCAAAAGACAGGGCCATCATCATCGATGACCGTTCACCCTCGATTATCGTAGTCTAGGTCTTGATAACCGAAACTACAATTTGATCATTCCTGGATGTTGACATTCGATATTTCGATTATCTAGAAAAATGGCGGGATTAAAAGTCTCGCTTCAATTTTTGCGTAGTTAAAAAACAGGTCCTTGCGTTAATTTTAATTACTTGATTCTGAGTTATAACCCAGATTTTCTGGGAAAACAAACGGCGTTAACAAACCTTTTTAATGCTCATGTTACAGGACTTATCCTCCCGATTTTAAGGATATATGACAAGTTAGTGCAAGATCAAAAAATCTCTGATCTAGAGGCTTTTGAGGTGCTGGAACGTCCCAAGTGTTAACTATTACGAATGAAAAATGATAAACAACCTATTTACCAATAAACTCTTTATTTGGAAGGAAAAATTTTAAAAGAGTGCTTTTTGAGAGTGAGAAATCTCGTCTCCAGCCTGACGTTACTCGGAAAACATTAATGTTTTAAATGGCCACTTTGGGAGACCTAAGCTTTACGGTCCATTTTACGTTGACGTAAGCTTTTCATTTTTAGGGATCCACTGATTACGAGTGGGAAGCGTTGCCCCATCTATTCATCTTGGTTTTACATGTTTGAATATGGGAGCTGTCGGTTGGTGACTATACGTTTTAATCCCAAAGATCTAAGCAATTTATACAGTAACCGTAGAAAAAGTGTCTTCCTTTTGCTGAACTTTACTTTGGTAGTTTTTGTTGGACGTAATCTTGCTCCAGAACTAAAGAAATCCTTTTTAAAGGAATTTTAGGTTACCATCGAGTTAATCATATGTTAATAAGCGCGTAAATGTATCGTACGCATTATCATTAAGGCTAACATGTTATTTGCGAGCAAAAAAATAAATCGCTTTTCAGTAATAGGTTTTAAGAGTGAAAAGTAGTAACACCAACAAGATAAGAAAGTTTTGACGACGTAAAGGAAAGAGGTATAAAGTGAGAACTTCAATCCATAGAGAACTAGACATCTTTAAATGAAAGTGCGAGTAATTTTTCCTGAGAATAATTGTGGTGAAGTTTATCTTGCCTCGTCGTTTTCCCCTGAGCAAGCCAGATCGTTTATCACTTGATCAGTCGTCAATACTTTCCACGTGAAATGACAATATTCTAGGATTCCTATTCTGCTTTTGGCGAGCAAAGTTCTGGATGTCCGTTATCGACGCTCTAATTCTGGATATTTTATGGCAGTCAACGGGTATCACAGAACAGTGATGAAAGATTCAAGACACCAAATATAGATAGGGTATTTCTGTAAGTAATGTAAGGAGTCATTTGCTCTATCACGAGGCCCTATAACAAGGTCACGTAGCAAAGACATTCTTCATTTTTTACCTATATAGAAGGAATTAGACTTTATTATTGGGAGTTTTCTGATGATTATAAATTAATATGATATAGTTCAACTATTCTAACCAAATAGGTTTTTCCGAATTCTCACTCCGCGAATTTTCTTCGAAACTTTTTCAATTCTCTTTTTGGTACATATAGCTCACCTTTTATTGAGGTTGAAAAGTGGACTCCCTTGAAGTTAAAAGCTGCTAATTCATGATACCTTTTAAAGGTTAACATCATGAATTGACCACTTGTTTGTACGATGAATGGGCGTCTTGATCCACTAAAAATACCCAGCAACGTATCATTTTTACTTTTTCCATCAAAGACTTTAATCTCGCTCCTGATCGTCGAATAATTGAGGAGGTTAAATATGGTAAAGGTCAATTTGACGGTGTGGTTAGATGGTGCTGTAATGATCCACGTGCAATTGTACATGGAGTAGTTTTTGGTTGCACTGGAGCTAATAACCCCATTAGAGCTACCCACATCGTACAAGCATGGATCGGCGTGCACATCTGAAAATGAGTACAAACATCATAGAGATTATATTTATCATTCGAAATAGTTATTTAAGAGAACCGTCAATTTACATCTTTGAATATTAAGAGCATAAATTGCGTTGAGGTTACCCTTAAAAGGGAAATTGTTACAATAATCAATTTCTGAAAATAAAAACAAAAAAAGGGGTACAACTTTCTTTTTGGCAACGGGAGTAGCTCATGCACAGAACTAGTTCCTATTCCAGTCCTGGCAACTTTTGAGTAGGGTCTTCGAAAGAAGATTAGGCTTGAAGAGCATTTGAATCACATGATGTCACGTTCACCACACTGGTATAGCAAGGATCCCTAATGTAATGGCATTTGTAATGGGGAGTGGAGTCACAAATATAACAATGGTCGTAAATATTATAAATATTAGGGCTAGGAAGAAAAAGTGAGAGTTTGCCTGTTTAGGGTTTCAATTTAGGAGATGGATAAAATGTGAATCGTATGTAAGATCACGTTGTGCGTCTGCAAGTGAAGAGGTGAATGTTCTAAGGAATACTCCTTAGACGTTTCTTGAGTAGGATACAGTAATCTTAATTGTATTGAAGTCATCAATGTTCAGACTACAGGCTTGTTGGGGTTCTTAAACTAATTCCAATTGTCACCTATTCCTAATAACATTTGCTACAATTGTCACATTTGTGACCAATTTCTTACATGTAGCAAGTGCAAAAAAAAAACGTCGCTAATTATCTTTGTGACCTATGCCTATCACATTTGTAGCCCTTACATTATTTTGACCCTTATTACATTTGGCACCAATTTCTTATTACATTTGTGATCCTTAATTTGGTATCAGTTATAGCATAAATGTGACCTCAACTTAACAGCCAAACGCTTGTACCGCTTAAGTGCCACGCGCATCAGTGCTTGTCAACTGTAGGAAGACGATAGAAACTACAATGTATGCATTTCGTAAGGAAAAATTCACTTGCCTTGCCACATTGCGACGAACACGACTCCAAACAATATCTTGTTCATTCTTAACATGTCCAATCTCTTTCTTTTTCCACTCTGAAAAGGCAAGAATCTGAAAAAAGACAGGAAAAATCAACCAAAAGGGAGACATTATAGCGGGACTCTCGCTCTGATACTTGGCAACGAGGGTTGGGGGAATAAAACAAAAAAAATCGCCTTAAGGCACAGCAACGAATAATACACTTCTTTGTTTTATTTTCCAAAGCATTGGAACCAAGTGTGAATTGCAGTACATCGAAATTGGTTTATTTGGGTATCCATGGATATCAGAGAAATTTGGGTAGTCACGTAACAGTACGTATGTCCGCTCCTCTTGTACGTAATACTCCACCAAAGTTTGATTAGTAGCTTAATGAAAGAAACCCTGAATGTTAATATAAAACGAATTTAAAATCATCCCGCATAAAAGGCTGTTGTCCCCAAACTAAAAAGATCACTTGCCATGCAAAAGAGACC
This sequence comes from Porites rus, assembly GCA_964035705.1. NCBI lineage: Eukaryota > Metazoa > Cnidaria > Anthozoa > Scleractinia > Poritidae > Porites > Porites rus. Next base: position 24,597,904 of record OZ037992.1, read on the forward strand.
TCGCTCAATGACTACGACGAGACAAGCTGTTGTCGTGCCATCGAGCCATGCGACGTCTTCATCAAACTCGTCAAGGGTTGCCGTCAGCCAAATAAGCGCTGATTCTTTCACTGATCAGTCTTTTAATTTCTTATCTCTGATGCCAGTTATCCGTACATCAAACGACCCATTTCAGCGTTTCAACACCTGCTTTTTCAATATCATGAACTACTTTGCGCCACGGCCGATGTATTAAGTCAGTTCTTCACTAGTAAAATGTCAGATCGACGAGATCTAAAGAAGCCAGAAACGTAGACGAGTGTTTGTCAAAAGCGTTTGTCGAAAGCGAAAAGCGTAGACGAGCATCTTTCCTGTCCGAAAACGTAAACAAGCACACACCATTGATTCTGATGGCCTTAGTACTGACTATCCTTTTTCAAATGCTTGTTCATTTTGGTTTAAATTTAACTCTCGCACGTACAAGGTGAGGGGGGGGGGGGAGGATCCCAACCCCTATAAGGTTTTTCTTAGTTTTTTCATAGAGGATAAAACATCTGTTCGTTCATCCCTCGCACAAATTTTGAGACAAGTTAAGTGATGGTCACTTGCTATGGTTACGAGATATGACGTCATAAGTAGCAGGTGGTCAAGCCACTTTTGGGTGAAAATACATGTTGTTTTCAACTTTTTTCAACAATAAAAGAAAATATTGTGGCTAAAATAATGCAAAGTGCTTAAAGCACAAAAAATTACCATTTTCGCGGTTTACACCTGATTTCTAATTCTTAGTAACATACAAGATGGCGACCATTGTTGTGACGTCTCAGGCCTTCAGCAGCGCCACCACCAATGAAATATACGTCATCTTGTTAAGAAGATCAAAGGCTTTCTACTAAAGGTAAAATCATTTCAAAATACTGCAACATATCAAAAACTCGCGGGAGGGGCTCCAACCCCCCACCCCCCCCCCCCTCCCTCCTTGTACCACGGTGGGGGTATGAATTTGCGTGTACGTCCTAGGGTTAATGCTTTAAAATTTTTTCTTCGTTTCTATAAATGTTGGTTTGGATGTGTTGTGGAGAGTGATCTCGTATACCTTATTTAGTAATGTTAAGCTACGTGGCACGAAGCTATCATTTCCGGCTCTCGATGTCGTTTTTGTGTCGGTTTCAAATTTTATATCGTACAGTTATGCCTCAATTCTTTGATAGCGGAGCTCTACGCGCGGAGCTTCGCGCCGCACTTGAGCCCCATAGCTAAGTAAATCTACCCATCCCAGATAAAGCTGAACAACGTCTGCGCATGTGCAGAGCCGGGAGAGGTCTTGGATCCAAACTAGTATCGTTTACAAAAGGTTTTCAAAACATCCCTACATTTTGGAGATTTTTAAGGTGGATTCTGAATATTTAAGGTTCCCATTTAAAGTTAAGGTAGTTTATTTCATACTTTTTTCAATTCTCGTGTCTACCTTTGTAATTTTTCTTCTACTTTTTTCTATGAACAAAAGAAGACGCACGAACGAAGCGTCCCTCCAATAATAGTATCATTTATAAAGGGATTTCAAAAAATCCTCACATTTCCCGATTTTTAAGGTTTTTTTCCGAATATTTAAGGCTCCCCTTTAAACTTAAGGTAGATTATTTCATACTTTATTGAATTCTCGTTTCTACCTTCGTCATTTTTCTTCCGTTTGTTTGCTATGAACAAAAGAAGATACACGGACAAAGCCGAAAATAGTTCTTTCATTCGAATGTGTACATTTTTAAGGGTAAACAGAAATGAAAGGCAGACTTACAATATATTATCAGCTCTACGAAATCGTCCGGACACCATATCAGCGTCAGCATTAAAGGTACATTTTGATATTTATCTTTGGTTTTCCTTGAATGATCGTCTTTTAGTTATTTCTCTTGTTACGTATCGCTTGGTTTCACTATAAGAACTGTAAGAACACAGAACAATCACTGAGGTTTCAAATTCAATTATTTCCTCCAAACTTGTTTCCCTTTATCACTCATTCTTAGCTCAGCTCAAAGGAGCCATTTTTAATTTTTGTATATGTCAAGGGGCAAAATTAATGTTGAAAAGAGTAAATGGGTAAGAAATACAGTAGATGCCTGCTGGAAAAAAATTTCAATGACTTGATGCCGGGAATGCCCCCCTCCCTCCCCCCCCCCCCCCCCCCGGGAGAGAAGCACAATCTGACTCTTTATAAACTTTCATTTATTTTCCTCGTTGAAGTCTAGATCTTTATTCATTGATTCTTTTGCTCCATTCAAACCTGTTGTAAATGGAAAACTTTTAGTTAATACGAAAACTAACATAGAGCTGAGCCAACTTGTGATTGTTTCTCAAAACTTCACCAGCTTTAAACTTTAATAGTTTATTCATTAGTAAGCTTAAAGGTGCAAATTAAATTTTAGACAAACTTAACCGAATAGAGGCTTTCTTGCCACCAAGAAACGGTCAACAACTGTTATCGCTCAGCTACATTACAAAGATTTTCTCCTTTTTAACCACAATAAAGTAATGTTTAAGTAAATCGTTCACGTACCATCGAATAAAAGTCGCCCAAACACCTGCACATTGCTCTTTTATTATTTCTCAGTCATCTTTCTGCAATCTTACTGACGATCAAAACAATGAAAAACCTCCCCGCGACGGTCAAAAACATTTTCCTTGATCCCTGGATAACGTAACATTTCTTTCCATGAGTTGCATTTCTAACGTATTCGTAGAATTTCTCCTTCGTTGGCTATGGGGTTCCGTTGCGGACAAAATTATACCGATAGTAAAAACATGTTAAAAAAAACATAATACTTAAGTCGAAATCTGTAAAATACATCGAATGCAATAAAAAATATGAGTCGAGATTTGCAAGTCAAGATGTTATTCAGGGTCTTAATGAAATCTTTTCGAGGCATGGATACCCCCCAACACTAGTGGCTGACAACATGCCCTAAGACTCCAGAGAAATGTGTAGTTATGTCCAAAGATGTTATGTCAATAGGCCATTTATGAGATATATCCGTCTCCGTTATACTGACCAAATTCTTAACATGGTAAAGAACCAGAAAACCTAACATAAAATCCCTTTAAAGGGATCTCTGGCCATTTTAAACATTTTTGTTTTTTTGTCTTAACTGTGCATTGACATGGTCCTTGTTTGCATCTACTGAAAGAGTTGGGCTCATCAAAACTTCCGCTGTTCGATAAACAGTCAAATTTAAACAACATGGTTCACACACAAGGCATTGAATTGCTCACGATGAATGGTATCGAGTACAAATATTTTTGTAAAGACGAATACACCGTTTAAAAGACTGACTCATCAACTAAAATGGAAATTATTTTACTGCTATGTTATGAGAATCGAATTGGCACTAGGAGGAGATAAATTCTACTTTGCTTCTTTTATACACAAAAAAGTATTTCAAAGTTAAAAGTAATTTATCCATGACTTGGTTGCTTGGTGAATGTATTTAAACTAACAAAATTGTTGATATCAAGTAACTAAAATTGTACGAAGCCTGATTATAGCATTGCTTGCAGGAGGAACTTTCATGACCATAACCCAAGTCTAAATTAACACCGTGTTATTAAACACCTGCAAGCAAACCCTAAAATTGCGCTCAAATGGCTCTGACTGCAATAAAGATTAAATAAGCTTGACGAAAGGTTTTTTTTTTTTTATGGTGAACGAAATTTAAATACATAATTATCTTCTCTCCATAGGGGCTTGTTAGGGATAATGAAACAAATAATTCAAATGGAAGAGAACAAAGTTAAGAACCCAAACTGATGGAAAGCGTACCAGTTGGGTATTTTACAAAAAAGGCCCGAATTTTTAAACATGGGAATGTTGGAAACAAATCAAGGAAGCGGTAAGGGCCAGACTTAAACTCGGATCCTCCGGATTACAAGTCGAGCATTCTACCCACTCGGTCACAGTGTCACCTTCAAATTGCCTCCCTCAAATTGCTGAGCAGGTGAGGCTTGAACGTTTTAATTCAAACGAAAGTAAATATTAGTTTTTTTCTACATAGCCAATATTATTGCACAAAACTGGCCATGAGTCCCTTTATAAGATATCGTAAGAATTGCTTAGTCCTTCCTTTTTTTCAAGGAAGTCGGTTGCTAAAAAAACGACAGTGAAGTCCTGCTGACTGATTCTAATTTGACATAAACTGATGTGACTGACAGTTTAACTTTAAATTATCGCAAGATAGATGGCGGTTGCTATTTTAATTCACCCTTTATCAGTAATTTTTTTGGATTATTCAAATTTTGCTCAGCTACTTGCCGAACAGCTCAGTAAGAAATTAAACATTTTTTATTTTTTTATTTTATTGAGGTATTGCTCGTTCACCCAAGGAAACCTAAATGTTTTTGTTAGAAGCAAAATATATTTTCTCCTAAATATCGTAGTGGTGAGGCAAAGAAAGATCCTCTGGAACAACTTGTGTGTTTGCAATCTTTAAACATTCGCATTGATGACACAATGTGTGACATCAGCCAGAGCAAAGTGGCATCTTTCATTGGTATTCATCATCACAAAATGTAGACGAGAAAACTAGCTCCCATAGCCCAAGAAGAATAAAGCATCAAGAAATTGCTTCCAAATAAAACGATTTTTTCATGACTCCAGTGAAGTATAATGTGCCCCAGTGGTAGGCACCAAAAGAACACGTATCTTCCAATGTAATGATCACAGTTTAGAGGACCTTTTTTTCTATCCTTTTTGAGACCTTCAGGCCTCAGAGAAAAATAATTTTAAAGGACGTGTAAACCTATCGCTGACAATGAAAACGATGTTTCTCCGACAAAAAATCAATCAATTCAAAATTAAAATTCAAAGGTAGCGAGTGAAAACCATCGAGAGCTTTTTAAATCCTACTATCTTTGAAATTTGCACAGTATACTAGCTGTCCAAAAAATTATTAAACATTAACAGTATTACACACTGCTATATGTCAATGAAAGTTAAGGAAGATTTTACTTACTGACATGATTTTTTTTTCAGAAACGCTAAAAACCGAAATAATTATCAAACCATTTTTTATTAAACCTCTCGCAATTTTTTCCCCTACTACTGAGGGTGGATTTCTAATTTTTATGGAGTTGCTTAATAACCCAAACATTCTGCTGACTTTCCGTTAATGGCACAACATACAATTAGCGGGGAGATCTTTACAAAACGAATTTGTCAGCAAGGAAAAAAACGTTTTACAGAAAATACGTGAACAATATTCTGCACAAAGTTCTTGTTTACATTAAATTGTGATATAACTTGTTCCACCCACACAGTATTAGCTAATGGAACTAGCTCAAAATGACAAAAAAAAACATTTTAATACACGTATCGTTTGGGAGACTACATAATCAGAGCACAACGGAAGCTTTTTAACTTCTTAATTACCCAGGTTTTGTGGGAATAAAAAAATAACCTGCCGCTTAAGATTTAATAAGGCTGCTATAATTTATATGCATGAGCTATCACACACTAAAAGGAAACATGAACATCGAGGATGAAATTTCTTCAAAATTTCTTTTCGTGAACGTTTTTCGTTTTAAAATTTAAATGAGTGGCACGAGTATGCGAACGTAAGATATTATGCAGACTACCTGGTATTGAAAAAATACAAAAAATAGAAAACAATCTAATACGTTGAGCCACCTGCTAAAGCTGTTTAATAGCCAAAGTTACCAGAAAGCGAATTTGTAAATCAACGGAAACCTTAAGTTAAGGTGGCTGAACAAAGTTTCTCAACAATTTCTTTATCCCTTTACTGTACATGTTAACATCTTAATAATTTATCATGTTCGAAGCTGCCCAATCGACGATTTCGGCAATTGACGAGTTTAGGGTACCCTCTAACCTTCTGAAAGAGCTATAGTTCGTACTGGAAGTCAGCGTTGTATCGTCGGCATACAAATCAATTCTGACGTAAAGCGGTAAGTCATCGATAAAGGCGATAAATAACTAGGGGCCAAGTATGGATCCCTGGGGAATACCATGACGAACAATAGAGACACTTGACTGTTTGTCTCCCAGCTTAACCAGATGGCGTCTTTAATTTCCTTGAAATAAGAGGTAAGCCATTGAAGGGAATCCCTATTAAGCCCATACACTTCAAGTTTCTTTAACAACAGGGTATGATCAATCATGTCAAACGCTTTAAGATAATCTACCAAAACCATTCCACTGACACGGTCATTGTCAAGGTTGAATATCAGATCGTTAATAATCTTGATCAAGGCAGTTTCAGTACTGTGCTTCGAGCGAAAGCCCGATTGTCTGATGTAGATTAAATCATTTTCGCACAAAAGGCTGTAGACTGCATTGTGAACATGTCTCTCCGCAATCTTAGACAGAATTGGTAAAACTGATATTGGACGATAGTTTGTAACATCAGTGGGGTCTCCGCTTTTGCAGATTGGTGTTACCTTGGCAGTTTTCCAAAGACTGGGAAACACGTTTAAAGAAAAAGATAGGTTGATCAACTTTGTGATTGAAGGTGCAATAATCGAAGCAGCTAGTTTACGCATTCGAGAACTGATGCCGTCGACACCAGTAGATTTATTGGAATCAATTTTCAAAAGATAGCCAACAACATCCGCTTCTGCTATAGGTGGAAACGAGAAAGCAGCACTTTCATCCTTCCGAGATCTTACAAAGTTACTCAACTTCGAGGTGTCAAACGGCACGTGGGGTAACAGTTTTCTCAACTTATCTGCAATTGTTGAGAAGTTAACATTGAATGCTTCAGTCATTTCTTCGTTATTTCCTAAATCGTTCTCTTTGATTCTTAGGTGATTAATCGATTGTTGTTTATTGACACCAATGAGCGATTTGATGGTCTTCCAGATTCCCTTGGGTTTATTCTTATAATTCTCGAAGGTAATTTTAAAGAACTCGGACTTAGCTCTTCTCAAGAGAAAAACTGCTTGTAGAATCCAAAATTCGGGAAAATTTTCCTCGTGGAATCCGGAATCCAGGGCTTTGGAATCCAGAATAGAGCTCAAATACTCCGAAATCCCACTAAGGAATGGAATCCAGAATCCACGTTCCACTGATAAAGACTGGAATCTAGCACCCGGAAACCACAATCCACGGAATGGGATCCCGAATCCAAGACTGTCTTGTCTTCCTTAACACTGAAACATTCCCCTGATCAGGAGCCCACATTTTCGAACAAATTTGAAGACCTTTGTTAAAGAAATTTCAATTAGAAGGTTTCTATCTAGGACGTCTTCTTGGATTTCTTCCAATTGGGAGTGGTCAGCTTTAGATTTCACTCTCCTAGGGACAGTCTGGAGTCCAAGGCTACATTTGTAGCACAGCTAATTAACAAAGAAGTTTGCACTCGCAAATAATAAAGTTTCAACATTAATTTCGAATCGTGCAACTTCAGTGAAAGTAAGAAGATAAAGTGTGGAAGTTCACGCAGTTTCTCCCAACTGATAAAAGTACACGAATGTCAGTTGGACACCATTACTTGTCACCATGAAACCTGTCATCCATCCAAGTCTGAACTGAGTGAAGCAGAGCCAATATAATACTATCAAGAGACGGTAATCATTGACCTTACGAAAAATCAACAGGGACAGACGGTGTGATTTGCTTCCGCGGGGGGACTCCCACACAAAAAGTGACGCGGGTGCTCATCGTTTGTAGATTCTAGTCTCACTCAGGGTGTTTTGGACGGAAAGTGACTAAATATGCTCATTCAGGTATCGCTTAGGGCTGTGCATGAACTGAAATTTGCAAAAAAAGGCCGTGACACTGACCTCAAAGAAATCTCCTTTAAGGGTCAGTTTAAGCTTGAGCCACACCCACTTTGGCCTCCCTCAAGGGTTTGATGTTAATGTCAATTTTCTGACGAACATCCCCTTCACTTTTATATGGAGGTCCTCGCGGTATTTACCCTCAACATCGGCATATAAACTCGGACGATTTTGGCGGCCACCTTGTTTTTCGCATAGAGGACCAAGAAAGGAATATTAGTAACAAGGACAGGGGTGTAATTGGTTTGGAGATTGCGAACATCGTATATCATCTATTTAAAAGGATGGGATCACGTACGTATAAAATCGTAAAATCATTTCTAATATCTTTATCACCAGTACCTTTATAGTATTTGCGATAAGATAACGACAAAAGGAGCGATGGGTATTGTCGTAATCGTAATTTCAAGTTCAGACAATGATAAACTCAGTAGTCCACTAAACTTCTTTTACTTACAAATATGCGGAAAGTGAAAATCTAAACATAATGAAGTGATGGAGAAAAGTAGGAAGTAGCTTTATTCATCACTGCTAATGCACTTGCACATTTGATGTCATTTATGAGCTGACGGATTTGAATAGCACAAGATACACGCGTGAAACAGAAAGTGATAAGCGCATCCGTTGCAATATCTAAACCTTGTGGAGTCGAAGTTACATTGCAAGTCAAAATAATGACTACCAACTCACCCCTTGTTATATTACTGAGAACATTCAATTGTCTGGTACCATGGAGAATTCATCGACAGAATTTTCTGTTAAAATCCCAACGTGGACAAATACCTTTGGGTTCGAACAACCAGTAGAGGTGAGAACAGGCACGAAGTCTGAATTCGGCCTTGTCAATAGTTTCCCCAGCATGAACATTTCTCCCGGTCGAGACCATTGCACTGTTTTCACTTCTTTTTTCGTCTCACATCTTACAGACGCTTGCATTCTACTATGTTAATGATGTAAAAATACATACGTCTGAACATCTAAAGGATCTAGGGTCACATTTTTTAAAAACGGCCTTTGGACTCTCCGTGTGGATCCAAATTCATATCAATATCGATTTTACTAAATTTGGCGCCACCGCGTTTATCGTTTTGGTTTTGCGACTCCGGTGTGCGCTCATTTGATACACCAGCCTACCGCGGACAATCTTGTTGAGCCAACTGAGAGGGTCTTATTGTTTTTATGTCTGCATATCGAATATAAAGATTCAAACACTTAGTATTTATGCTTAAAAGACTGATATGCCAGAAATTCACAAACCTCATGAAAAAAACAAAAACAAATTTTAAAACGAAAAAAAAAAAACAAAATAAGACACGAGCGAGATTGCATACGAGGAAACGGGAAGGCCTGGTACAAATTTCTCTAAAATAGTCAAATATGAATTCCCTAGTGGTTCAAAACTTAACAACTAGGCAGGCTAACGGTTTCATTTAGTGCTGGTTTGAACAGGTTACAACCGAACATTGTCAGGCTACTCAGTCACTTCACTTACTGTTCATCATGGAAGTGATAGCGTACAGCATTACCATTATAGCAGTAGTACTGTGCATAGACAATCAGATTTGTCATCAAAGGCCGGTAGATTTATACATCTAATAATTTATATTAATATAAAAGTCCTAAAGATATCCGGATGCTAACTTAACACAATGTACATTTCACAGCTGATTTCGAATTCACTGTTTTAAGGGCAAATAACAGTGACTTGATAAGAATTTATAAGTACGATACTTATTTTGGCGTGGACGTGAATAGCGGATAACAATATTCTAGTTCTTAATTTTACTTGTTTGAACTCCAGTCCATATTTTCTTAATTTTTCTTCAAGGACTACCTTGCACCCTCGTCCCACATATATAGTGTAAAGGTAAATGTGTGAAGGACTTTCCCGTTGCAAAATGTCACTAGACAGGAGAAGCATGGTTCTCGTTAATGCAGTATCTCTGAAACAAAAATGTTCGTTTAGAACGCGACTGAAGTATAGGCTTTTCCAGACGCTCAGGTTGTGGGGGCGACCCTCAGAGAGATGTGAGTGGGAAAAAGGGCGAGGGAGTTTGGTAGGGAGCAAAGAGTATTTTTCCCGACCCACTCTTGCCACGAAGGCCAACTACTGGCCTACAACTCTCGGCCGACCGAGACTATTAATACGAAGGTTAGTGGAAAAGTAAACTTAATCTTCTGTATGCTTAACCTACTTTAGATCCGTTTTCTTGTTGATAAAGAAAAATTGTCATTTGTAGGATCATAAAGATTTTTTTATACTATCATAGCAGCCGGTGTCACGCAATGCGAATTCAGCATCAATATGCAAATTTAAGTCGAAACCTTCTATTCTGAATCGCGTTGTGCCACAACATAACTTGACAAAATAGCTCTTAATCTGTAACTAAAACATGTTTTTAGGTCTGGCTTAGGTGCCACATTGGAAAATTTTCTGATGTTTTTGAGGCATTTCTTCGCGCATTTTGCTTTCTTAATTGGATTAGAGAAATAAAGACGCCCAGTTTTTGCTGATTACGGAAAGATAATGCCTAAATGGTACTGGAACAGTAAGAAGAAATAATATGCTTCCAATTGAGTACTTTAAACGATCTTTTAAAAACCTGTGAAACAGCATCTAAAATGTGCATATTTTAGCTGCTAACGGTCGTCAAGCAATGAAATGCTGGGAATAGCAGTAAAATAAACAATTTCCTCATTCTAACTGCAATTTCGTTATTAGGATGAATAGTAGTATTGATGATAAAAATATAAGGCTAAAGTTTAGTCGAGTCCGAAATCGAGTGGAACGCTTTCTGGGAGACTGCCTCTTAATTGCGAAAGTTTGTCCTCTATCTGTAGACATACTTAGATGCAAAATTTGCATTTACGTCTTCTCCCGATGATTTTTAGACAGTTACGATCAAATTCCATAAAACACATCTAACGCCTTTTTTACAGATATCTCTCTCTCCTTTTTTTTTATAGTAACAAAACAGTTTATTTAAGTTTTATCGACTAGACATCAGTTGCGATTCATTTCGTTGGCCACACAAGCCATTTAACTTTTAATGTAGCGTTTTTAGCGTGTCCAATGCTCAAATTGCACGTTAAGTGTGCTATAAACACACGCTCACCGTGACATATAGCACACTTCAAGAAACAAAAGAATCGGTGTGCCTAAGTTTACCTAAACAAAGCCAAGTGTGTCCTTCTTTGTTTTAGCAAATTAATGTGCGCACATCCGTGATCTAAGACACGTTCGAATAAATTACCAAATACAAGAAAACAAATAAAATTCTCTTAAGGTTCCATTGTTCTTCATTATGGATACCAAAAATCATAGAAATCGTTTAAATCGTTCCTACTAAAAAACGCGATTTAAAAACATAACCAGCACGCTTATTAATAGGTTCAATCCACCTTAATCTTCTTCAAGTTTATCTATCCTATCCACCTGTTTTGTATTTGCTCTTATGTGTAAACCTTTTTACTAATATTTAGTGGTTCTCAGTCTAGTGGCAGTTCCCACCGTTTTAACTTCGTGCCACAACTCCTTTAAGTTTTGTTTTGTTTTTTTTTGTGTTTTTGTTTTTTTTCGGTAAGTCGAAGCCAAGAAACATCGGTCCCTCATAGAAATTCAAATTTCCTGTTATTCTTATCGAACGAAAACTAATGCTACAAAGGAAAAGGACTTAAAGTTTCGGTGAAAGCTGAAAAAAATTTTCAAGATAAGAATAGAAAACGAAAACCAAAGTTAATAAAAAAGAAAGAAAGAAAGAAATTAGTGAAAAAAGAATCTAGTTGAGGTAGGTAGTTGACTTACACTAACATTTAAAATGTAGACATGTAAAAAATAATGCAACATATTGTTTGTTTCGAGGTCCTTCCTCGATTAGAAACATATCCTTTCATTATTGTTATTATTATTTTTTGCAACAACAGATTAAGATCTTTTAAACTTTGTCTTACCCTTATTGCCGTTGTCTTTATGTAGCGAGTGCCCGCATTAACTAAAATGTTGCCATCATGGGAAGCCTTGTACGTTGATAACACAATTATTGTCGTTTTCTTGGCATCCCATCTTTATTCCCTGGAGGCATATGTATTTATTTTCCTTTAAACTGCATTAATTGGATTAAAGAAGAGCTGTCCAATGATGGTAAAGCTTTTATAATCCCTTGGGATTTGCTGAAACCAGTTTCCATAAAACTAAAAGAAAGATATGGGGAAACGACAAAAACAGGTTTACTTAACTAAACCAGCGAGACTTGTTTTCTCCAGTTAGGTTTGTTTACCAATTGTTGCCATGGAGCATCTGAGATTGTTCCGGTACGTGACCTATGTGAAGGACTATGATAGCCTGGGACCAGGCTTTGCATTGGGGGAAAAATGAGAAAAAAAATCGGAGGGCGAAAAAAAAAAATTCAACAATGGAAGCGAACCGAGAGGTAGTTTGGGAGGGGAAAGGGTGGCGGAACCTGGAGACATGCAGCCAGTAACTTGTCATTGAAATGTCAACACGTCAAGTTTTCACCACGGATATCAGCGTGAGCTTATTATGTCGTTTTTGTATTCAAATATTTGAATTCGAGATGGAAAGAGTACAAGCAAAGAGATCTACTAAACTTCGATCGCTAACTGGAGTAACACCAGCTTCTGCAAAGAGAAATAAAGACGTTTCAGAGGAAAATGCGCCGCGTGCGACCGGTGAAGAACAACCGAATACATTCTCAAGCCGAGATCCCTCAAGTTCTCAGTTCGCGTCATGATGTTCGTTAACATGCAATGTACCAGACAAAAAAATTGCTATTGGTAGAGTTTATATTCCCCGGAGAAATAATGTGTACGTTTAGCACCTTATGCCGGAGATTATTCAGTTAGAGTGTATTCCTGAATGCAATTTGTTCTTGTACATGTTGATTCAGCTTCATGTTTAATCGTTATGGATTGGGCCATGAAATATCTCCCACAACGTCATCGGGAACGAATGAGTGATTTCCTCGGAAAACGAGGACGAAGCTGGCATGTGAGTGCTGTGATCACTAAGCATACAGAAAAATTCCAAGTGGAATGTTTTGTCCATCTGTTCGATAACTGCACGCAGAACAGCTTTGCTGTAGCCTCTATAATAGAGCATCTTTTAAAGACCATCAAGAAAGAATCACCGGAGATTGAAAATGTTTTCCTGAGATCCGATAACGTAGGTTGCTACCACAGTGGATCTCTTTTGCTCAGTCTTCCCTTCATTGGACAACGAACCGGCATGAAAATTCTGCGTTACGACTTTTCAGAGCCACAATCCGGAAAAGACATATATGACCAAAAGACCACTCCTATGACGACGATGGGTCAATGAAAAACACAATGTCATCACTGCGGAAGACATGCAGACAGCACTCTAGAGTCGCATTTAGGAGTAAAAGGAGTAAGGGCGGCAGCTGTCCAAGTGGACACTAATAAAGAAAGTACCGCCAACAAGATACCAGGTTTTCAGCCTCCTTAACAACTTTTCGTTTGAGGGAAACGGAATACGCGCTTGCCGTGCATTCGTTGTTGGACCCGGCAGATTCTTATCATACAGTCAGCTTAAAGTTGTACCACAGGAAAGAGCTGGATTGAAAGTCCTAGGGGAGTGGGTACAGTGAGTACATGAATGCTAACGTTCAAGACTCGAGATGAAGCGGAAGCTCACATGGACGCAATGAAGCATGTGCGTGCGTCAGATCTAGATTGCGAGTCTGTGTACGATCCGGCACGAAAGAAGTGGGCTGACCGAGTTGGAGAGATGCATTTGGCTAGCGGAGATAGACAGCGAATTGCATTTGAAGAAGCCGGGCCTTCTAGTGCTAGAGAACGCCGTAATAAAGGGTGGGCGCTTAAATCAACTAAGCGGCCCACCAGGAAGGAAGAGAAAGTAAAAGCTTTTCTTGTTCAGAAATTTAACCAAGGAGTAGCGGGAGGGCAAAAGCTTGATGCAGTTCACGAGGCTAGAGAGATGAAGAGTATTAGAGAGAGCGGTGGAAAGTTACAATTCAAACCAGACGAATGGAGAACCGCTCAACAAATTAGTACCTTTTTCGCAAGGACGTCAGCGTTGCAGCGCCAAGGACAAGCTGATGAAATAGAGAGCCAGGAGGGAGAACAAGAAGTATAACAGACGAAGGCCTCACAGCCCTTGAATCAGAAGACCACATTCAACCCATACGCCAGGACGTTTACAGAGACGTTGAACAAACTATCAGTCACCCTATTCAAATAGAAGCTGAATTTTGCACTACGTAGTCTTCTTCTGCATTTTGTAAAATACATTGTTGGGTTTTGTCGGTAGTGATCGATGTAACAAATACCCTGCGAGCAGTGGCTACATTTTCGCTGTGTGAGCTGTCGTGCGAAAAGTAGCCGTCTGCTGACAACGGTTGAAATCCGTCCAGAAATCTGGACGATTAAAATTACAAAAAAACCGTTTTTTTTCCTGTTAAAGACCGGTTTAGAGCATTCCATGAGTCTTGCTTAGCAGATCAGACTTGTAACAATTCTCTTTATTCCCGCGAAACTCTCGCCATTTGACGACAGACCTGACCATTAATTTTGCTTGCGAGTCGAGTAACGAATTTCGCGCATGCACGATACAAAATTGGACGGTTGTCGGCAGAGGCTAGTTTTTGAACGACAGCTTACACAACGAAAATGTAGCCTCTCCTCGAAGGGCATTTAACAAACTTTGCATATAAAGCAAAAACTTTAAGACTTTTTATTGCATGCAGGGTGGGGGGGGGGGGGGTGGGGTTAACTGTACTGTTTTCCACCTAAGTTTCTGGACCCACTCCGCCTGCCAGTATGACGTCACATACATATTAACAGCAAAAGCCTCAGGTCGCTTGTGCAAATTGCAAAGGGATACGACAGTTATTTGGACCAGCGAGGTCGAGGGAAAGCTAAGAAGCTAGCAAATATCGCTATATATCGCTTATTTGATCGAACGTCTGTGATCTTTGGTGTTGCTACAATCTGCTTGTGTAAACCGTTTTGATATTTTGTGTCCGTGATTGTATATTGGAAATTTGTTTTGCACGCAGTGTTTCGGGATCGCCATCTATTGCAAGGAGCGGCAAGGTCATCAAAACTTAAATCGTATTTTTCGCTAAAACAGGCAGGTCTAGTCTCCACAGATTCATAGATTACACATGTTTATATTTCGTCTATTCTTTTGCTAACTCCATATCATTCCTTTCGAGTGTGGGCCTCTGTTGATCTCCTAATTCTCCACCAAATTCAGTAAAGCTAGTTCGATCGATTATCTACATCGAGTCGGCCCGTTGAACCCGAAATAATGCGAAATAGCTTTGAAATACGCGCTTAAGCTAATTTTCCTCAAATGTATATTTGAATTCATGATAAATACAGCTACACCAGCATCAAAAAGCAAATAAATATGAAAAAATTATTTTTTTAATCATGTGTGTCAGTGTGGTGCAGTGGTCAAGGAGTTGCTTGCACACGTGTAAGCCAGGTTGACTCCCGCGACACTGTTTCCTGTATCTTTGTACGTTTTCTTTTTTTCTGTTTGGCCTTTTTTTAACACTACTTTTCCTTTTGGCCTTTTTTTTCTTTATTCTTACTGCTCACCTTGCTAGTCATCCACTCGGATCAATATCCGGAGTTTTATTTTGGAAAAGGGATGTCAAAAGCTGGAAAAGCTCTTGATCTGCATACTGGCCAAGCTTACGACCAAAAAAAAGCATAAGCTGTCAAGACATGTCCCTCCTCTGAAACAGCTGAATTTTTTTTTCAATGTTAGTTGACATCATGACAAACAACACACAGTACACCACAACTGAACTAATTTATACCCAACACCCGCTAGTGACCCACTGGCGAAAGTTAAACTTGCCTTTTGTACATCGCCTTAATCATCAATATTATTACCTTAGAATCTCTACTGAGTTTGCCCCCAAAAAATAATTAAAGGAAACCTTTTATTGCTTTTCGGAATTTAATTACAGAATTAGAGATGTATGCCCAATACAGTATTAAAATGCGGTAAAGCAACAAGATTCAATGCTCATAGTCTCTCACAAATACCTGTCATTTAGTTTCCTCTTTCAACGCTACAGCTAAGCGAACTTTGAGAGGAATGATATGGGGTTCCACTAGATCTGAGAGCTGAAAATACACACAATGTCAAGTATAATACATCCTTTGATAAACCTCCTATTGCTGTGTCTAAACTCCTCAATCTTGCTTTGCACTGGCCCTCAAAAGTGTGACCGGTCGGTATGATTGCCCGTAAAATTTTCTCGACGATAGAAAGGAATCTTTAAAATTCATTAAACCACTGGACATTTCATTCCAAAAAAGTACTTAAGTCTAGTTTTCTAAGACCATAGAAACCTTCAAATCTCCAAATCTAAGAAATCGGAACAGTATTTTCGTGATAAAATCGAATTTTTTATCCGTCTCTTCGATAAACACTTTGCTCGCCATTTTGAAAGTCACTGACGCGAGACGTGACGTCTTACTGGCAGGCGGACTGTACCACAGATTTCCTTGGAGACACCTCCCCCTCCCCCGGTTGCATGTGATACAAAAGTCGTGATGTTTTTATCACTAGATAGGACTACACATACATCCTCCTGTTGGCCAACTTGTATGGGCCAGACAATAATCATCGAAGCACAAAGTAATTGAGACCTTTACGTGCATGATGGCAGTCTTGTATAACCCCTACGGTAAAGCAATAGTATTTTATAGTTATTTCCGCTTTATCTAAACCTAAGAGGAATATAAATTACTCATTTAAAATGGATCAGTACCTTTATAATGCAATATTGCTGCAATTGAAACTTTAGCGAGCAGTTAGCCATAAGAGCGATCTTTGACATAATCCAACAAAATTCGCGTGAAAAGAGTTTCTTGTGCCGATCAATAAACTTTGGTTTTTGATTTAAGAGGGTATAGACTGTTCAAGTCTGTAATTAAATAAGAAAAACAAACAGCCGCACTTTCAAGAAAACGCACTTTGAAAATCGCCGAAATTCGCTGTTTTGTAACAGTCACGCAGCATACCTGGCAATATTAATTTGTATACGCATATTATAAACAGACCAGCATTACTTGAATAACGGTATCCCCTCCTGACTGCGAGAAGAGCATTGAAGTTAGTTACGATGTAAGTTGACGGTTATAACCGAAATATATAACGAAAGTTGTAATACAAATAACTGCAAGTAGGACTATTACACTTCCATACTTATAAAAGGTGCATGGATTCATCTGCAGAGGCCTTCGAATTTGTCCAGACGGGCGGGCACATAATCGCCTTTTCTCAACTGAATCCTAGGCTGACTGCAATCCTATATTGTACAAACTATATATATTGAGAATAATTAAGAATTAAGAGCGTTGAACGGATTTCGAAATGCATAAATGCGCACTTGAGGCCCCTTGGCATCCTACAATGGTCTAGCTTATTTCTCCCAATGGCCGCGGTATTCACTGCAAATCAGGAAGATCTGCTGAAGCACTAAAAATGGGGCCGTTTCGGTGAGTAAAATACAGTCCCAACTTTTGAATCTTATTTGGCTCCCTTAATTAAGGCTGATACTGTCCAATTAACTATGGCTCAAAATGGCTCCGGAAGGGACTGAATCACACTTTGTCCTGCTTGCAGGGCTGAATTAGCACTTTTGAGGCTAAAACAGATCATTTTAATTTTCAAATAATTGTGGAGTCTATTGCTCTTCTACTATAGGTTTGCTTTGTTGGGGGCTTGTGTAGCTCGGTTGGCTTTTTAACGAAGAGGACCAAGACTCTGTTCGTTCTCTTTAGACAGCAGTTTATTCTTCAAAAGCTTCTGACAACAACTCTACTACTCAACTAACTCTACTAGCTTACACAGCGAATTAAATAAGTAAATTGTAGACTTGTTTTGAGTTCGCTGACCGGAAGAGGTTCTATTGAATACCTTATCGCCTATATCGCAACAGCTTTGCTACAGTAAGATAAGCCTACACAGCCGCAACCGACAAATACCAAAGAACCAATTAAATGCTAACAGTGAAACTGCCCAGAAGGACAAAACATACTAAACAGGAACTCGACTGTGGGTAAAACCTAAGGTCAGCTGTACTCGCCAAACAAGCCTACTTCAAAGAACCAAAACTTAGTTTAACAAACACTTCAAATGGATAATACTAGACAAAAACTCAGGAACTAATCATATGCGGAAATACATTGAATCTTTAAGCTTCTAAGTCTATAAAAGTCTATAAACTGTTCATCATAAAGCTAGCAAAATCTTAAAAATAGCAACACTGAAAAACAAAACTAGAGGTAACCACCACACAACAGCTTTAAAAAAAATGTATTCTTAATGGTGAGTATTTCGTTGATTATATATAAGCCAGGATAACTACTAAAATAACTGTTGTTTTACCACTGCAATATGCAGTCAGCTATAAACAACTGGTCAGAAGTGTTCATAAGATTTGAGCCAAAAGTAATGTCATTTCCTTGGTAAGAAGACCAAAAATTGGTTTTTTAGAAGGAGTCTTTCTTTTCAATCATGTCGTCCTCCTGGATGAAAGCGTTTCTTCGGCTCATTTGCTCATCCTTCGCAGTATCGAAATGCTCAACCTTGTTCCTGTTCATGAATTTTCGTACGAGACGGTACTTAACAACTAAAACAGCCAGGGCTATGATAGCAATCAGTGCCAGTCCACCACCTGCAGCTGCACCACCAATAAAAGCTATATTTTGGCCTTGCCCAGTACCTACGATATGAAAAATTTCCCTTAGTCGGTGTTAAGGTGGCTTGAACCAGTATTTTTTGTAGCGACACCTTGAGTTCCATCTTTGAATCTCTTATACTTAAACAAATTGATCTTTACTGTAAAACCCATCATAACACATGTATTACACATAGACTGAACTTTGTTATGATGTTATTTTTTGGGCGATCGGAATAATTATTACGTGACAATAACGTCGCAATAGTTTTAGCTCTAAATCGTATTTTTGCCCTTATCGATATTTTCTTTGGAAATGCTTTACGCTACCTATCGCTGGTTTTCAGGGTCACGCCATTCAAAATAGATCAAAATAAAAATCAAAGCCGTTCAATAGATAAGTCCAGAATCTGGGAAATGACAGGAGGTAAATATGCAAAGACCCTCGCCAAGATTCAGGTCAGAGGAATATTTCGTATACGAGGCATCCGAAGAAATGTTTTATCCAAATTTATAGAGATTTGTATGGAGACGCCATGCTGGTGCCCACCTGGATGAGCACCAACATGGCGGACGGAAACCAGCAGAAACATCTGTTACCGAGTTTTGCTACAAAACCGTGAATTTATTCTTCGAGGAACTCATAAACATTAAAGTAATACTTTTTCTACTACATAAACGGTTTATGTAGTAAATTTAAATAACAACTCTCTTGGCCGTCAAGTAAATGCCGCGTCACATAAAAGCTTAGAAATTCAAGCGTACTCTATCACAAAACCAAGAACCCTTTTGAAGCGAAAACTTTTATGAAAATTAGTTTTCAGCTGCTCTAATACATCGTGAAAGTAAGATCTCGGTAGCATCGATAGTTTTGTTGTTTGAATTTTAGTGATGTCAAGTGTAAACCAATAATACTTTAGGTGCTTGTCTGTGCGACCAAAATCTATAAGAGGAATTTTGAGGTATCTTGGAATTTCTACAAAAAAAGGTATATATTATGCATGAACTGAAGGCTGGACTTAATGCAGACAAATTTGCCACCTTTGAGAGGTTTCCGAAACGTTTTAATCACTCATTCGTTTTGCAAATGACCTTAGTTTATACATTCTACAACCGGCTGAACGTAAGTAGACTTAGGCGCTTTTGAAAAAAACATGAAAACATGTGAATCATATTAGTAAAACGCAATGCTGAGCTCTTTTTGGATTTTCTAAGGCTACTTTCACGAAAACAGCGATTAAACCAAAATTCGTCGATAGATTTTCTTTAAAAAAGGTCAGTGCTGCAATTGATCAGTGTACTATAAAATCCCCCAAATTATGTGTCCATTGAACGAATTTTGGTTTAATCGCTGTTTTCGTGAAAGTAGCCTTAGAAAACACAAAAAGAGCTCAGGATTGCGTTTTACTGATTCACATGTTAATATTCATGATAAAGTTTAGTCTATGTGTAATACATGTGTTATAATGTTTTTACAATAAAGATCAATTTGCTTAAGTATAAAAGATTCATAGATGGAAGATGTACCTACAAAAATACTGGGTCAAGCAACCTTAAAAGGGTCCAGTCGCTGTAGGAAAACTCACTAAGAAAGATAAAATGTTATAAATTCCTGAAGAAAACTCAGATGCAAGACCAGCATTCGCCTCTTTAGAAATGCCGAGAAGTAAGTGCAAGACGCGTAAGTGCAAAAAAACCCCCAACCAAACAAACAAAGAAAAACAAAAACAGACCACCAATGAAACAACTTAAGGCTGCCCAGGAGGGGAGCGGGGGAAGTGGTTGATTGGACTGAGCTCAAAACCAACAACAACTACAAAAAGTTTTGACCAAGCTTGTTTGCCCATGGCGATAAAGAAGCTAATTAAAAAGCAACGAAACCAAACAAACTTGACTAATAAGCCATATATGATCAGACTGACTATTTTATCAGGGACAGGGTTATCGTCCGCAGGAATGATCAATTTTACTTGACCTCGGAGCTAGTTTTAAATTAGCTGCCCCGAGCCATTATACAATTAAGGCCTATTTACCTCCTTCTCTGGATTTCTCTGCGATCTTTATCGGGCCGCTTGTGAGAATATATTTGCTGGTACTTTCGTCGTGTTCTAACTTGTCGTCTATCTTTCTTCTCCTTCTTTTTTTGCTGGTTAAACAACCTCTGCTGCATCTGTGGTGAAAAGAATTGTTCATTAGTTGGTGACAATGGCCGAGGAAATAATTTAATGTTTCCTGATGATTGATAATACGCCTTTAACAGGCGATGAATGAATGAATGATAACTTCATTTATACACGGTTAAAACATCAGTCTAACATACAAAATGAATCAAAAATTCTCAAAAGCTGTTTTACATCATCATTTGCCGTGTGGGAGTACTGATCAGAAAACCATCTATGGGAACTTCTCTTAATGAGACCTAAGGAATTTGATGTACGTATTCCCTCAGGAAGATGTACGTATAGATGTATGTATTTCCACAGGCGATACTGGGCTGAGTGGTCAAATGGGTGTATAGCTGGTCCTACTACTCTTATTCCAAGAAATAAAGAGATAGAGGTGGGTTAGCTATCCTAAGAGGGAGGGAAGTACTCCGGAATTTAAGAAAAGGAGATGAGTAAAAGGAGACAAAAAGCAAAATCCCTCCCCCACAAATGCCTCGGCAATCCAAAGATTTTTGTTCCTCTGGAAATGACCCATCCCTTCCAGAGAATAGTACAATTAACGGCTCTATTGCAGGGGTTGGAACACGCAATGTCTTCTGGGTGATACATCCGCCAGTTTTTCTTTTTTTGACGGAGAAATGGGCTGCGCCACAAGTAGTCTAATGAAAATACAGAGTTTCAACGAAACTCTTTAGATTCGCAATTTTTTTTTCTCAGTGTCCACCCATAACGAGAATTTTTCCAGGAGTTATTTGTCTACGCATTATACCAGCTTAAGTACATAGGAAAAATCGATATCCCAAGTAATTAAACAGCATTTCTAGACCTCTTGACAAACGTACCTGGAATTATAATTGTATCTGTAGCAGGCCAACAACTTGCAGTGAAAGTAAACCACATCATAATCGTTGAAGAACTTGAACGATCTCATTTTAAACTGTTGAGAGCTCGCTGTTGGATAGTACGTGTACTCCATAGTTGTATCTCGTGGGCACCTACAATTGGTTGTCATGGCGACACAGACATCATTAACAATTATTGGACGAGATTGAGCACCGTGATTTGTCAGTGGCGAGTAGATCATTACTGATTATTAAATATTACTGATCTGCGGGACTCTGAAAGATCACGTTATTTTGCGATATAACCGAGTTCAATAATTGTCTTATTCGATCACCGAGTTTGTGCTTTTGTTATTTGCGAATCAAAGCGATCTGCCATTTTAACGCAAAAGCGATTCGCAAGAAGGAGAAAAGCGTCCTCGACAAATGAAAAGGAAGAAAAAGTTGCATCGAATTATAATACAGTTCATTGATGCAAAAACAAAAATAGGTGCACAAACGTAAATGTACATAAATAACTGATAAGAAGATTTTGATTTTTAAGATTGTAATCTTGTTTTATACCTACCCATTCTTTATAATAGTGTACTGCGGCAAGGAGTAAAAATTTCCATATCTCGTAGCCTTGCAGTTTTCGGCCATTATCACTAGGTCAGCACTAGACTCCACACTGTACTTCACATAAAGGAACTCGTTTGAAGGAATAGATATTGGGTAGTCGTTTTCAGTGTAAGGCGTGGCAAACGCCGCAGTCCTGTAAAAGTCCATTCTGAAAGTGAAGTTCCCATATCCAGCTAAAATGAAAAAAAAAATAGGACATAAGTGTGGGAATGGCGTAGCCTCCTCCATAGGTTTTCACATAATCACTTTAGATGGGAGATAACAACGCGATTTCACCGCTTAATGCTACTCTTTTCTTGAAAGCAACTGAGGCGATAGCAGAGTTAACTAACGAAAAGGTCTTGGTGTGAAGTATAAGACGCGTATCCATGTATTTCTGGCGTGGAGATCAGAGACCTTCGGAGAAATAAGAGACCTTTGGAAAGGCTAAGATTTTGAAGGTAAGGAAAAGGTTAGTTTTTGCCACTGGTGTGGCAATAATACCCTAATTCCAAATGGCCGGTGACTTGGATCTCGGGCAAAAATTTGTACATTAAAATGTCTTTTAAAATCTCTCAATAAATGACCTGGTATCGATTTTTTTCATTACTTCAAAATGGTTGCTTCTGTAAGTTCACGTTTCATCAGCAAAACTATACGGTCACCCCAAAGTCGTTTCTTATGAGGCCACGACTCCAGTCCTTTTAAAATAACTCAAGCATTTTTGATCGAATAAAATAACTGCGAAAAAAAAAGGGGGGGAATACGTGGGAAATGTCATTTCACCGAAATGCCTTCCTCAGGAGCACTATAAGTATTCGAAGTTTGCTTATGTGAGAACTACCTGTTCAATATCGCGATCTGAATGTATAAAGAAGAGAAATAACTGATTAATCAAAGCACCTTCTGATCCAATATAAACTTGTTGCGTTTGGAATTGAACGCTTAGCATTTTCTTTCTGGAATAGCTGCAGTGAAATCGAAGATTAATGTCGTGCGTTCGGGTGATAACGTTGCCAGTGATTACTGCATCTACACGGATTTCATTCCAGAAGATTAATGCATCCTCTGTTTCATTAACCAGTGTCCCGCAAGCATTCAGATTGGTGTTGATTGAAACATGTGTTGAATTTTGAGTGGCTCTGTAGTTAAGAAAGATCAAAAACAGACCCAACAATTGAACAAATTATCAAAAATTCATAAAGAAAATACAAAGGAAATGTTGGTAACTCTGATAGAAGGAGGTTGCGTTGTTGCCCCGAATTTCACAAGAAAACAATGAAGAATTTCAGGATAATTCTATAGGCAAGTAAATCTCACAGTTCGCGAGCGTGTTTTATGTAGACGTTTGGCTCAACTGTGTTTTTCAACACAAAACATATAGAGATCACAATGAAGTATCTTAAATTTCATGGGTTCATCACGATGCACCGGCTTTACCTGCACGAAGAATAGCGTAGGTGAAGGTTATTGGCATCAAAAAACTGAAATGTCTGCTTCTCAAAAGAAATGGTCATGTTGTCCTCGTCACATGTCACTGTCGCTCCAGGTTCTGGAATACACGAAAAACCGAACGGAGTTTGATACGGGGAATAAAACGTGTCATAGACCATATTTTAGTAATCTTTATGCCAATGCTTTTTGATTGAAATAATTAAAAATCATTCACTGAAGTTTAGAGAGGAAGTGACAGGTCACTATTGCATTTCTACTGCTTCAGGTGAGGAGCGTTGACCTGTCATCCGGGACATCAAAATGTAGATTCTTAAGTCATGAAAGCGAGGCCCGAGGCCTCTTGTGCGCTTTTAAAAGAAACTCACCTTAACTAAGATCTATTACATAGGGTACCTGAGTTAACTTAATAAAAAAAAAAAGAGACAAAACAGCAACAACAGAAATAACAACAAAACAAAACCTAAATGAACACACTGAAACAGCAAAACAAAATCATCAAAACCGCTTTTCATTCCATGATGGATGTCTCATCTCTTTTCATGTCCCTCAAACACTGAGATTTGCTAAATCTGCACTCCCAACAGCATCACAAATACTGACCTTCATCGCAAATACTGCGTGTTTATTGCAGATAAAGCACGTTCCTTAGAATCCCTGGTTAAAAATGTACTGCAGGATTAATTGAATGGGCAATTTCCTTAAGCTAAAAGAACACTCATACTTACCAACACAAGTTAAGTTGTTGGATGCCATAGTTGTGCGCTCAGGGCATCCACAGAAAAATGATCCAGGAATATTGTAGCAGTAATGACTACAGCCACCATTGTTTGTTAAACATTCGTCAATGTCTATAATGAAGAGTACAGCAATTAAACCGATAAGTCTCTATCCTAAACAGAAAATGTTTAATTACTGCCATTGCCGCAAACATGTAAAAAAAAAAAAAAAAAAAAAAAATCGGTGGAGACGTTAGACCCATTTTTGCACGGTAAAATATTGTTATCTGCTACATGTAATTTGTTTTTACATTCTGGCTGGTAACTGGACAAAGGTGATAGGCTTGTCATCAGAAATTGTTGGGTACGGTTATTTGCAAGTTTGGTTCGACCGTATCAAGCCAACATTTCACCCTAATGCGCTGATCAGTCTGATCAATAAAAGTCCGAAAGAAATAACTCCCTGCGCTTTCCAGATGGCCTTATCTACAGCAAACAAGAAGTAAAAAAAATTAATAATAATAATAATAATAATAATAATAATAATAATAATAATAATAATAAAAGTAAATTATAATTATCACAAAAATTATCCCAGAGTCCTTTGAGGCAATCTTTTTTGAAAGTTCTTTAACTTTGACAATTTAATACGTAGAAGAATGTCAGACCACAACAACATTTGCCATAGATTATCTTCTCATGTCACGTCTAGGGTGATGACGTCATCAGTCACGTGACCATTGCTAAATTAGGGTTTTTGGTTGCTGAGACAAGATTTCATCATTGGGTTAAAATAAAAAATAGCATATTTGAGGTTTTGGTTGTGTGGAGGATTTAAAAATAACCAGTTTACGTCCGGAATTTAAAATTTAAGGAGGCAATGAACATGAGCGAAAAAGTCGGGAAACTAGGCCGAGGGCTGTAGAGAGTTGACGTTTGATCACAAGGCAGAGAAAATTTGGAGCAAAGCAATGTTCTACCTGAAAATTCATTTCATTACCAAAAGAGGGACATGACGTCATCAATCACGTGATCAGAGCGTTTTGAATATTTTAGTTCGTTTTTAAAGTACATTTTTCGCCATAAAGCTGCAAGTTTATGTTGTTTTTCTCTACAAATCTTTACACTGTATTACCCCTGAGTACTGAGTAATTATTATCCATTTTGAAAGCAGACGCAAACGAAAACTGAGCCAGAAGTTTAAAAGTTGCGTAAATTGACCGATATTGCAAATTAAAATCGAAAAGGAGACCTATTCTTGAGACTTTTGTAAAATCCTTTTTAACTTAACTGTTTGTTTGCCGAAATAAATGTTCAACTTTTGTTAATAGAGGAGAACTTTCAAAGCTTAAAGGATGTATTTGGCGGCCATATTGTTTTTCTTCATTCTGGAGAGAGAGATCATGTAGCAGTTCTTCTAACCCTAAAAGCCAAATGGTTTGCTACTCTAACCTAAAACAATGGAAATAATGATAAACAATGTTGTGTTAATGTTTTCCCCGACCGATGAGAAGACATCTTACGAGCAGGGAGAGAATCGTACGCTCATACTGTTCAGTCGGTAGCCGCGAGATCGATAGTTCATAAATTTCTTAAACATTCCCCGACATGGACCAAGCCAGAAACAGTATTAATGGGTTTATTGTGAGCTTTACGTCTGGCTTCAATCAGTTAAAGATTTAATTCTACAAGGAAACCGAAAAGTCTTCCTTAAAAACTGTCAATCACCATAGAGAAGGAATCTATACCTCTTTAATTGTCAGCGCTTACCGAGGTGGTCCAGTGAATAGAGGCGTTCACTTTTAGTTCTAACGTATTCGTAGGGTCCAGTTTCGAATCCCCTTGAAGCAAATTTTTCGTGACCTTCTTTTTTTTCTTTTTTTTTTCACTCTCTTTTTTACCTGTCTGGTGCATATAGCTAGTAACATAATGTGGTAAATTGAAAGCAAAATTTACAGGAATATATAAAAAATGCCATATGTATCAAAGCGCATCTACTGGTATTTACTATAGTAATACTGGACACTGTTACCATTACCCAGTTCAAACGTCGAATTTCACAGGTGCCTAATTTAATTCGGAGGTAACTGCTTTGAGATGCGACGTCTGAATCAACAGTTTCAAATTAAATACGACTTTGCCGAATCTGCGACTGATTACAGTCGAAAATTCGACTTAGGTTCAACATTTGATTTAGAAGTCACATTTCACATGTGCCGAATATAATGCATTAATTATAGAAACCCTTATCCATATTGGGAACAATTGTTTCTAGAGACTGGGAATATTTACAAAAAGCGGATTCAAATTTGGCACCACTATATCCGACGTCTGAATCAACTGCCGTATTTAATTATTTTCTTCGACTGAAATAGGTGTTCGGCACTCATAAGAAATTCTACGTTTGAAAGGGCCCTAACATGACATAAGTTTCAGCTTAGTGGTTTGCGGGCTGTTCCTTATTAAGCTAGTTGTTTTTTTCTTTCAGTAAGAGCAATTCCTATCTCTTTGTAAATCCATTTTATTAATCGGTTTGTGCCACGACTTAAGAATCAGCTGTAATAGTTGATTTTGTATGTCACTGGACATGGTTTTGTATATAAAGAAGAGCGATCAATTTTCATCCACTCATTTCAATAAAAGAAAATGGCATCACTTCTCACTATAACGGACAACCTCGAACCGTGACTTCGTCGTATAAATTTGCGGCACCGAAAAAAGACGAAAAGCCTTTTTGATCAAATTATTTTAAGGTTTAAACTCGAAGCTTTATATAGCGTAAAATAATTATAATTTACTTTTACCGGTATCACTTGTAATAATAATAATAATAATAATAATAATAATAATAATAATAATAATAATAATAATAATAATAATAATAATAATAATAATAATAATGGTTTATTAACAGATCCACTGGGTGGCTCTTCCCTGTTAAAGTACATCTGTTCAATAGGTCATTTCCGAGTTCCCCCGGGCCTCTGTTTCAAAACGAGGGTAGGTGCTCAGCCTTTGATATAGAAATCATTTTTCATTCTCATGCAAATAAAACTCATTTTCACAACAAAGGTTGTGCACCTACCCTCATTTTGAACGTGAGGGTTTTTGGAACTCGGAAGTGGCCTATTACAATTAAAAATAAATCAAATTAAGTAATTTGCAAATTATGCAATATACAATTAAAAGTAGAAGCAGGATTAACAGAATCGAAATTACAGTAAAACTAACTTATCACTCTGTACTCTGTTACAAAAATGAAAGACTTAAAAAGGTTCTGTAGTCTTTACAGTTTCTAATAGTTTCTGGTAGATTGTTAAATAGCTTCGACGCATTATCTTGGAATGTGTCTTTTTCGGTTAGGACCACTAATCTAATTGAATTGCTTGAGCGCAGTTCCTTACGGCATTCCTGTTTTATTATTTTAAGATAATTTGGCCAAGTCTCAGTGTTATGCAAAGCTTTAAAGCACGATTTCAGGAGGTTTAAATCTCTTCTCTCATTGATTGGAAGCCATCCAATTTTAAGTACATCCTGAAAGTTCTTAACATAGTGACCGAGTACAAAACTTGCGGCAGCAAATTGAACTTGTTGCAAACGGCCAAGTAAGAATTGTGGGAGAGGGCAAAAAAACCAGATCGGCATAATCTAGTTTTGACAAAATCAATGTTTCTGCTTGTTGCTTTCTAAGCTCATATTTGGGGAGATATTGCAGTTTTCTTAGTATTGATAGAGTGGCGTAGCATCCAGATACCGTGTGCATGATGTGATCACTCCACTTAAGATGTTCATTGATGTGAACTACAAGCAGTTTGCGAGATTTAATACGTTCTAGTTTATAACCACTGACTGCGATGTTAGGATCATACTAGTCCAGGTGATGTACTCTGGACATTTGCGGGGTGGATAGGATCATAACCTTGCTTTTGTCGTTGTTAAAGGCGAGGTAACTCCCCTTAGACCGGACACTTACTTTATTAATGGATTGGTAGATAGTGTTTCTACAGTCATTTAGGTCAGATATTTTGGCATGATCATAGATTGTTGTGTCGTCCGCATACTGGAAGCATTTGACATTTACGTTCTCCTGAAGATCAACAACATTAAAATTGAATGACACCGGGCCCAAGATGGACCCTTGGGGAACCCCAAAATTCACGTTTTTAACCTCTGAGCACGTGTTATCGATCTGTACTAATTGTTTACGATGCATGACATAAATGACTGTCCATATCAGAAAGTCTCTAGAGAAACCTAGTTTACTCATCTTGGTGATAAGATAGCGTGGCACTCCCGATTCCATTTCATATTTCCCATACAATGCATGAATAGTTTACCAGAATTGATGGTCATAAAACTACTGTCTCTCTCTCCAATCATTGTGTCAATAAATAAGTGAAGACAATAAAGGCACTCGTGCGTTTATTGTGTTCAAGACTTATCAAGGGACTCACCTACGCATGATTTTCTATCAGACGACAATTGATACCCGCTGACACAAGAACAGCTATAGCTTCCTGGGGTATTTGTACAGATTTGATCACAGTCCGCTGGCACATGAAACAGAAAGTCCACAGCAACTGGTACTGCATGCGAACTAAATGGTGCATATCCTAAAGACGAGTAAACAAATCGAAAAACTAAATAATCAAGAACAAAATCACAACGCGATTCCCTAAACAAAAGGTCAGCTCTGTAAAACTAAAATGTCGCGAGAACTAAAAAGTCAGATTTTTGTATGGCACGTATCAAAGCGCAAGGTTATTTGGGAGATTCGACAGAACTTTCGCAGAATATGTTTGAAGCGATAAGTCAACTCCAATATCCGACATAGATGGGGAAGTTTTGAATACCCAACATGTAACGTGTCAGAATCGCCAGTGACCACAAAGCTTTGAAAAGTAGTAGGGATGACTTTCTGACTAACTGACGGAGAATCATTTTTCAATCGTGCCAATCCATTATAGACTCACACGACACACTTGCACTGACTGATGGTGAGATACTTTCAGACTGACTTGGTGAGTTTAGGGCACTTTGACTTGTTGAAACACTTCCTGACTAAAAGATAAAATAAACTGTATCGATCGATAAACCTGCAAACATATTAAATAAAAAAAATACTTGAGAAGCCCGCTCAACACCATATTTCTTAACGAGGAAGACATTTTGGATGAACTTAGCGTTAGAGTAGCTCCAAAGTTTCAACTGCGTCGACTGTCAGAGAAACATTTTTGTGATGTCGAAGCCAATGGATAGAGAAGCACTTTGCTTGAACTGAAGCAGCGAACTTAGTGACTAAAACCGCAGGGTACTCACCCGAAACGCTGGGACTGATTGACGGCAAGAGACTTTTTGAGACTGAAAAGCATGGACTTGTTGACACGCTTTCAGAAGTGCTTACTGTAACAGAAAAAAGCTACCAACATCACTAATATCGTATTAAGCAGGAGCTCTAAACAACATAAAAGAAGCCTTTAATACCAAGCTAGAATTACATAAACCTTCAGAGTTTGCAAAGTGGAAGGAGTCCGTAAATGTCTAGACGAACCTAGCGATGAGTAGCTCCAACTTTTCAACACTGACTAAATTATTAACTGTCTGGGACAGTTTTTCTTCATTTGTCATGGCCTCGTCGCCAATTGGTGACGCTCTTTCTCATACTTTTCATGATCTGAGGAAAGGCGTTAACCCATTCACCTCTCATGATAAACCGCTCGTAACCGCCTCTGCGTACCCATGTTCCTTGTACCGCCTATGATGTCATCACTTTTAACGGTCAAAGACAACATCGTCATCCGACTTGTGCAAGGGGAAATGATCTTCAAAAACCATACCCAAATCACTATTCATCCAAACAGAGGGCGGAAAAAAGAGACCATGTAAACTAGACCCAAAACTTCCAATAAAAGTATCGTTCCACAACCCACTTGCACTTATCATTCCATCTAATCAGGCTACGATCCTACAGGATTTCCCACAAACTTTAATTTCCAAAAATCTGATAATTTGTTTAACTTCGTACTTGGGAGGTTTAAACACTATTTATTAACTTAAAGACAATGGCTGGACTAGATTAGCCTACAGCTGCAAACTGAATGAGAGCTTCAAAAGCTGATGGTGAACCAAGCTTTTAGAGTAACTTGACCTTCTTACTTGCTCTTACTAAAACCACAACTTTGATTGTCGACTTATTTGCAAACTCACCCGACGTGCTTGAACTGATTGACGGAGAGACACTTGTGGACAGGCTTTTCGAGATGAATAAGGTTTGGCTTGTTAACACGCTTGCTGAGGTACTTTCTGAAAGAGATATTAAAAGCTTGTAAATAATAAACAAACAATCTGAAAGTTCAAAGTTGTACTTGGGTGTACTAAACTCCATATTTGTCAATGTGGGAGAATATTGTATATAGAGAATACTTCATGGAAAGTGCTGGCGTACGGTATTTACGCACGAGTTGTTGATGTATCAGAAATCTTACTCGTTCGCTGCGCTCACTCGTTCGATTTCTGATACAAAAACAACTCGTGCGTAAATATCGTACAAAGCACTTTCCATGTGGTATTGCGTTTATTATATACATACCGAGACATTCATCATTTTGGCGGCCTTTTTATTTGAAATCATTCAAAAATGCTTATTTTCCGCTACACACTTGCCGCAAAATGACAACGAAAACGAAGTATCAGCTTTTTAGTAAAAACGTTTGTTAAAAACATAAATGACGGTAAGGATATGAGGTAATCCAAGAACTATAAGTAATCTTAACTGTTTGTTGTCAATGCACAATTGAAAATGAGTGAATTTAAGTAAAATGGCCGGTTTCAATATAAGCTTAAGCTTAAATGAAAGGCAAAGTAGCTCCGACAAAAAGCACAACAAAAGCTTACGTCTCGTTCTGTTTTTCCCTTTCCGCTGTTGTTTCGCCGGCTCTCTACCTTTTTCTTTATCGACAGTGGAACAAACGAAACTAATCCACTCCATTTCCGAAATGTTTTTCACTTTTTTAGCGAGAAAAACTATTTGAGTAAAACTTTTCTTGTTGAATGTGTGCAAAGCGGCGCTGCAAGCTGCAATAAAAGGCGGGAATTTTGGCGCGAAACTCACACACCTCTGTGGCCTCTGATTGGACGTATCATTTTTCTCACACGTGAAAAAAAATCGTTCGCGATTCTGATTGGACGTATCACTTTTTTCACGTGTGAAAACCATCGTTCGCTCCTCTGATTGGCTAGAACTAATTTACGTACGAAAATTTACGACATAGCTTTTTGGTGAGTATTTCTCAGTATGTATATAATAAATGCCTCTTCAGCTGCAGAACACAGAGTACACATGGATACAGGAAAATCCAAGGGCTGGAAAAGTGGAAGGCCAAACATTGTCAGTACCACTGACCACTAAGAAAAATTCTTTTATTTTTCTTAAAATACCACCACGCCAATGATCAATCGGCTGCCATAGAAACGTTTAAAGATGTCGAACATCTGTGATGTTCCCTGTGATATTTTAGGAAAAGATGCTTATACGTTTCGTAACTAATAGCTCATTAAATGGTTTGAAAGTATTTCATCATAATCAGCAATAACCTGAGATCAGGCCCAATTTTAGCGGTTCTCATACATTCTCTCTAACGGCCAGCGCTAAAATTGGGCCTGATGCAAACTCTCTCACGTTTGTGGTCGTTACGGCCAGATTTTGGCCGTAAAGCTGATTGGCTGTTAGAACAATGCCACAAGATCTGATTGGCTGTCGGAAAGGCCGGAAGTTGAAAGCGCTTATTCCTGGCGTGGTTGTTTTCGTGAATGATCCGTCGTCGGCGGAGAGAAGGATCGATTTTGCTGTCTTTTTTATTGTTTTATGGTCTTATGGTAGGAAAATATGCCTTAATATTTGCCATGGAAATTCAGAAAATTCATATGGTTGTTCATAATTATATTCTCTGGATTTACTTTATTTACGGAACTGATGTGAGTATATCGCGGAGTTGAATCCCTCTGCAAGTTGTTGACCGCTAACAAGGTGCCTTTTGATTTACCAACAAACGAGTGCAAATCAAAATACTGTCCATCTTGAAACTGGTTCATTTGAAAGTTTAGCCGGGAATGACTTCTCTGAACGGGGTACGCAAGGGGAGGCTCACTGCGAAAGAAACCTCAATCGCCAACTGTGAAGTATTAGACGAAAAGTATCGCATCGCTGTTCAAGGAATTTTCAGTGTAGGCATCAATATAAAAGCTGGTGGCTTAAGGTCAAAGACTGGTTGTTTTCCTTCGCTTTTTGTAAAAATTAAACCAGGAAAACTGGAAACGGGAAATTCCAAAACTCATTGTCGTTCTACGCTTATAAAATGCGATAACGCTAATTTTGGTGTTTAAATACTTTAGTTTCAGTCTTATTTCTGTCAAATATTGCGTTAAAAGCCCTTCTAACCATCCAAGCGGATATGTTTCTATTTGATATAGCATATTCTTTTCTCGTAAGACTTATCACACGCAAAGGGAGAATTGCGAGGGCATTGTTACTGCAGCTACCGAACAGGCTGACAACATCATCGGATACTGTATTCAGAGAATCATTTGGGCGTAGATAGAGGACCAATAACTCCATGCACTTGTTCAAAATCGACTTCCAAAGCTGTCTACCAGACGACCAGAGATGACCCGTCTCCTTCCCGCAATAATCGACCCTATTGAAGAGGCAATGGGACAAGCAAAGCCTTCTGGGAGTTCCGTCCGCCCTTTTGTATTTTTGCTACACAGACGAAGTGGCCTCCATTTTTTCATTGGGCGTTGCCCTAGCAGCCCAACAAAAGGCACCGAGATCAGCGGTTTAGCCCTGAACAGGCATGGCTATTTGAAGCCTTTCTCAATCTCGATAAGTAAAAAAAACTACGATTATCTACATGGCGTCAATGACAGTCCGGTTGGAGTCAATTCTCGCCTGATCCCACACCTGGAACTGCATGGAACTTATACAAAGTTATATCTGATTCACACATTTTCCTTTAAGTGAAATATACACATGGCGGTCAAGATAGATGTATAATGTACCGGCTTCACTCGACGTGACCAATTATTCAAACATCCATAGACGTGAAACAAACCATAGAAGAAGAATAATGCATTTACTTACGCAACATTGCAGTAACCCAGGTTGCCTGAGTGAACATGTTCGTCGATGAGCAAGAGGCACCGCTAGAACTTGATGCCAGCTGGGAAGGTACGATGTTATTGTAATCTGCATACGTAAAGTTAAGCACACTATGGAATCAATGTTCAAGATTTGTGGTCCATCTTTATGAGTATGTCAAAATAAAATTATAGCGGAAACCTCGCACAAAGCGCGAGCAACAGAGCACCATGGGTAAGAAAACTTTGGTTGTGAGAAAATCATCCGTACGTAGGTCCCCCCCTTCGTGTAAGCCTGTGTGAAATTTTGCATTTCAAGCACCCAAGCATTTGAGCGGTAAATTGCATGGCCCATCGGACTTTTATACGGAGCGTCCTAAAGGCCATGCAAGTTGTCGACTTGTTCAAGTTGTGGAGTTGTCGAGATGTGCAGTTCAAGATGTCGACATGTTGAATTGTCAAGTTGTCCACTTGAGGGGTTGATCGAGTTGTCGAGCTGTCGGTTCTAACCCAAAATAATCATTCATGGAAAGGTACTCAGGAAGGCCATCTTCTTGGGTACTGCTCATTCCCTATCCTTCAGGTAACCCATCACCCCACTTGTGAGTGGTCCAAGTTCAAGGAATGGACACGGCAACATATGAAAAAGGAGCAGGACTTTGGGTGAAAATAA
Source organism: Porites rus (assembly GCA_964035705.1). NCBI lineage: Eukaryota > Metazoa > Cnidaria > Anthozoa > Scleractinia > Poritidae > Porites > Porites rus. Next base: position 24,631,966 of record OZ037992.1, read on the forward strand.
TGATTATAACGATAATAGTAGAAAAAAACAACAGCCTAAACTTAAGAAAAGAGAAAGTAAAAGTTATCACTTACTGTGGTTTGTAACACTGCACCATGCCGAGAATCCAGACTTTGGAATTATACTGTCCGAATGAAATCGAACAAACAGGAATCTGCCACTGCTGTATAAGTCAAAACTTCCCAAAGAACCACACGCCTTTGTTATTAAAGAACTTGACATTGTTTGTCCATCGTATATTTCCAAGTAATCCCACGGACAGTGATTTCCTTCGTATTCCAGATTAAAATGATAAATATGTAACTGTATGTAAAAACCTGGTGGGGCCTCGATCAACCATGTACAGACCACGTTATTTGGATAACAATCAGGATAACCAGGACTATGGAAGTGCGTGTAAAATGGTGCGTAAATATGGCTCCCACAAGATCCTAAGAGTATCGAAATAGAATTAAACGCCGAGTGAAGGTAGTTAAACCTACTAGTTTTCCGAGAGTCGGTGACCAGGATGACCAGAATAAGAACTTCTACGTATAACTTAAATCACAACGAACTTTCACACACTGTGTACTGTTACCCGTCTCACGTCAAAGATTTTGCAAAGTCGTTCTCTCAGATACTTTTGGCACAAAACACTTTTATTGTTAGATGTCGTGTGGCCTTCAAGTAACCAAAATATGACAGCGCGCGTCCTGCTAGAAAATTCCAGCTTTATAAATTAATAACAAAACGTTGTAGGGAAACCTACTGTGGATTTCGCATAGAAGCTCATAGAAAAATACTTGGGCTATTGAACTAACGGGAGCCTAGATTTCACAGCGCTTCAATAAAATGCCTTTAATAGGTATATACTTGTAGCGTATGAATTGCAATGAAATAATAAGTCTTGTTTGTGGAAATATTTTGCTAGTTTTACCTGAGAATCAATTTGGATGATTTTTCAGTTCAGATGCCGTGAAAAGTCCATAGCACCACTATATCCCATAATGCCAGGTAGCCAACATACTACGCGTTTTAAGCGTCCTCCCACTATATCCTTGATGAGGGTCGGAACTACAACATTTGATTAGATTAATTGTTTTGGCTAAAGCCAAAATGCCACACTAAGCAGCATTGAGCCTGAATTTCATCTGTCTCCTCGATTCGTAAACTCCCGAGAAGGACGTCTGAATCAACGAACCGTTAATGCCGTCTTGGTACTCACTTAATTTACAGACAGAAAGATTGCGTACTGACCTGGGTCAAAAGACACGCTTGGACTGGCATGCGGCAAAACACCTTGCGACTCCAAAACTGAAAAACTAGCAGACGTGCCCCTTGAGGCTGAAACACTTGCGCTGGTAACAGGTGAGATACTTCCAAAAACACTTTGCGAAGTTGAGACGGTTGCCCTGAAGGATCTTGAAGCGCTCATAGAAACGCTTGTTGACGCTAAGACGCTTCGACTTAACGATGGCGAGACACTTAAGCTTGTTGTGGCAGAAATGCTAATACTGGTGGAAGGCGAGACACTTTCAGACACAATTTGTGAAGCTGATACGGTTGCAGTAACCCAGGTTGCCTGAGTGAACATGTTCGTCGATGAGCAAGAGGCACCGCTAGAACTTGATGCCAGCTGGGAAGGTACGATGTTATTGTAATCTGCATACGTAAAGTAAAGCACACTATGGATCCAATGTTCAAGATTTGTGGTCCATCTTTATGAGTATGTCAAAATAAAATTATAGCGGAACCCTTGCGTGAAGCACGAGCAGCAGAGCACCGTGAGTAAGAAAACTTTGGTTGTGAGAAAATCATCCGTACGTAGGTCCACCCCTTCGTGTAAGCCTGTGTGAAATTTTGCATTTCAAGCACCCAAGCATTTCGGCGGTAAATTGCATGGCCCCTCTGACCTTTATACGGAGCGTCGCGTAGAATTCCCGGTCCATTGAGGTAAACAAAAAATTTCCCGTCCGGTCGGGGGTTAGTATTTTGCTTTTTTTATCCTTAACACTTCCATGAGGTAAAAACAACAAAACGGTCAAGGAGAACTGAAAACAAGTTTGAAAAATACAAAAGATTGCGTCCAAAACGCGGAGAATTTTTTTTGGCTTTCAAAGACGTTTTCTGGAAATTTTCTTCGCGCTGGCTAACTCTCACGGGTTCAGGTCAAATTCAAAGGAAAACCAAAAACCCAGTTTTTGTCACATTCCTT
>OZ037992.1:24636659-24676659 GCA_964035705.1 Porites rus
CATCGAAACAAGAAATGTTCGTTTTTTCACCTTTGTGTTTTCAATGAAATTTATAAAGTCGGTGGTATCTTTAAGGTATGATTTCTGTATTTTTTATATTGGTTGCAGTAATAGTATCAACAAAAGAGGAAATTCTTTCTGTTGGACCATCGCAGCCGGAGATAATAGGTCTCCCTGTAATGGCTGGCTTGTGAATTTTCGTTAGAGTGTAGAACTCTGGTATTCTAGGTGGATTAGGTGTTTGAGATAGCCATTTTCTTGTCATGTCATCAATATGATTTTCACAGTGAAGATCTGGAATTAGGCGTAAGACCTTGCTGTGCGTTTCTTTCACCATGGGTTCAGAGAGAGTTCTGCAGTTACGTGTATTTTTGTTGTCGATTTGTATTTGACCCTCTCTTATTTTGTCAGTTTTGTTCATGACTACTGTAGTGCTCCCCTTGTCCGCTTTTTTAAGGTTGATGTCTGTGTTTTGCTTTAATTCTGTTAATGAAAAACTGGAATCTTATACAAAACCAACCGTTACTTCGCCAAAATTTCAAAGAACCACCTATCATTTCCTACAAGAGAGGAAAATCCCTAAAGGACATGCTCGTTAGAGCTAAAATATAAAAGGTTTACACGAGGTTTCACGCTGGTATAGTGTAGATGTGCGGCCTGTCACCCCTTGCATTTTTTCAACGAGAGACCGCGTGTTCAGACGACGGGCTAAGATATACGGACATAGAGAACGGCGAGTTGAAGTGCGACACGACGAGATAAAGGGCGACACGACGAGTTGAAGAATCACTGAGGAATATACGAGTAATGGACTTGTAAGTAATATAGACGACACGACAAGATGACTCCACGACTCAACGAGATAACTTGACAGGACGACGAGTTGACTCGATGAATTGGCGAGATGAGAAGAGGACGCGACGGCATGAATTTGTGACGAGACGAGATTAAGATTTTGTCCAGGATTTAACGGCATACAGGAGTTTGGGGAAAAATAATCAATATAATGATAATAATAGTTAAAACAACAGCCTAAACTTAAGAAAAGAGAAAGTAAAAGTTATCACTTACTGTGGTTTGTAACACTGCACCATGCCGAGAATCCAGACTTTGGAATTATACTGTCCGAATGAAATCGAACAAACAGGAATCTGCCACTGCTGTATAAGTCAAAACTTCCCAAAGAACCACACGCCTTTGTTATTAAAGAACTTGACATTGTTTGTCCATCGTATATTTCCAAGTAATCCCACGGACAGTGATTTCCTTCGTATTCCAGATTAAAATGATAAATATGTAACTGTATGTAAAAACCTGGTGGGGCCTCGATCAACCATGTACAGACCACGTTATTTGGATAACAATCAGGATAACCAGGACTATGGAAGTGCGTGTAAAATGGTGCGTAAATATGGCTCCCACAAGATCCTAAGAGTATCGAAATAGAATTAAACGCCGAGTGAAGGTAGTTAAACCTACTAGTTTTCCGAGAGTCGGTGACCAGGATGACCAGAATAAGAACTTCTACGTATAACTTAAATCACAACGAACTTTCACACACTGTGTACTGTTACCCGTCTCACGTCAAAGATTTTGCAAAGTCGTTCTCTCAGATACTTTTGGCACAAAACACTTTTATTGTTAGATGTCGTGTGGCCTTCAAGTAACCAAAATATGACAGCGCGCGTCCTGCTAGAAAATTCCAGCTTTATAAATTAATAACAAAACGTTGTAGGGAAACCTACTGCTGATTTCGCATAGAAGCTCATAGAAAAACAATTGACAATTGGGCTATTGAACTAACTTGAGCCTAGATTTCACAGCGCTTCAATAAAATGCCTTTAATAGGGTTATTCTTGTAGCGTATGAATTGCAATGAAACAATAAGTCTTGTTTGTGGAAATATTTTGCTAGTTTTACCTGAGAATCAATTTGGAGGATTTTTTCAGTTCAGATGCCGTGAAAAGTCCATAGCACTCTACCCCATAATGCCAGGTAGCCAACATACTACGCGTTTTAAGCGTCCTCCCACTATATCCTTGATGAGGGTCGGAACTACAACATTAGATTAATCGTTTTGGCTAAAGCCAAAATGCCACACTAAGCAGCATTGAGCTTGAATTTCATCTGTCTCCTCGATTCGTAAACTCCCGAGAAGGACGTCTGAATCAACGAACCGTTAATACCGTCTTGGTACTCACTTAATTTACAGACAGAAAGATTGCGTACTAACCTGGGTCAAAAGACACGCTTGGACTGGCATGCGGCGAAACACCTTGCGACTCCAAAACTGAAAAACTAGCAGACGTGCCCCTTGAGGCTGAAACACTTGCGCTGGTAACAGGTGAGATACTTCCAGAAACACTTTGCGAAGTTGAGACGGTTGCATTGAAGGATCTTGAAGCTCTCATAGAAACGCTTGTTGACGCTGAGACGCTTCGACCTTGCGACACACTTGAAAATTCTGAAAATTAATCATTTTTCTTAACAATTGATAGTAATTTTTTCAGCACAACCTGGCTGGAATTTTTGTTACTGCTGCGTTGTAACTGACGATAATGACATTGAAAATTTCTCTCATCGCTTTAGGTTACCCATTTAGCCTGGGTAGCGGGCGTTTCCGTGCCGTTTCGGAGCAAAGAAGGAGAAACTAGGGTATAGTTGGAAAGTGAGTTTAAAGCTTTAAATCACCGTCTATCTCACCTTGCATACTACGCTTCACTCTGGAGTGAGAACCACATTCGTTGATGTCTGAAACAAAAAAACTTTTTCAGTAAAGTGGAGAGAATTTTGCGAGTAACACCAACTATCGTGGCCATCTCGACTGGCATTTTAATCTCAGTTATCACACAGGTTCTCTGCTAAATGCCCATTGTGCATTGTATTAATTAAACCTGCCTCATTCCCAGACGTCTCTCTCGTGATCATGATGTCATTATGCGCGCAAAGGAAGGCGAGATTGCGAAATTCGCCTCTTTTGGTTCTCATTCCTGTATTCTTTTTGGTTTCGTCACCAGTCACTTGCTTTTCAAAATCGCCTTGATGCGAAAAACGAAGGCCTGAGGAGGAAGCAGGTATTAAACCACGTTACAGTCCGTATAGAAAGAAATTTTAAAACGTGAAATCTTTTCAACGTTTCATATAAAAGAGTGGAAAAAAGAAAGAAGGAGAAGAAAGCCTGCACAATCACCTCTCAGTTCTTGCTTTGTTTTACGATATTGACGAAGAACAGAAGAACTTTAATAAAGTAAATAAGTTTCGGCTTAAACTTCAGCCATCTTCTAACGGGTACAGGTAAAAGAATCTGCTAGTAGGCTTGATATGTTCTATATTTTACGGTGAATAATACAGCAAACACAAAACATGAAGGCATAGATGGAGAAACTTAAAGGAGCTTTATTTAAACAGATGCAATTTTGGTTTCAAAACTGACTTATTAGCTTTACAATTTCATATTTGTTGCTTTTACATACCCAGACAAGTAGTAAAGTCTGGTGGGGCAAGGGCATAGCCAACGGGACAAAAAGCAGTAATAAACTGCCAGTCACTTGTGTTAGTTATTCCTGGTGTGGGTGGTCCGTCAAAAGAACAACCTTGTCCAACCACTGCACCACGATCCATCAAAATGGCGTACGAGCCGTTCATACTTAATGCAGCATAAGGCATTGCGAACCACAGGGTGGTAAGATCACTGTTGATTATGGCAAACTGAGAGAGTGTGTCCACTTTATGAACTGTGTGACCACTGGGAAGAAGAACGAGCCGGATGTAGGAAGAAGTGCGAGGCTTCTTTATCTGTGTGCGAAAAGAAACGTTAGATCACATTGCCTCAAATTTTGACAAAGATTGTCTCCAGTTTCTTCCTAGAAATTAAGAATTCAAAATAAGTATCTGAAATCTACAGTGAGAACATGATGATGTCGAGAGGAAAGAAGAAATAAGAAACAAGTAAGACATATAGAATTACGGAGACAGATCGGAATTACTTGCGAGATAAAAGCTTCCAGAGAGTATGTTGTTTATAAGTTACTCTATATTTAATGAAGGCCAATATGCATGATGACGATCGGATGATGAGCGAGTGACTCAGAATACAAAACATAAAAGTAAAAAAAGAGTCCGCGTCAGTAGGAGAGCCAGTAGAAAGAGAAGGTAACGGTCGGGATAAACTCGGGATTAAAGTAAAACTTGGAGGCAAAAAATACATTACAGCAACAATAACCGATGATGACAGCTATAAATAGAGGAATATACGTGAAATGATTTGCTAAGCTTAATCGTTTTATTCTTACCACTCGATCAAACTGTATGCTCCACCAGATATAGCCTGGTCCGCTGGTACTGATAGGAGTTTGAGGAGTTTGACTTCCCAAAATAACGCGGGGGGTACTGCCTGTGGGCCAAAATAGAATTTGCTTGTCATTTGCAAAAATGAGTGAGAAAAGTACTGACTTTATCTGTGTTATTCTCAAACGGGAAGTGTGAAATTTGCGCCGTGCTCAAATAAGCGCCACAATGTAACGTCAAGGTGGACATTTCATAAGCGTCGCGGAAGCGTGCGCCACGAACAAGTTATAAATTGTACACAAGACTTGCAAAAGACAAAGCAACAAACTGGGAGGTTTCATCTTTACTGACCCTCTTTTGTAGGTGAGCGTTTTCCAATAACTCCGAGGATTAACGAGTTTACTTACTTATACCGACGAGAATCGTTATGCACCTCCATTGACTCCCCATGCTAGATAAGAAAGAAAAGAAGATATAAGCAACCCAAAGGTCATAAATTAGACACACTGGGTATATTGCAACGATTTAAATCGGAAAGTATTCAGCAATAACCTGCAGTGTTTGTTGACTTTGTCGCCCCAAAAAGTTGTCTTTGCAGGCATTTGCAATCGGCCATTTTGAAAATGAGGTTTTCAAAAACTTACTAATTCGAAAATGTATTCCGCTCATTATTAGCTCATCTATAATAGATGCATGGTAAATTTTTCAAATGGAACACAATCTTCATCCGATGGATCCTCATCTCAAAAGTTTTTGGTGAATGGATAACGCCCTAAGAAACTAATAACAAAAAATATGTCATCTCACCCTGACGAGTCAACTGCTTTGAAGCAAAACGCCTGCTGTCCAACTTGATATTGGCTGGGATACCAAGTGACATTTCTGTAATAGACTCCTCCATTGTAACGTAAAGAAGTAAGTTGCATTCCAGGTGGAGACGAAGTCACTATCTCAACAATGCTGAAATAAAAGGCACCGTTATGACGGCATCATAATGGGATTTTATGGCAAGGCATTGTTTAGATAATAGTTTGTAGGCTAAGGCCGCAGGCTCCAAGCCTATCTTTTTTCCAGCCAATCAGAATTTAGGGCGTTCGGGACGGTATCATTCTTAAGCGCGCTTTTCCGCGCGCTCGTCCCTTTCGATCGCTCACCATCACGCTGTTCACATCGATTGTTTGAACCAATTTTCAGCATTTTCCACCACCTTCCCTTCCGCCTGCCTGCGATTAATACCTAGTTTGTTTCTCTTTATTGACTTAGTGGATGGCGGTTTCTTTTCCCCCTCCTTTGCTGAAGAGATATTAGTTTATTATACATTGGCAGATCTTGAAAATAAAGTTCGTCACCTTTGGCGGCCAAATTTTCTCCAACCTAATTCGCAAACGAGTGCGCCGCCACGCGGAGGTCTTGGTCACGCAAAGTTAACAGCGTCCTTAGCTTCTTTTCGTAAAAATGCGTTGATATAAAATAAGGTTGAATCATTTAAGAAACAAATAAAGTGATTTCATGTGCCCTTTTCCTTAGGTTCTAAAATAAATAAATAAATTGAAGTGACTTCAATTATTTATTTTAGTATTTTGTCATAATATCTGTGGTTCCCACACGGTTTGCGCACCAATACACTGATAGTTATGATTTTACAATTAGCTACATAATATAACTCTCCGTTCAGTTTAGCCTCGCTCTAGTCCTTTCATTTGACTTTCCGTGCGTTCCCGACTGCGCAAAAGTATGGACTGCTTGGCAGCATACCCCTAATTATAACAAAAAAAAAAACTCTCACTGTTTGGAGAAGTCTGCAAGTGTGACCTCGATCACAGCTCTGTACACTGAACCAATCTGCACCTCGGTGCATTCTCCATCGTTAGGTGATGAAGGAGTAAATACAGGAACATTGTTACAAGAACCAATATGGCTGCTTATTATGACAAGAAACTGTAGTCCCACAGCACTGAATGGAGTAACGCCGACGAAATTTGTGGTTCCTGCTGGAAAGTCCTCTAAGGTCAGGGCTACAGCGTAAGAACCAGTCGTGTCACTGGTGCCATTATATGTCAGCAAACAGCTTTTCTGTTGAGGAAAATAAGTAGGATGTATCACTGAGCTATCTGGATATTTCTAATCAGTTAAAATTAAGATTTTTAATTTCCGTTGAAAGTTATTCCATTATTATTCATGCAAAATATTTTACCGTTTCTTAAGGACGGTGCCCACTAATGGGAAGTATTTTTTCCCAGATGATTACTATGTGAGACAAGTAGATCATATCAGGGGCTATTGAAATCCAAAAAGAAAACTGGGGGTAACCACGCATTTTTCAGAGATAACTGCGCTTCAATATGGAGAAAAACGCTGAATAGGCGTTTTTTAGAAAAATGATAAAAAGTTATTTTTCCCCAAAATTTCAGAGTGTACAAGTGAACTGGCACAAATGCAATGATAATTGTAACAAGGTTTCAAAATAGGCAACAAATGATAACATAACAACTTCTCTTTATACTACTTTTTTTGAAATATCAGCACAACTGGGAAGTTATCAGCGGTTACCCCTCTCCACGCGTTTGCCTCAAAAATAGTGTAAACGGCATTTTCCCCGAACCAAAAATTGATCTTTTGCTGAGTAGGCTTATTACTTTCATTTGGTAAGATAAAAAGTAGGGGTTACCACGCGTTTTTAGAAGTTAAATTGGTTGGTTTCCACCTTGACTTGATCGCTTTGGGGGTTATTTACAATTTTCCCCACCCCCTCCCTGGTCAGTTTCACTATTGCTTAACTCAACGCGGAGTACTCTGGGATATCCAAAATGGCTAACAGTCAAAGAAAACAACAACACACGGAGGAGAGCAAAAACAGAAGGTGAAGCAGGACATTTCATGGACTTTAAGGAAAACAAATTATACTATTTCACTCAACTGGAGCTTCTCCGTCTCAAACATTTAACAAAAATTTTTGGAGAAGAGCAATCTCCAAGGTATTAGAGATTACTTGCAGCGCACATAGAGTAGTATGGCGAGCTGAAGATCCACGGCTGGTGCTGTAAACAAACTACTGTACTGTAGTGGAAAATAGTCGACAGGGACTCTAAGACAGGTACTCCTTCAATTGTTTGCTTACCTGTACATGTCCTTCAGATTTTTTGAACTGTAGATGTAATATGGATTGTAAACCTTCTATCGTTTTTTTATCATTTTACCGGTACCTCGATCGAATATGTTATTAAACTTGCATACATTCAATGAGCTTATATCTGTGCTTTGCGCTATCTCTTTCGGGCTTTGCCACAAGTGCCATATGACATAAATGATTTGCATTGAGTCAAGTTCCATACATGAGCCCTCTTTTAAAAAAGCTGAATAGTGTGAAAGTAGTTGTACCGAATGCGTTTATGTACCCTCATATATGCACAGAGCTATAATGATCATTTTATATACTTCGTTTTGATTTTTTTACTGTAGCATTTTTTTTTCACTATTTTTCGTTTCTAAATGATAATTTTAGACTTAACAGTGTCTGTTAAACCTAAGAAAGTTTTAGAATGGAAATACTTTATTTTACCTTCCACCTTTAGTTTGTAAACCGCCAGGCAGCTATGTCTAAATGTCCAGATTATGTGTGGCGTGGAATTGAACCTTAAGAAATACTATCTACACGACAAGCTGCCAATGAGTCAATAATTTCAATGCTTAGTAATGCCAAAATGCTTAAATAACCATGATAATAGTAAAAAGCATAATTTTTTTACCATTTTTTCCACGATGGAAGGGTTTCCTTTGCGGTCCGCAACTATTTGTGAAGCTGCGATCGGCTCAGCAATTCAAACAATCTTGTCGTAGTTTTTTTTCTTGTTTGTTCAACTAATAATAGCCTCGGACTCTCAATAAAAGGGACATCTGTATGTACTCGAACGCTTTAAATCTATCTTCTGATTAATACTTACATAAAATCTTACAAAATTAAAGAAATATTCGGGAAAGTGTTTATAGCCGATTGGCCGACAAAACGCGAAGGACGTGGACGCGAGTGAAAGGTAAGCTTGCAGTTTCTCGATTAGGAGGAGGACTTAGAGCTATTTTCCTTCTGATTTACTGATCCTTGCATATCAAGGGATTTTTCAATACCCAAACTCTAAGCGTAACATCTTAAAGCAATAACTTTTGATGTTTTTGACTATAAAATGTTCGGTCAGATCGATCATACGTAGAAATAGCAACATGCGCATACTTCTTTGGTTTTCAAAGAACTGACAAGGTAAATAGAAATTATTTTTCACCTGTTGAAAAACGACGCATCTTTTCCACAAGAAATAACTAGAATCTCCCAGACTTACAGGAGACAAAACCAGTCCGTGTGTCCTGCGTGTTGCGCATTTCTTTCGCGTCGCGCGCGACTACCTTGGCATGCGCAGAAAATGTGCGCAGTAACAATAGTGGGCACCATCCTTAAGCTACAGCGTTGAACAAATGTGGAAGACGTTTACAATATCTGTAAAATGACGTCAATAGTAGAGGTTATCGCGAGAAATAGGTACGCCATTAACTACTGAAGTTTACGTTTGGCTCCATTTTTTCCATAGCTAGCCTCCTGTGTCCCCTTGTATTTCTATTCCGGCGGTCATTTCCTTTACCAGAGGTAACGGGGCTTTTATGACTGTGATCTGTAACTTTAAGTATTATTGAATTAACGCATTAGCATTAATTTAACTTTACGCATAAATAATTCTCTGTTGCATAAAAAGAACGGAAAAACAAGCACATAAATCACGAGCACAGTTACCTCGTCAAGAGTACCATATGGAAAACTGTCTTTATACACGTAGGACTCTGAATAAGTCGCTAATCGGCACTTTACCACATCTCCGTCTGCATCTTCTACTGGAATTCGTAGAGACTGGGGGCAGCCTTCATGCCATCGGACAATAGCAGGGCTTCTTGATACAGGAGAAGAGTTAATTCTGCCATTATCCGACCGTCTGGTGAGGTTAACAGTCGTCGATACAAGCCAACTGCCACCTCCATATCGAGATAAAGATATCCAACAGCAGCTAGTGTAGCTGTTAACGAAACAAAAGTGGAAAATTGTGGTATTAGGTTAAAGCTTTTAACATCACCTTTTGAATTTTTTTTTTTTTCATTTTAGTTTTATTGGATTAATTGGTTTCTAAAAATGCAAAAACTTACCTTACAATCCATTTGTCGTGGATCGACGAGAAGGTGTGCGTAAAGTTGTTTTCACCCATTGACCAATCCTCACTGCTGCTGTAGTCTGTACAGCGAAAACCAGTGCTTCCTATGATAACTGAATGGCACTGTGAATTGTTGCCAGGATAGTTAGCACACTCTGCTGTCCATGAATCTCCTGAACCAAGAAGGCTACCACTGCTTATGATATACGGATCACAATCGTAAGAGGACGAGTAAGATCTTCGAGAAGCCAGACGAAAGGTAAATCGCATCTAACGACAAACAGGGATGCAAATTTTTAATTAGATTCCTGATGCTTTTGTTAGTAGTGAGTCAAATTTTAAGCACCGTAGCCTTGAAAGGGAAAATGTGGTGAAGACGGGGGCGGGGGTGGGGTGGGGTGTAGAAAGAACCTCAGACCTGGGGTGCTTACCATTTACACAAACCACCCTTGCAGTGCATAAACATAACATATAGATTTAGCCAGGGCTAAAAGCGAAGCCTCCGTTTCTATAATTATGATCAAAGCCATCACATTTAAACTAATACCATGAACTCTAAGCCAAAAAAACAAACAAACGAAAAAAAGAAATAAGGAGCCTTCGGCATCAGTTAACCTTTAGAAGGAGGGGCTTAATGATTAAGAAAAAATATCCCGCAAACGAACCTGAATTGAAAAAATTGTGAAATTTAACCTTCTTCACTAACCAATAACTATAATCCAATCTTTAACCCTTTCTTTTTTTTTTAAGACACACTCGGGCTCGAAAAGACGACGAGTCTGTCGCTAGAATAAGCTAGAATAGAGGAGAATTCTTTTATATTTTAGATAAGCTCACGTTTTCAGAGAAAATATAAAGCCGTAAACAAGGAACTGAAAACAAACTTCTTTCAAGTGGTTTCAGCTGTATTCAGGGCACGAGTTATTGAAAAACATCAGCACTTTGCAAAATTCTAGCCTGCGAAAACATCCGTTTCTCCTCAGGGGCGGATCTAGGGGGAGGGTGCAGGGGGTGCGCACCCCCCCCCCCCCTCCGGGATGACCTGCGGCTTTCTAATTAAAACACTGTGCAGTCGCGTCACAGTCGTACAAAATCTGCTGTATCGTTTGATATGTATTCTCAGCAGTTCACATTATGTTATTTCCTAGTCAAAAGCTCTCTTCTTCGTATTCGCTTTTAAAATTTTTTACGTCATCAGTCAGTTAGTGGTGCACCCCCTCCTAAGAAAAATCCTGGATCCGCCCCTGCTCCTTGCTCTTCGTCGATGGGGACGTCCCCGGCGGCGAAGAGCTTGGAGAAACGGATGCTTTCGCAGGCTAGCAAAATTCTTGATTGGCAAGTAATGAACTAAGAAAATGAATATTAATTCAATGAAACATGTACAAAAACAACACTTTTAGTTTTAATTCAAGAAAGGGGAGTAGTCTCACGATCGTGTTTTGAGCTAACGTTATGAATGAGTAATCATTGATGACTAACTTAATTACTGGAAAATTTTTATTCAAACACCCATTAGTTAATCCTAAAAAGCAATTCGCGTAACACTAACTGGATCGTGGATCCGTTCACGCAAGTGAAATCGGCTTAGCACAAGGCAAAAAATAAATTTCAAATGCACATTTTGTGGTTTTCTTCACGCCGATGTAAAAATGTAGAAAACATCCATGAAACCTTTATAACTACAAAAATTCCCTTTTAAAAACGTACTTTCCTTGACCATAGAGTATACAGAATGTACCTCAAGTTTCTTCAGAAATTTCTGGATAACCGTTCCATTCATCTAAAATATTCGTAGGTTTTCTAATAGTTTAACAACGATTTTCGGAGGTTGTGTTATTCACATTTAGACACAGGTAGCCCAAGCTCACTACAGGAACGCGGACGTGACTCGTGCTTGCGAGCGGTGTTGCGTTACAAACGGTTATTTACAAAGGCTTGTATGTAAAGGGTTTTTCTTATAAAGAGAAAAAATGTTATTTGTTTTAATGAAATCGACTTACCTTATTGCCTTGTTGTATTTTTTGTTGTTTGTCGACGTCTCAGGCCGTTTTGAAGCGTTTTCGGCGAGTTAGCTTTATTTTGGTGTTCCCCTGCTAACAGAAAGACTATATAGGCCGAACAGTGATTTCCGCTGGAAATTTACCCCCGGCCTCAATTCCTCAAAAAAATTCAAAGCAGAGATGTTGCAGTTCCATGTCCATTCACCCGATTCGCAAATTTTCCCACAGATCGTTTACTAGCGATGCTTTCTATCTCTTGCTCGAACGGCTTCCGAATGTCGAACTAGGCTCTTCCAAACTGCAGTGGACCCGTCCACCGATCGCATAGTATGTCGGGTAACTAAAACTAGTTGTAGCTTTCGCTAAGTGCCAACGAAAGAAAAAGAATTTGCCTCCATCACCAGTTTTAGTTCCAATGTTTACAAAACCATTTCAGCTGCTGGGGCGAGAATTTCCACTAAAAGCACTCCTCTTCCTACATTTCTGCCATGCTCGTGGCCTTAAAATCGCTCTTATTCTTCTGCTTCAACATTTTTGAACCTTAAACTTGTCGAGTTTCAAACAGCGAAAGGGAAATAACATTTATAGATTAGCGCGAACTTGAAATAGCAAGTTCGTACAAGTACAGTAGTGTGACAGAGAACAATGTTCGAACTTTGAAGGTTTAACAAAGGTCATCAAAAGTCACGTGAAACTACACGTGAAATCTGACGCTAGTAAAATTCTCAGTGAATCTACACCTTACATTACACTTTTCATAGCACGATCGATAATTTTTCTGCCTGCTGAAATACTTCGCGTGGCATTAAGCTGGCCGTCTCGCAAGCCGATTGTCTTCGCTCGAACTAAGCCGGGCGAGAGTAGCCAGCGGCCTGCAGTCGACAAACAAACCCGTTAGCTCCCCGGGTCCCCTCGAGAGGTTTTGTCAAGACCGCATTTGCTTGGCAAGTGTCCGAATAATGACTAGTTAACTCGCCGAAAACGCTTCAAAACGGCCTGAGACGCGGGCAAACAACAAAGAGTACAACAAGGCAATAAGGTAAGTCGATTTCATTTAAAAATATAACATTTTTTCTCTCTTTTAAGAAAAACCCTTTACATCCCATACAAAAATGTGTAAATTTTTTGTAACACAACACCCATTCGCACGAGAGAGTCACGTCCGCGTTCCTCTAGTGAGCTTGGGCAGCCTCTCATTTAAATACCAAGATATTGCGATTGTTAAAAAAAGGTCTCCTAAAAATTTCAGTATAAAGACAAAACGTTCCCTATAATGTTCTAATGAACGCATGGCTACTTCATGTCCTCAAACTTTCGACCGGACCCACAAGGGTAGCAAACACTATCGGATGAGACGAAAAAGGCCCTTAAGACTTTCGTGACAACCAAAGTTCCCCTAGGACATCCGAACAGATAAATAGTTTTTAGGGCAACTCCAAATTAACCGAACAGGTTTCCAAAGCACAGAGAAAACCATTTGAGACAGTTCTGTCGTACTTGGAAACATTCGGTCGTTGGGTGCCCCTGCTCGCTGCCTCGGTTGGTTCAAAACAAGCCAAGCTCGCAGGGTAGATCCGCCGTGAAGAAACTAAAAAAACACAAGGTTGAATTCCTCGAAAGACAATTTCATAGCGAAAAGCTCTCGTTTGTCCACAAAATGGAAACTGAGCATTCTTTTGAACTTTCTCTTTACATTTGTGTCTTTTATCGGCGTATTTCAAATATTGAAATACAAAACTTTAGTTTTGAAAACCACATGATCGACACTCGCCAGCCATTTTGTTGATGGATGGCATTTACTAAAGGTGTCAATCTGCCTCTTCCCCCACCCCCTATGTGGTTGATTATGTGACTGGGGAGGGTGGTATAAGGGGTATGGGTGATTTAGTTTGGGTAAGAATTTTTTGACAATAATAACAATAATATTTATAAAAACAATAACGATAATAACAATTTTATCGTACTTGGGGGAACAGCAGCCCACTACAGATAGTATCGTAGATCGCACGTACGTATAAATTTAGAAGGCGAGGAGATAAATGAGCGCAAGGCAGTCGCGACTTTCTCAGTTATAAGGTCTTCAACTGTTTCGTTCAGTCTATCTTCTAATTAGTTGTCAAAGAAGAAGGAGGCGATCCGGAGACCGTTTCAGCTTAAATTTACTTTCAAATGCGACTCTAATGACTCTGAAATTTAAGTTATGGCAGCAAATACCGTAAAATTCCGAAAATAACCCCTCCATGTATAAGCCCCTCAAACCGGTAACGCAAAAACCCTCCGTTAAATCTCCCCTCCAAATATAAGCCCCTCAGGGGCTTGTACTTGGAAAATTGCCTTCAAATACAAAGTAGAACAAAGAAAAAAAATGCTAAATTTACTTCCAACTATAAGGCTAGCCCTATCGAGTTTGAAACCCAAATTTCCCTCCGTAGATAAGCCCCTCAAAAAGGGCCTTTGAAAAATATAAGCCCCGGGGCTTATTTTTGGAATTTTACGGTAGATTGCAGAGCGAGCCTAGTATTTCGATCGGCTTTCAAATAAAGGAATTCAAAGTAAAGTAGACTGCAAAATAGTCCGTATTTTTGCGTATTCAAGTAGGCACGAACAGTCAAACAAAAGCTGAGAACGGAGAGCGAGACTGAGGCTCGAGCGTGAGGCTCTCACGCTGCTCTTACCCTACTCTAAACCGATTTTAAAGAAAACCCCGACTGTTTTGCAGTCTAAAAGTAAAGTAAAGTAAAGAATCATTCACAGACAGATGGATTATTTTTTTTCGAAGATCGATCAATGCTAAATAAACATTAGCCACTTAATATTTTAAAGTGAGGCCCATTCCATAGAGTTAGTCCCTACCAATAAGAAGAACAAAACAAAACAAAAACAAACATGAAAAACGTATCTAAATTGAAAAACCAAGATGGCGTTCAGCGACAAATTTAGTTTATGTGTGAGTTTTGAATAAGCCTGCAGTGCAGGCGTTGTCTTCGCGGGCGCGCGGATGTTTTTGTTCGCGAAAGCACCCGTTTGAAACTCCAAACGAGAGGAGGTAATGGGGCGAGTCAGCACCCACCCTAAGGGTTGCTATTTCTACTCTTTCCAATTTCCCACTGTCGTAAAATCAGAGATAGCGGCTACAACAACAGGAACACGAACAAGCAGTTTTCACCGTCCAAAATACGCCTGCACTGCAGTCTAATTTTGAATGTCTATCACCGGTATAGGCAAGTGCCTGTATTACACCGTATGAGTAATTTCACACCCTGTTAAACATTTGTTTTTTTGCAAGAGCTCATTCTAGCCTAAATTTTTGTTAATCTTGAGCTTAATGGCTTAAAGGCAGCTACGCTCTTTGCATTCAGAATTAAAAAGGCTCATTTTGAAGTTAATTTGTTCACTTTTTTATTGATAGTTATTCATATGCAAAAAGCGCAAAAAAAAAAAAAAAACAGAGGTGATTAAGTTTTAAATAACGGAACTTTTTTTAATTAGAATTTTTCATATCTGACCTACGCAACTTTTGCGTTTCTTTTAAACTACATCGAAGCGCGGAACATTGAATAAATTCCAAAGCAGGAAATAGCTCAAGTGCACCTAAAAGTTAAATCAGTTTTGTCAGAATAAAATTATGAAAAGCCTTTCTTTATCTTCCGCTTGAAGCCATCCTTGTTGTTCTTAATATTTACATTCCGTAGTATATGCGAACTGTATGTTGGAAAATTTACATTTGCTCAGTACACTTTGCCCCCACGTAGCGCAGAAATGGAAAAGACAAACGTCTTAATGAGTTCCGCGTCTTTACAGATAAATAACTGTTAATTTTTCATCATTTAGCCTTTAAACGTGGCAACTTTATTGATTTCAAGGGGCCCGTTTGAGCGTTGTTCTTGAATTCTTGCTATCTGTCGAAAACAAAGTTAACCTTTCGCTATATCCTGTCCAAATAGAGCATCGATGCATTCGGAAAAGGCCTTTTCAAGAGGCGGGTAGATATATGCTCTTAATGCCTTTTAAGTGGCAAAAACGATTTACTTTGTTTCTCGCACGTTGTGGAATGTCTATGTTTATGTGGTATGTAAACTTGAGCACATGTTTAAAAAAATCAAAACTGTCTGGAAACATCACAGGCATCTTCTGCTATAAATCCTGTTAACCGTTACACGTTATGCTCTTGATTTTGCTCGGATTTGATGATAAAGTATTCGTGTTTTAATTTGAAAAGTGCACATTTTATGCAAGATTATTTGCAAATTAATGCAATAATGAGCGAGTTTCAATAAAAAAAGAAGACTTCACAAGCTGCGGTATCGTTTTTCAATATATAGCCGAGCCTTTCGTCGAGACATTTTTCTTAGGCATGAAAAAGGGCCGCCGAGCACCATTCCAAAGCGGCTCTTTGACTGGCTTAGCTCGCGAAAACAATAGATTGGAGCTTTTTTCAGAAAAAAAATTGTCCTGTATTTATCAACTACTATTTCCCACCAGTATGAGAGTCTATTTGATAGTTTTAAAGCCAACCAACTTGGTCGACTGATATAGACTTTTACAGAATTGAAGTCGAAATTCAACCGTCTAAAGAAAGCGTTCTTGGATTCTTACTTTAAACGGTTCACTCAAGCTTAAGTAATAAGATGATTGGACATTTCATAGTCACAGAGGTAGGGAGGGGAGTGATCCTCTGTCAGTTCTTGGAATAGACTGTAAGTGAACATGCAGCTAAAAAAGATAGATTTGTTTCTCTTATAGGTTACATAGCATCGCTGTTTTCTTCTTTGAGGGTTAATCCATTTTTTTTCTAGGAAATATAGAGGCCTTTAACAAGCTCTGTAGTAACCTTCAAGAAAAAATGATTGAATTCCTCATCCCCTCCCTTCAAAAAAAAGTTTGTTGAGGGAATTAAGTAGAAATGGTAAGGAGTTATTTAATTGTGACTTGAAACTAGTAGTTCCACTTACAAATCGAAGGTGGTTTTGCTAGGCTGTACTTTCCATTTACAGAGATAGAAAGAGTGAATTGTTATATATTTCTTGACATTGCTAATCAAGGTTGCGAACGTAATCCTTAAACCGCGCACATTGCCTTTTGGTTAAACTGCACAGCACAGTAATTTTTTCCTTTAAAAAGAGTAAGTCAACGTCAAGAAAGACGTCGGTGGAGTTACATGGAGTTGCTTTTTGATGACTCAGTTTTTGCCCCGAGGCACATTTAAGAAACTCGCGTGGGTTAACGATAAAGCATTGACGTGGAGTGTAAGGCAGTGTACATCCTACCGTGTCACTGTAGGAGTCGACAGGAGCCCAGGCGATGTTTCCATGCCAGAAGGGGAACGCTGTAGCCAAACACAGCCATTGGACAACAGTAAGGAGAAGAACATTCGATACATGCCGGCATTTCATCATAGATTTCATTTTTAAGCACAGAGTCTGGCGCTTGAGTTGTCGGCCTCCGCAACGAGGAAAAAGGTCGCAACGCCAAATTCTGAAAAGTGTCCAAAGGAGTGCCTTTTTACCACTAAGGCTGCCAATTACATTTCTAGAGTTCATTCAAACCAATCAGGCATAGAGTTTTGTTAAAATCAAACCAATCACAAAAAAGATTATTGTGTGTGTCATTTTGGTGTGGTAGATCTGATTGTTCGTAGAATGTGACGTTTTTTAGGCAAAGACATTCAGCCATGTATGACCATACTAATTTGTGTCAATTATTGCGCCTCTGTGCGGCTCTGGCAAGATTTCGCTATTTTAAAATTCATAGGATAATTCACAAATCGCAGCAAATCTATGGGATAAACTTGTTACAAATCCTGTAAGTATTATCGTTATAAATTTAAAATATATTATAAGTGTGATTAGCCAATGATTCCCTCCAAATTTCTCATAAAAACTGTGCCAGTTGAAAGATCTACTTCATTCGCCCTCGTTTGTAAATAAAAAATAGGGTCAGAATAAATTTTATTTATGCAACAAAAAGGGCGCTGCTCTGATTGAACATACATGAACATCCTTAGTGTCCATTTTTTGAAGGTAAGAAAAGAAACGCTTTCCAAACTAAAATGTGGTGTTCCAGTTTGGTAAAATTTTTTTTACCGAGAATCACCTCAAAAAAGGCTGCCTTTTCCGTTTAAAATAGAAACTGTCCCGAAGAACAGTTTTTTTTTTTTACGTTGCAGGTTTTGAAGTTCCCTTGGAAATGAGTGTAAAATTGGCTGGAAGTGAAACCTAGAGCTTTCACGGAATTTCATATTTGCCACTTAATTCCAAAGACGATTTTTGCAGTTTACTCTTATCCTTAAAGTGGTGTTTAAAACTTACAGGAAACGTCTGCCCGTTTGCAAGGAATCATAAAATTCTTCCAAGCAATCCGTCCTATTCTTTATTACAAATTTAAGCAACTAAAGGATTTTCGTAATTTCTTGTCCCGAGAGGTTGCCCATAGAAAAAGGACGAGGATTCTATACTTTTTGATCCCCAAGGAACACAGACGAAAATTCATAACTAAATCTCATCCCCAACAAAAACACAGGAGAGCATTCAAAATTTCTGATCTCCCAAACAACACAGGAGTGGAATCAGAAGTTCTGATTCCCCAAGAAATCCCCTACAAAAACACAGGAGAGGATTCACAATTTCTGATCCTCCAAATAACACAGGATTGGATTCAGAATTTCTGACCCCAAAACAACACAGGAGATTCAGAATTTCTGATCCCCCAAACAACACAGGAGATTCAGAATTTCTCATTCCCCAAAAAACACAGGAGATTCAGAATTTCTGATCCCCCAAACAACACAGGGGAGGATTCAGAATTTCTGACCCCAAAAAACCTAGGAGATTCAGAATTTCTGATCCCCCAAACAACGCAGAAGATTCAAGATTTTTGATCCACAAACAATGCAGGAAGGTATTCAATATTTCTTAACCCCTAATTATAAGAATATACTCGTGGTATCAGAATTTCTGGTAACCCAAACAACCTGAGAGAAACTTCACATTTTTCTCGCTGGTCTCAAGGTAGTGAAATGTCTTAAAATCTGAGGTTCGTGAAGTCAACACATGATTCTGGAGCACTGCAAGGACTGATTGTTCCGCGATATAAACTTTATTCAATCGCTAGTGTTACATCCAAACCAATACAGCCATATTAAATTTTATCATTGATTGAGAAGGTTTTAGTTCTTGCTGCCCGCTTGAGCGATGTTTGATCAATATATATATTTTTTTTCTTGATAACACTATTTAATTTGAAATCATTTACAATACCATCATTTTTTTTAACAGATTCCATACACTCAGATTATCTTGAAAGAGTGATGAAGAGCAAGCTTCTTCTTCGCAGCAGTCTATTATATGTAACTGTAAACAATCCACAATCATGTACTGCAGTTGATGTATGTGTTACAGGTCAAATTTGATTTCACGTTAAGTTTTATTTAATCTAGGTTGATTCTCAATTTCCTTTGTTTCCTAACCCTAATTCATGAATAAGTAGGGCTAAATAAGTTTAAAAGTTTAGTTCTGAAATAAGAACTATTTACATAAAACTTCAATCAGAATAAGATAGCGCCCAAAAGCACTGTTTTAGTTAAATTAAGAAATAAAATGAAAACGAAAGGAAATAGGTAAATCTTAAAAGAACTGTTTTAAAGACTCTAAAGGGTTTAAACTGAAAGCGAAAGGGTTTTTAAAAAGCAGCGAAGACCAAGAAGTCGAAGAAGGCTGCTCGGTCGCTCTGTTATGCTGTTATGTGTAAATAGCCAGGCGCTCACGTGATGTTTTAGCAAGCTTTGGGCCGGGTCGCACTAGTATAAAAAGTTGTTTGTTTAACAAAATATCTGTCATCATATAGGTTTTGCCCGTGCGACCGATTTGTCCGACATTTTTAAAAATGAGCGGAATGCACCAAATGTTCAAAGATACCGCCACTTGAAATTGCCAAGCTCTGGACCTCGGCAAAATGTCACAAAACATCAAAAAAGCTTTTGAGATGTCAATCATAAC
This sequence comes from Porites rus, assembly GCA_964035705.1. Taxonomy (NCBI): domain Eukaryota; kingdom Metazoa; phylum Cnidaria; class Anthozoa; order Scleractinia; family Poritidae; genus Porites; species Porites rus. The sequence continues at coordinate 24,656,127 of OZ037992.1, forward strand.
GCAAAAAGTAAATGAAACGGGCGGTAAAATCAATTTGCCTAGGATTTGGCGGCAACCTTGTAAGAAGATGGATCCCACGTGGCCATATGCAAGCTCCCGTGCCTTTTATATGCCATTTAGAGCAATGAATCCAGACCCAAGGAGTTTCCCTTGGACACCAAGAAGTCAATTGTAGCCAGCCGACGTTCGGTTCTTTATATCCATTCGATCCCGCCTGCTCAACCAGCTCTCCGTCGCCCAGTTCACTTGGAGAAGCCGATCAACTTGATAGTCAGTCTCCCAGTCAGCCCAGCCAGTCCACAGCCAAGAAATACGACAAGTGGACAAACGATCAACAGCGCTACTTAATACAGTTATGGGCAGGCAAGCAGGATATAATCAACAGCAAAGATTCAAGAAATGTTTGGCGTGAGATTGCCGAGGTCATCAATAACAAGTTCAAAACAAACAAGACAGTGGACAAGTGTTTACGAAAAATAAAATACTTAATTGATGCCTATAAAGAAAAAAAAAGAATGGAACAGAAATCAGACCGGTGGTAACTTACGAAAGTCTATTTTGTATGATGAAATTGATGCCGTTCTGGGTTGCGCGATGCCGTGACCCTGAAACACGTGCAAGAAGCAGGGAATGCTTCATCGGCCATATCTTCAGCAGATAGCGACAGCCCCTTAAACCTATCTGCTGATTCCAGCAGGGAAGAAGCGCTCGATCCAAAGGAAACTGCCGCCCCACAGAAATCACGCTTGGAAAGAAAGAAAGGCCAGGGCAAAAGGAAACGCAAACTGAACGATGCTGAAGATGGCCACGGGGACGAGCACTTCAGGCGGGCTTTTGATGAGATTAAATCCCAAGGAGAACGCGTCACATCCAGCATGGAGAAAATGCAAGAGATGCAAATGCGACAAATGGATTGTATGAACCAATTTATGGGAGATTTTCTCAAAGCATTTAAGGATAAGTAGTTCAAATGCAGTTTGATACACGTTATAATATTCAAGTGTTGTGTTACGGTTTGCGTTCCGGTAAGGTATAGAAAAAGATGTAATAAGTTTGAAAAGGACAAACTGGACTGATAATCGTTTTATTCTTACCACTTGATCAAACTGTATGCTCCACCAGATATAACCTGGTTCGCTGGTACTGAGAGGACTTTCAGGAGTTTGCCTTCCCAAAATAACGCGGGGGGTACTACCTGTGGGCAAAAATAGAATTTCCTTGCCATTTGCGAAAATGAGAGCAACCTACTGAGATATTATGACTGTGTTATTCTCAAACGGGAAGTGTGAAATATGCGCCGTCCTCAAATAAGCGCGACAATGCAAATATAGGTGGACATTAATATTCGTCCCGGACGCTCATAGGGTAAATATGGTACGTACTCCTCCTATTTTGAAGCGTGCGCCACGAACAATTTACAAATTGTACACTGGACTTGCCAATGAAAAAGCAAGAAACGCACTTGGAGGTAATCATCTTTCACTCTTTGTAGCTAAGCGTTTCCCAATATAGCTCCGAGGATTAACGAGTTTACTTACTTATACCGACAAGAATCGTTATTCATCTCCATTGACTCCCCATACTAGGCAAGAAAGAAAAGACAGATCAGCAAGTTAAAGGTCATAAATCAGACGAACTGAGCATATTGCAAACTATAAGATTTATATCAGAAAAGTGTTCAGCAATAACTTGCAATTGTTGGTCACTTTGTCGCTCAAATAAGCCGTCTTGCGGGCATTTGCAATCGACCATCTTGCAAATGAAGTTTCAAAAACTTTCTATTATAATTCGACAATTTATTCTCATTATTGGCACTTTTATAATAGATGCATGGTAAATTTTTCAAATGAAACACAATCTTCATCCGATGGATCTTCATCTCGCGGAAGGTTTTTGGTGAATGGATAACGCCCTAAGAAACTAATAACAAAAAATATCATCTCACCCTGATGAGTCAACTGCTTTGAAGCAGAACGACTGCTGTCCGACTTGATATTGGCTGGGGTACCACGTGACATTTCTGTAATAGACTCCTCCATTGTAATGTAAAGAAGTAATTTGCATTCCAGGTGGAGACGACGTCACTACTTCAACAACGCTGAAATAAATATGATTGAATCATTTGAGTGACAAATAAAGAGATTTCATGTGCGCTTTTCATTGGGTTCTGACTTCAATTATAACAAAAAAAACTCTCACTGTTTTGAGAAGTCTGCAAGTGTGACCTCAATGACAGCTCTGTACACTGAACCAATCTGCACTTCGGTGCATTCTCCATCCTGGGGAGTTAAAGGAGTGAATACAGGAACATTGTTGCAAGAACCAGAATGGCTGCTTATTATAACAAGAAACTGCAGTCCCATAGCACTGAATGGAGTAACGCCGTCGAAGTTTGTAGTTCCTGCTGGAAAGTGCTCTATGGTCAGAGCTACGGCGTAAGTACAAGTCGTGCCACTAGTGCCATTGTATGTCAGCAGACAGCTTTTCTATTGAGAAAAATAAGAAGGATGTAACACTGAGATATCTGGATCCATGCGTTCAGATAGTGGAGTGCAGGGCGATGTCAGCCTGCTCACTGCTTTGCCGCGTCTCCACTATCTGAACGCCCGGAACAGGCTAGTTAAAACTAAGATCCTCAATTCCGATTGAAAGTTAATTAACAATTATTCCTCTCGCCCTCATGGGCTCTGAGTCAATAACCCATGAGTCGGCCTCATGGGCTATTGACTCAGAGGCCATGAGGGCGAGAGGAATTATTGTTTTAGTAAAATCCAACTGGTTGGTCAAAAATATCGCGAATAAAAAAATGTTAGCTAATTAAAGCTAGACTTTTATCCTTTTTTACCGCACAAAAAAGCGTGCCCTTTTCGCTACTAGTAGGCTATAACATATAGCCTACTGTAGTAGCTCAACCAGTCAGAACGCTGCATTGATAATAGACTACTAGTTGGGTTTTACTAATTTCCGTCATTACTTATTCGAAATTAATATTTCTCCATTTCTGATTGGCTGAAATCTCCCGGCTAGCACCTTGTAACCTGACCTGGCGTTGATCTTAAACACGTCTGCTATATCCGTAAAATGACGTCAATAGTACAGCCTATCCCTAGAAATAGGGAAGCCATTAACTACTCAAGCTTAAGTGTAGCATCATTTTTTCCATAGTCCCCTGTGTCGCTTTGTATTTCTTTTCTGTCATTTTTTTCACCAGAAGTAACGGGTTTAAGCTCTAAAATGTTCACTTCAGGGTCAATAATTCTCTGTTACATAAAAAGAACGGAAAAACAAGTACATAAATCACCAGCACAGTTACCTCGTCGAGATTACCATATGGAAAACTGTCGCTATACACGTAGGACTCTGAATAAGTCGCTAATCGGCACTTTACCACGTCTCCGTCTGCATCTTCTACTGGAATTCGCAGAGACTGGGGGCAGCCTTCATGCCATCGGACAATAGCAGGGCTTCTTGAGACAGGAGAAGAGTTAATTCTGCCATTATCCGACCGAATGGTGAGGTTAACTGTTGTCGATACAAGCCAACTGCCACCTCCATAGCGAGATAAAGATATCCAACAGCAGCTAGTATAGCTGTTGTTACAAATCAAAGATGGAAAATTGTGGTCAGGTTATAAATGCTTTCATCACTTTTTGAATTTTTTTGTTTTTTAAGTTTCATTTCATTGGATTTATTGGTTCTAAAAGTGCAAAAACTTGCCTTACAATCCATTCGTCGTGGATCGATGAGAAGGAAAGGGGGGAATTTCATATATCCCATGATGCTTCGCGGCTAATTTCTGTCTTCCTCTCCGCGGTGGAAAGAGAGTTCGAGCGTTTCGAGGGTGATTTTGAAAGACCTGAATTTCAAGATGCAGCTCATCCAAGGTAAGTTTCAACGAGCCCTGTTAATCTTTGGTATCTGATTGATAATGTAAAATGTTTCCATGGTCGTTTCACGCATTATTGCTCTCGTTTACGACCCTGGTAAGCCATGCTGTTTTGACTCGCAAATGAATATTTATTTAGATGACTTTCAATTATCGAAAACTGTCTTTATTCTAGAAAGGTTTTACCCTAACAAATTATTTAAATCGGCGGACAAGGGGTGCTTGATACTAGTTCCACGCTCCGACCCCTTTCGACCTCGCGATTTCTATGGGTTTGATCGTTTTGAAATATCGCATTTTCTGCCCTTTCTCCCCTAAGATGCAAGGCGAAGGTTTCCATTTCTTTACGCTAAGTCCTGCGAAGATGGGACATTTTTTCTTGAATTCGTTTTTTTACGCTGATCAAAACACAAATATGATCTCTTGAGGGGTATGATGAGTGTTTAAATTCAATGGTTCATAGTATTAAGCTTTTTTGTCTCATTATTTTAGGTAAAATTGGTTTCTCATGGTAGCTTCCGGTCGCAACCGCTCGAGGCGAACTTGAAATATACAGGCTAGCAAACGTCATGGAATAGCATGCCGTAGGACCTTAACCGGCGTACAAAACCTTTAAAGACATTTCGATAATTCTTTTAGGATCCATTGTAAAGAAGAAGTGGGTGTTTTTGTACATATATTTCGCCATTTCTTAATAAAGTTTTTTTCTGTTTACGTTTGACAATGATGCTTAGCTGGTGCTGTGTTACGAAAAATATAGAGATGTCTTTGTTATTTTTGTTTGTTGGAGTTATTTCCTTCCTTTGAATTTTATCTCCGATAGACGTCACTTGGTACTTTAACAGTCTCGGTATTTTCGACTACCTAAGCCAAGCTTGTTGAAGTAAAAGCATGTGCGGTCAACGAATGGTTGATATACTGCATTGATGAATTATTGAACTGACAATATGAGCGCCGCGATCACAAACGAGCAACGAAGAGAAATCTCACACCTAGAATATGTATTAGTTCAAGACAAGTACGAGGAAATCGCTTGTTAATCCATGGATAGCTTTATCAACGCACGTTAAACAGGACGTTCTGAAGCAAAGACCTTCCTAGCTTCCTCGCTAGCTTCTAAAAATATTTGCGTGGAGTGCCTTGCGATCGTAAGGCTTAAAACACTCTCTTTGACTTAACAAGAGATATATTTGGAATAGTAAAACGAAAATCGTTAATAGATCGACACAGCAAAAGTACAGAAGGTTTTATCGGCCACACGAGTCGCTTTCCACCGTTGTTCAATTGTCGCGTCCCTGTTGAACTGATAGGATCACGTGCGTTCGGAAGCTTGATAATATAGTATGAAGCGATGCATCATGGGATATATGAAATTCCCCCCTTTATGAGAAGGTGTGCCTAAAGTTGTTTTCATCCATTGACCAATCCTCGCTGCTACTGTAGTCTGTACAGCGAAAACCAGTGTTTCCTATGGTAACTGAATTACACTGTGAACTGTAGCCAGGATAGTTGACACACGCTGCTCTCCATGAATCTCCAGAACCAAGAAGGCTACCACTGCTTATGATATATGGATCACAGTCGTAAGAGGACGAGAGAGATCTTCGAAAAGCCAGACGAAAGGTAAATCGCATCTAACGACAAACAGGGATGAAAAATTTGAATTAGATCCCTAATGCTGTTGTTAGTAGTAAGCCGAATTTAAGCACCGAAGGCTGGAGATAATTAATGTAAACTTGAAAGCGGAGTAGCGGGAGAGACGGGGGGCTGGGGTAAGATAAGATAACTATATTTGAACACGGTAAAGTCCTTTAGGCAATTATAAAGGAATAAAAAAGAAAGAAAAACTAGCAACTAAAGATATTATACAATAGAATGTATGAATGAATTTACTTAAAGTGAACTAGCATTAGGCGTAAAAAAAGAACAAAACAACCACAAGGACTTCACAAGGACTCTCCACAGTATAATCTACCCGCTAGACTTGACTCCAAGGGCTTGTCAGTATGGGAGATGGAGGCTCCATTCGATGGGCTCCTGAGGAAATGTAATCTTGTGGTCTGACAGTCTTCTACGTATAAAATTTTCAAAGTTATATAGCCTTTTAAAAATTGCTTGGAGGATTTTGGGAGATTTTTTTATGATAATTATAATTTACTTTTATAATTATTATTTAACTCACGCGATTGACCGTAAACTTAACCCACGTTTCAGCTACTTTGTTCCCTTACCATTGTTTTCTGCTATTGTTCTTACAACGCACCGCAAAGAAAATATGGTCAACTGCAGTAATGTTATCATGAAATAAAAAAGAATTATACCCGATAAATGAATTAATTTTTTTGGCTCTTTTTTATTTAGATTACTAAAACATTATCTAAAGGCGATTCAGACAGGCTCGATCAACGACATTTCTTCCGATCCGACTAATAATTGAGAATTATTATTCATTCAAAATATTTGCCTAATTCTGATTGGCTAAAAGCACACGCATAATTCACCGTAACCAGATATTTGGAAGAATTTTGTGTTTAACGAGGAAATGAAGTAAAAAATGCAGCCTTCTACAGGTTAAGGGACCGTTAATCGAGAAGAGCTAGGGACGGGACTGAGTTGTTTTCGTTGTAAAAATTAAAATAACTGACACTTCACCCGTTTTAAGAGTAAGAACTACAGCTGGAACTAGGCGAAATAATGGCTAAAAACATAGCAAAACAGCAAGAAGACAACTCGGAGGGTGACATCTGCTATTTGGAGAATATTTACGGAGCTGGACAAACCAGAAGACACGCGCGTGAAACAGAAAGTGAGAAGCGTATTCGGAATAGTCAAAACAAACCTTGTAGAGTCTAACTAGTTACAAACCCAAATCGTGATCATAGACCCTAAACCACATGAGAGCACACATTTTTTATACACCCTTGAGAATTCACCGACGGATTTGTCCAGGAAAAGCCGAACATCGACGAATACTTCTGAATACGATCATCAGTAGAAGTGAGAAATGACACGGAGTCTACATGAATGATTATCGAAGGTTCAAGATTCAGAAAGTTTGTTTTTTCCTAACATATGTCATTAACCTTTTCCATCGATTTTCCAAATACATATAACGATTATTTGCTCGCTTATGTTATTGATTCATTTTTTTTGTTATTTTGGTAAACGAACCGATTTCTCCCGCCCAGCGCCTACGCGTTTCTCACCTCTTCTGTTCATGTTCCTTTGGATGCTGTTTTTAACCAAATATGATAAAATAATGTCATAGGATGTTAAATAGGTTTTCTGTAAAAGATCGAGGATCGAATGAAACACTAAGCAAGAATGAAGCGGATTTCTAGATGTAGCCGACGCGTACATTTGATTTTGGGTTGAGGTAAACTCTTTTCAAACCGGCAAAAGTAGTGTCCAGGTCAGCGCGGTCCCATAGCTGACTGTGTCCCTTAAACTGAGCACCGTTGTGTGCGATTGGTCAAATACGATTTAAACCAATCAAGAGTTTTACCTTGAATTCCACAACGATTCATTTAGTTAGTACTATCTCATGATCAACAGTGTCAACAGTGCCTTTTTTAAGTCGAGAAACACTACGAAATTGAAGTAGCAACGATCGATAATAAACGCCCAACCAAAGAAACCTGCATGGTAGTCTGCAGAGCAGTCCAAATCGATCGCACCGCAAAATACGCCAATACGCCAATACGCCTACTTTGTAGGCTACCTGCAAGGCAGCAACTGCTTAGATATAAATTTTGGGTTATAAACTGTTTCAGGTATGCCGCAATCAAACGCGCTGGCACAATACATTAAGCGGGTAGTTTAACACTTTTAAAATACCGTGTTGCTGTAAGAGTTGACCGGAGCCCAAGATATGGTTCCATAACGGAAGTGGGACGCTAAAGCAACCGACAGCCACTGCAGTGCAACCAGAAAGAAAAGACCTGCTGCAAACCGGCAATGTGCCATATTACCTTCCTTTACACTTTCCGGAGCCTCCGGCTAATATTAAAACTCCTAGACTTCTATCAAGGCAAATTATTTAAAGGGGTTGGCTACATTTGTACCCTTATTTGGCTAATGTGATTATTTCCTGTCACTCAAACTCACAAAAAGGGACGCCGTCAGACTGGTTGTTGTAGAGAACGTACGTACTCATCTGAGAGGATCTATTCTCGGAGTGATTCGAAGTTACAAGTTTTATGTATATATACAGTGTATTTTTGCAAAAAGTCTGCCACAGGCAAACTTTGATTCAAAACCAAAAACATGTGTTGCCTTTATTGACTTCAACAAGTCAAAGGGCCTTAAGCAACTGACCATGAATTGCATCACGTCCATCTGACTAAAAATATATTAAAAATAAACCGTCCGAAAACAATAATTTCTTTTCATGATAACAATTAAATTAAGAATTATCGCCGAACTATGTGGCTGCTTAAAAAAAACATTAGGCAAATTTAGACAAAGGTGCCTCTGTTTTCTATTGTATTATCATTTGAGGTCAACTAAAAATGAACACTCAGGAACCCCGCAAACAGCGATGGTAAATCTTAAATTTTCCGAAAGTGCCATAAAAGAAACAAAGAGTGATAAGATAGCAGAAATTCTTACCTGCCGCGAAAGTCAAATGATTACGTTCCAAAAACACATTTGTATTATTTAACATTGTGCACGGCGTATAACCCCCAAGACGCGGTGCAAGTGATTCAAGAATTTAATTATGAAGTTTTTCGACTGTGCTTTTTGTTCACTTTTCAGGCCAATGATCTTTTCAAAGTATGTTTTGATTTTCGAATCGTGGCCAAACATGCATTTCTCTGGTTGGTCAATCAACCTTTATGCTACGCTTCTTATCTTTGCTTCTGCTCAGTTGTTCGAACTGAGATGGTTGGTCGAGGCTATCCACTGGATAAATCTCTATCCAGTGGATGAACGATCGGTTTCTCTTCATGTACTAGTAAGTAATTAAGTAAAGGCTTTATTTTTGGGGGGTAACACTTGACAGTATTTATGTAATAGAGCGGTTTTCACTTGACTGTCGTAAAACCAAAACCAAAGTAAATACACTAGCCAACCAAAGGGCGTAGTAAAACCAAAACCAAACCAATTCCTCAATGACTTTCGACAGTCAAGTGAAAACCGCTCTAAAACACTGGTAAATTCGTGGCCCTCAAACTTTGCCCTCATACTGATCCACTGGAAAGTGTTTTATCCAGTGGGTAGCGTTATTCAACGTTTGAACAACCGGGACCCAAATAAAGGACCTTCCTTTTCAGTGGAACTTGGATTCCAGATTCGAATATCGTTGGCGGGATTCCTGATTCCTACGGCTGAATTCCGGTCCGCTCCAAAGCCCAGGATTCGAGCAGGTTCCACAAGCAAAAATACTATTTCTGGTTAATCCGGCTTGCAATAGGGAGAGATATAGCCTGTTCCAGGCTTTGAGACAGTCGGGTCCGCGAAATTGAGAAAACTCGAACACGAAAATAAAACGGGATGGGAGGAAAAACCGCCCCCAAAGCGCCCCCTTTCCCAAATCACGCGTCGTATTTTCACGTGCCTTTCACTTACGCGTCACCCTCGACTCTCTGAGAGCCTGGAACAGGCCGCTAGGAGAGATAGAGATTGGAAACCTCAAAGGTAATTGGGACAGATTGTTTCAATAGGAAAATTGTCTAGCGGGTGAAGCATACGTATATAGGACAGTTGAGAAAGGACTAAACTTAGTTTGCATACAGGTTCCCTCGCAAATAAGCATTCAATTGCATTAAAGAATAAGCGATTTGATAATAAAACAATACTCAGATAAATGCCGGCCTTTTAATCATAAACGCAAATGTTCCTCGCTTTAATTCGCGTTCGAGGTAAAAGGCCTTCAGTGTGCCTTGCCTTAAGACATGCATACCACAACCAAGAATAAATACAAGGTTGTATAGTACTATAAAATAAATAAAGTGCGGTGAAAGTTTAAGTTAAAAGCGATCTTTCCTTCCAGAAATGTCAAAGGTCAACAAAATTAGGTAAACCCCCCGGGGGGGGGGGGGGTGGGTGGTACCGCAGAAAAATCGGGTAAGGGTGTGCGGCCCGCTTCCCAAAACCCTTACCCTATTTATGACCAAAATCTGCGATTTTCCCTACCCTATTTATGACCTAACCAAAAATTTGATACCCTATTTATGACCTGACCCTTAGATCAATACCCTGTTTCAGACCTGCCTTATAATTATTTCCCTAGATCAGACCAATGTTAAAGGCAATGTTTATCTGGTTTTATTAGGTAGGTTATAATATTGCAAAGTTATGACTACAGTGCAAAAATCGTTACTCTATTTATGACCAAAATGGCGGCAAAATAGCCAAAATCGATACCCAATTTATGACCAAAACGGCTGAAAAACCCTACCCTTTGGGGCCGCAAATACCTATATAGCCCAATTTAGGGAGTACCCCCCCCCCCCCGGGGGTAAACCATGCCTATAGAATAAAACGAAAGTCGTCATAACAGCATGACTTTGCGGCTAGGACGGAGTGTACTTATTATTGTTATTCGACGACCAACGATCCTAGATATTCTGATTTTTAACATGTCGTTTACTTCAAAGAGACACCAACAAGCTAAGTGTATCTGCAGTAACATTGCGGAAGAGTCTGGAACTTCCGCACTGGACTGTGCAGCCACAGAAGACGCTGTCGAGTCGACCTTAACCAGAGTGCAAATCGGTACATTTTCCCGAGACTGGCGGATGCCTACTACTACGGCTAGTTAGTTGACTAAACATGTTATACTGGACTTTGGAAAACAGCCACAGACAGTCAGCTGTACATTTAATTACTTCAAAAACACGGAGCACCACGACAAAGCTCACTCTTAGAATGAGTAGTTATTTAATTAGCATGACTGAAAGAAGGGCCCTATCTGTGAAAACAGCAACAGCCGTGTTTACAAAGTTCAATATAATGAACCATAGGTTTATGAAAGCTTCGTGGCTCCAGAAAAACACTAATAAGACAGGGTGGTAGCCAACGAATTCGCCTTTTTCGCGCGCCGACATCTTGACACCAGAACGAGGCCAAGCAAGTTGTCAATCAATCACCGAAATAGTTTTGCAAAATGGTAAACAAAGATTATTGTAGCTTGATAAATTGTCACTATTCAGCTCCGAACAAAAGAGCCTCATCGATGATTCCACACAAATCCGAAATGGAACTATCTTGGGACCATCTGGAAACGATTTATCAAGCAACTTGGAAAAGCGATAAATCACACGTTAGGTGAAGTAAAATACATGGGCACAATTTGATTCAGCGTTGCCTTAGTTTATTGACAAATTATCTTTAGTTAATGTTTCTGTAAACAATTGATCACATTTTGGGACTTGAATTAAACTTTATGCCAAAAACCTGAGGATCAGTGAAGCCATTGTTTTCTAACATAGACAAATTCGCGGTCTTTTCGATCGCGCGTAGATTTGGGCACCTCAAGCCTCGCTGCGGTGAGCGGTTTCATACGTTACAATCCCAAGATGGCCGAAACGCGATAAAGGCGAATGGCTCGAAATTTGGCAACCGACTGGGGGAAATATCTATCCGATCACGGACGAATATCTTGCATGGATCCTTCCTTCTCAATCGTGTCATCATCTTGAATGTAAGCGTTCCTTCTACTCAGTTGTTCGTCTTGTGTCGTGTACAGATCCCCGACCTTATTTCGGTTCATGAGGAGCCTTGCAATGCGGTACTTAACAAACACAAACACGAGGGCAATGAGAGCAAGCAGACCAACCCCACCAGCGGCTGCCGCACCTCCAATCATAGCAGCTTGTTGTTTATTTTTACCGGTATCTGAAACGGAAAAATCATGCATATGTTTTGAAAACGTGGAATGCATTAACATTACTTAGAATTATTAAAAACTTGGTTTGTAAAAGTCTTATAAAAACAGCACACCTATATTACAAATATTGTTTCAATATCGAGCGGATTCACGTCGATAGTATAGTTGATATTTTTGTGCCTTATTTTAAAAATGACTTGTACAGTGTTTAATAAAGTGTTCTCAAAGGACTTCTTGGCGACCATATTGGTGATCCAAAACAGTAATATAAAATCAGCGGCGGCCATGTTGGTGTTCTGTGGGAGTTGGACTCTTTGAAAGCTTCCTTTTGTCTAAATAAATTCGCATTGCTGCTGGCCACGTAAGTGAAAACACTCTGTACTTATAAGAACCTCTTAGTTACAGTCGGCTTTAAATAAAATACCTCCAGCCTCCTCAGGTATCTTATCCTTGAACTGCACTGGCCCTCGTTTGATTCGGTAAGTCTTGGTCGCACCTTCAGGCAGGTCGCTATCTTCATCCGCATTTCTTCGTTTTCTGCTCGCACAACTCTGGGAACACCTTATAAAGGCACAGATAAGACTATGTTCTGCTACATTCTTTTTAATTTGTTTCCTAATACTGATGACTAACAAACTTTTATGAAGATTTGGTTGGGGCACTTGAAAGATGAAGATTTATAAGAATTGGTAGCCAAATGAATAAACAAGAATTTAATTTTGATAACACCAGGATACTGATTTGTTGAAGATATTAATATTGGATCTACCTCTTGGTTAGTTCCTTTTCTTTCATCTTTTTCTTTTAAAGACGTCCAAAAAGCTTAATCGATCTCACCGCATTTGCTTGAACCTTCCGTAAGTACCTGAAATCATGATTGGGAATCTACCTTTACCACAGAGTCCTAGCCTGTGTACGGACCCACCCACCCCCCCGGTAAAAATTCCCTTCTCCGATTTTTATTGAGGGCAGGCGGTGGGACTGTTCCCAAGCTACTGAGTCCAGCAAAGCGCTTATTTGCTACCAATACTTTGAAAATGTCGACAGCGTACAAACGCAAAAGATTTGGTTATCTTACCTGGAGTTTGGTGAATTTCTGTGACAAGCTAGCAGCTCACAATGGAAGTAAACAGCATCGTAGTCGTTGAAAAACCTGAACGTCTTAATATTAAACTGCTGAAAACTTCTCGACGAACTGTACGGATAAGCCATAGTGGTGTCTCGAACACAGCTATTATGATTAGAGGAAAAAATAAATTCCCTTTGAGTTTAATGCATATACACAATAAGCAGTCGTACTGTATGATACAAGATATGAATGGATTGTTGTTTCCAGAGATAGTAATCATACTATTGAGAGAAGTTAATTAGTGTTTGCCTCACGGTACTGAATGAATTAGATTAAATCATTGCAGCTAGTTTCGATTAATTAACCACCATTTATAGACAGTTTGAAGTTTAAAATTGTAGTTAAGATTGCGCTGCCGATTTTTCATCATTCCTTTTACATGTTTTCCATAAATGTTTGACATCTTGATGAGTTCCTTTCTATACAACGCCGAACCAATCGCAATGCTTGGAGGTGTCTCAAAGGTGGATCTTGGTTTGACCATGTTTCCTTTCTTCTTGTTTAAATTCTTAAAAAGACTTCGCCCCTAAAACATAAAGGACTTCGACTAGTTCACGCTGTACTATGTGAAACTCATCTCTATACTATATGAAAACCATACAGGTTTTTTCGGTAAAACATCCCTAAAAACTCTTAGAAACTTTTTCAGCTTTCTAGATAAAAAAATGGGTTCTTGACTTTCAATAACGGCTAAAATTACTTTTCTTGCATACTATACCCGTTCAATATAATGTCGTATTTTGGCGTGGAATAGAAATTTCCATCTTTAGTTGCTCTGCAGTTTAACGCCATCACAACCAGATCAGCACTAGATTCCACACTAAACTGAACGTACATGTCTTCGTTAAGCTCTAATGTTACGGGATACTCGTATCCGTAGTAAGGAGTGAGATAGGCTGAAGTCCTGTAGATGTCCATCTTGAAAGTGAAATTACCGAAGCCAACTAAAAAGATGAACAATCGTTCAAGGGTTAGTAAGGTTAGAAGAAGACATGTTCTCTGATTGATTATTAATTTCATGCAATCAAAGGGCATGTTTCTCAGAACGGCTTGGAAACTAAAATTTGATAGCATTTTGTTTTGAATAAGGGTATGGGCATGATTTTCAGTTGAACATGCCTAGCGAGCGTAAAAATCGCATCCAGTCTGAGGATTAATGAGAGAGGGAAAATTTTATATATTTAGGCATGACAAAATTCAAGGGAACATTGGTACTTAGAAATAACATCTCATAGGCATGGAAAAAATGGGTTCATGCCCTCGCAGCCCAAAATTGACCCAGCTAAACTTAGGTCCCAGATCTCTCGCCTGGTTGATAATTTATTCCCAGTTTTTGCTCCTCTGGTTTGGCATGCCGGGCATGCCGATGGTGAAGCCACTTGGTTTGGCATGCCCGGCATGCCAGGCAAGAAATTGGCATGCCCAGCGAGACTGATTTTGATGTTCGCTTCAGCATCATATCCTGCGAATCACATATAATCGCCAAATATATCTTAAGGAGCTTGAAGTTACAGGTTTCATGCCTGGCAATAAATGAAGATTATAACAAAAAAAAGCCATGTTTGTCACAATGTGTGTCACGGGATCGACTGGCAAAACTGAAGACAGAAGCCTGGATTTATAAATAGAAGGCACAACAAAACAACATTATTCATGCATAAAATAGAATACTTAACTTGCAATCAAAGATTAATCCTTTTATTTCAAACCGATACTGACATTTCTGGGTCCAGATTTAAATTTGATCGCGGAAAAGCGTCTTAAACAATAAGATAACAAATCTTCTCAGTATAAACTTATCCATGCTTAAGTTTTATCGCGTCGCAATGTTTCCCGGTCAACAGCATTAAAAGACTGGTGAAAATGAAGCTTACCAGGTCGTTCAAGTCAGTACGAGAGTACGACGTTAATACTGCAAAGACGTTCTGATTTGGTGAAATTGGACTGCCTTCTCAGAGATTTTGCTTAGTTTTTCAGTGCGCTCCTTGTCGGCTATGCGAATCTCGCAAACTGTTTTACTCCTTGCTGACGATAGTCCTTTGAGCAACGTCATTTGTGTCATCCGAAGATACCCCGAGCACGCACGAAATCGGCCGAATTTCGCAGAAGTGTTTTCGGATGACGAGGAATCTAGATTGTTGTAGCGTGGCAGTTGTGGCGTCACGATGTCGTCATGTCTCTTCGCACTTGTTTGTCCTTTTTTTCTGCGGTGCATGGTTGAGATGTTGGTGAATGCTGGACAAGAAATGGATTCTGCGAGAGACTGTAAGTACAAATTTAGTATTAATTTGGTAAAGAAAAAGCCTGAATATCGAACAAATCCCGTGATTTAGCCTTTTGGCATTCGGTTTATCTTGCTGCCTAAGAACTCCGGCATAAGTGGTTGTCAACTCGTTCACTTCGGATTGTTTCTGTTTGTATGTCTTGTAATCTTCTTCTGCTGCTAAGAAGACTAGAGAAAACTTCAAAAATAAGAAACCAAAGCTAAAAAAATTAAGGTCTAATTTTATAGCTCGAGTATAATTATTTTTGGCACCTACGGTCATGTTTTTCCACTGTACTGGTAAAGTTACTTATTTTTGCTGCATAGTTTGACTGTTGTTTGAAAGACAATCAAACGGATATTAAAATCACTTTTGGAGACAAAATAAAATATCCGTAAATCAAATGCCAAAATCAGATTTGGATTTCGCTTTAAAAAAATGAACATGCTTCACGTGTCAATGCAAAGTTGTAAACAACTCAATATAAGCAGTCTGTGAATGTGCGTTTAGGTCCACAAAATTAATTTTTCTTTTGGACATCTCATCCAAGCAAAGACTTAAGGCTTACATTGCTTGTCTACGAGTGTACTACAAAATGCTTTGCTACAGTAAGCCTCTGAGAGGCGATTCTGGTAAATTTATAGGACGCTAAAATGCAAATAATTCTAAGCTTAAACAACCTGGCTGGGTCCGACTTCTGAATTACAAAATGTTCACGTTTGCCGGCTCTACTTTAAATGAACATGGTTTTTGAAATGATTTTGTACTATTTTAACCCGAAAATTATGATTGGGTTATAAAGCTTTTAAAACGGACGAAAACTAAGCTAATAAACATGTTCAATGTAAAAAACTAAGATTTAGTCGCTTTTTCAACTTTGCTTTGTGGGCCGAAAAATTTACCTTTACCCAAAAACAAAAGCAAACAATGAGGCTTTTATTCGACATATTTTCTGAGAATTTTGTGTGATCAATTTAATGTCACTAGCATTGTTTTCGTATAGGAGTTTTCCTAATTATATGAGCTTTTAATTTAATAATTTTGATACTCTATAAACTTCTCATTTGATAGCCTCACTTTTTTATACACCGATTGAGAAACAAATTCGCTCTCGTTAAATCCTATTTTATGACCTATTTATTAGAACTCTAGGTAACATACGAAATGATGTAACCGGACAGGCTTTAACCTTTGGTCCTAATTTATTTTTTCTTCGCAACCCCTAATCAGTTGACGGGCCGTGAGAGAATATCGCCAGAAAAAGATGCGAAAAAGTTTTCGCTGAGTTTTCTTTACATATTCCGGCTTTATATGGGTCTACACCTTGCCTGCTTAAAAATGAAACTGTTGTTCAATTAAGTGTCAGTCAAACTTGGTATAATCTTGACTTGCAAATCCAAATGCAAAGGTTTATTTCGCAGTAGAAAAGCGTGTAAACATCATCGAACAGCGCAATGTAAATTGGCTAATGCGAAACCACGTTTCTTTCACTTTATTTACCATGTATTTATCGCAATTGCACACTCTTGTGAAATTAGCCTCAGACAATTAGTTGCGACCTTTAACAGACTCAACAAGCCAGTATGAAAATATGTTAAGAGAAGCTGAGCTCTACATGTTCTATTTCTTTTTTTCATATTGCCCTTGCATGTGTTAACATTCCATTTCTTTTTTGTTACAGGTAACTTCCAGACATGACTAGGAGATAATTACTTTTCTAGAGAGCAATTCTTTGATACTGTCAGTTATTACTGACTTACTTTGAGTTAAAGACAAAGAACACAGACACTGGTAATGACATAAAAACATTAATCTCTAGCAAGCCTACAACACAAGAAAGAGGAACTCAGACTCCTTATCAAAATGTGAAACAAGATAAAAACAGCTTTTCTAACGTAGGGAAAATTGCGTTAGAGAGATTTGTAATTGCAACGTTATATTCAAGCACATTGCATTGTCAAACATCATAATTTACTGAATAATGAACAGTGATTTTGGGGCTTGGCTCAGTTTTGTAATGAACTTTGAAAGATATTCTATTACCTTGCATTTTTAAAAGCCTTCATGGAACATAGATGCATTTTATTATACAATGAAAATAGTCTCTGTCTCTCTTTTTACTGATTTCAGTCAATTCCATTTTATTCGCAATGTGAAGTGGGAATCCTATTAAAGACTCATTAAAAGGGGTGAGGAGTTTTTAACATCCCCTAACAGGTCATCACCATGATGACGCTGTTTTATTACTTCGGCAGAATCCCTCAGGGTTTTACTTTCTTGTGAAAATTAGAGCTTTTGTTATTTAAACTTCGCTGGGACAACCAAATCTATGAAAATGAAAGGAATAGCAATGACGTCATCGTGTAACCGTACATCAAAAGATAAGCACTGTGATCTGTTTAGTTTTTTTTTTTTTAGCCACGCTTAAAATATCTGTAGATTCAAGGAATTATAACCTGTGCGTTGAGAGCATGCCAGAGACCGATTTTGGCATGCCCGGCATGACCCAGATTATGCCACGCCCGGCATTCCAGGGAATTTAGCATGCCGGGCATGTCAGAAAATTTGGCATGCCCGGCATGCCGGAGATTTTGCTGGGTATGAATTACTTATTACTAGAACCTAGGCTTCTCGCGGCCTGGGTGAGAAGGTCACAGAACCTCAAATTATGCTTACAGGGCATGCGAAATTCTGTTGCATGCCAATTTCAATGCAAAACCACTCTGGGGCCACCCCCTCTATTACCAGTGAGCAAATCATTGACGATAGGCATGGGAAAAATCCTTGCATGCTAACCAACATTGAAAACGTAACAGAAATGTCCTCAATTGCTGAGTCATGCCCTAGGGGAGGCTTTAAAGTACAGAATTTCCTGACATGGATGAGGGAATTTTCCGTAAGCAGCATGTGATCATGCCGTCTAGGACGTATTGCCTCCGTATTGCCCCTTTTTACAGCTAGCTAGGCTCATTTTTAGGTTCCATGGCCTGAAATGACGAAAAATTCATGCCCTAAATGTAAAAAGTCTAAAAACGTCCTCGAAATTTTAGTTTCCAAGCCGTTTCAGGCTTAGACTTTGTTAAGATACAAGACCGTCATGGACTCCATATTTGGCTCCTTCGCCTGATTTTTCTCTTTGCTTTAAAACCTCTCAGGCCCCTCTAAGGCTTTTCCTTATATTAAATTATGTTTCCAATTAATACATCTTTACTTGATGTGGCTAACTCTAAACTGGTAAAATCGGTGGAGGTTTGGATGATGGATAAGAAACATTTATACACATAGAAATTATTCATGTGACTGCGATGGGAATTTTAATATAAAACAATAAAGATAGATAAGAATGAGTAACTAACATATAGGTTATAGGGTTGTTATATTCTAAAATTAGAAGAGAGGGAAGTAGAGAATGATACAAAGCGCTTTTTATTATAATAAAGTCATAAAGTACAGCTTGCCGGAACTGACTGAACAGACGACTTGCAGTGAGCAGTTTTCATAAAACGTGTGTGCAATCAATAGTAATCCTGCCAATTTGATTATTCAGATAAATATAAATTTATAACTGATTTACACGACAAATTTTAAGAGCTAGACAGAAAAATCTAGCATTAAATAATCAACAATATTTGATTTGATGATTTTACAGTTAATCTTGTCAATCAATTAATGCAAGCCAAACAAAACACTGATAATAAAATTTAAAGAAAATCAGTCGTCTGTCTATGATGATTGATTATTTTTAATTAATGTTTATTTATTAAAATTTTTCTGATTGATGTTGACTGTTGACGCGGGTTGCTGGTTTATAAATAACGACATAAATGTGCTCATTTAAGGTTCCTATACCTGGATCTTGGACAAAAATTTCACCAGTTATGAAACTTAGTCCCAGAAGCTTCTTTCTTGAATAGCTACAGTTAAACTGGAGATCAAAGTCATGATCTCTGGTGATGTAGTTTTGTACTTGAATATCTCCTTCGATTTCGTTGGTGAAAATTATCAAGTCGTCCATTTCGGTAACTGTTGTTCCACAGTCATCCAAAGAAGTGCTCAATACCAGATGGGTTGGTGTTTCACTGGCACGGCACCGGCCCAGCCAAGACCACCGTAAGTGAAGCATACTAGCATTCAAATACGGGAAGTTTTGCTTTTCGAGGTATACTGTCATGTTGCTTTCACCACAAGTTACTGTCACGTTATTGTCTGAATGAAGCGGGATTCATACTGGCGATTCGTTTAACTGCGCTCCACCACTGCGAGGGCTTGGTGTTCTTTAAATTATTCACTTTGCTTGCAAAGTATTTGCTGCGAAGTGATATCGCCGGTATTGTTCCATGTCTCCATGGTGGAAGGCATGTTGACGGAGCTTAATGAGGTTCTTGAACCGCTCAGTAACCCACGGGGGGATCAAGTCTGACATGTTTAACCGGCATTAAGTGGTCGAGACCAATTTTGATGAAATCCGTAAACAGCACCAATTTAGCCTCGCAGTTAGATGCTTCGCTAACCACTGACCAGTCGATAGGCGCGAGGAAACGCCCAAGCTCTGACTTGCGACTGGCCCGAGTGTCCCGCTTGGAAAGGGTTCTTCTACTTGGGCCTTCCCTTGGAGCACGAGTTGTTGGGTGCACGATGACGACATTGTGATCCGATAGACCAAACGGCGGTAAAATCTGTACGGAATTTATATCGTACAAATCTGGTTGATTGGTTAAGACCAAGTTTACTTTACTTACTTAATAAGGGTGACTTTTTAATACTCAAAAAAACTAAAAATATCCAACAGGCAAATGCGACGGCTATACTCTTTTATTATATAGACACGAGTGTTTTACTGGAAAATATACCACTCGTAAAATTCATAAAAACTACATCCGGGACCCGAATGGTTTATTTTCCAGACTCTCACACGTTGGTTTATCGATGACGTAATTTCGGTAATTTCCCTCTAATATTTTATCGATGTCTTTTTTTCTATGTAATAAAAAGAACATTACCCGGCGGCTTGAAGAATGAATTTTATTTTCTCGTGGCATTAAAACAGTATTTTACTCACTCCCTGCGCTCGTTCGTAAAATATTGTTTTGCCACTCGAAAATAAAATTCATATCTTCGCGGCACCGTGTAATATCCTCTATATATGCTGCAAATGAATCTACCCTTACATTTCTCACTAAAACGTACGTACGCGCGTTAAACTTCCTTACCGGTATTAATCCGCTAATGTTCTTATCACTCGATCTACGCGATACTGTGATGTCGCGCTTGCCCCTCGATTCGCCTAAATCTCAGCTATCATGTAATCTATACAAAACAATATCGATTGAGATCGTTGAAGAGTGAAGGGCAAAATATACTACTAATAAAAAAAAGTTTCCAAACAAAACTTTGAAAACTGAAGCCATTTGTATAAACCG
>OZ037992.1:24681659-24709159 GCA_964035705.1 Porites rus
TTATTGAACTGTTTGTACGCTTTCTTTGTTAGTCAAATAAAGATATCAGCTTTTAGCGTTTAAAATACTTAGTAACAGTTTCGCGCGTCTTGTCTGTGATTTTAAACCAAGCTGAATTTACTAGACACCCCTTACGACATGCACGCGTAGAAATTATTTTAAGTGATTGGTCTGGAAAAGTCCTATGTCCGCTGGGCAGACCTCAAACACACACCCCAGCCTCAGCCCGTGGAACTTTTTGTTTACCTGAAATGCTTTGTTTTGTCATTTTGATAGCTCAAAAAAGTGATTTCAAGGTTGTTGGGCTCGATGTTTGTACCTCTTCTTATAGGTGAATGTCACACGCACACTAGTTAAAAATTCCGTTGCCCTTTTCAGCTGCCAAAATGACAATACACAGCATTTCGGATACCAAACGATTGATTGTACTGGTCTGTATGTGAGCATTCGTGACAGTACATGTATGTAACGATATAAACATGAACCTTTTCGATATTCCCCCACATTTCCTCTAACAACCTACAACATACCGACGCGTACGGTCACGCAATTGTGCCCCCCCCCCCCCACCCCCACCCTCGAACCTAAAACATACCGAAGTGCCAGAAGTACCAGAAGTGTAGATCAGAGAAAATACAAAGTAACTTTTATTGGCCTTTCAAGGCTCTTATCACCTACTGTAATCATGCAACTACTGACTTCGGAGCACTGAAATAACACCATCGATCAAACAGTGTGAACACAGGCGTCCAGTTAAAAACTATTGTACAGCACATGATTAACATTTCCTAGAGATGATTCACACGTAGTTAATATAAAAGTTAATGCAAACGTTTAAATGTTAATAAAGTGATGTTGCGATGCCTTTTAAGGTGTTTCCATACAGTTTGTCTGCGGCCACACCGGTATTCTTCAGTCACCTTAAACATGATTTTTCCCTTTTCGTTCGCTATAAGATTTTCGCTACAGACGGACCATGAATTTAAGTTTGTCAAAATGCAGTTTTTAGTAAAATGGATATCACCATGACAACAGTAAACAAAATACAGTGCCACAACTTTAACCTATGCGTAGCGAAAATAAACTTGACACTTAAAGCTATACTAGAGAGGCAGGCAGCATTCACCGGCTGTGACCGAAAACGTTTTCGTATGGTGTAGTGACTAACTGTTGGGATCTGGCAAGCTAAATGGTTAAACTGCTAAGGAGTTGCAGCTTTTGGCATTCTACTGCGTTATTCAGATGCTAATTAATGTTGCAAAATTTAATGTTGCCTAGCCAGCCGCGATCCACGCATTCAGTGAGTGAGTTAAAATTTTAAAGTGCTTGATGAAATATATAAAAACTTAAAATAATTATTTTCAATGAATTGTGCTTCTCTAAGGACTTTGACTTAACCTGCAAGATGAAAGAAACTTCGACAACTTTCAAGACGCTTAACGAGCTCGGCTTCAGGATTCGTCACCGGCAACCTTCCTTTAAATGTGAACACAGTTAACACAGTGGAACCTCGACATTAGGATAATTTATATCTAGAGCTGTGGTATGGACAGCCGTTTATCAAGGATGATTCTATTGGTTTGAGTCACATAGCTAGTCAAGAACTTCTGACAACTTCTGCCTATCTTGTATCAATATGTCTGAGCGTTTTAGGTCTGTTCCCTGCTAAAGAACTGAGGTTAATAAAATGACTGTACTTAGAAAAGTAGCGTGAATTTGCGCTAGCGTTCGACATATTAAGTGAAAACAATCAAAATATTAGTTTTATCGACTATTACATCACTAATTGTTTAAGAAGACACTTCAAAAAGTTATAAGAGTATTACTGCGTGTTCATGCAGCGACTGACACCCAGATCGCTTGAAGGGATCTGGGTACGAGATAAGTGTTCAACGTAAGGACTCATTTTAGAAGGAGTCTTCCCTTTCGATCATGTCGTCCTCTTGGATGTAGGCATTTCTTCGACTCATCTGTTCATCTTGGGTAGTGTACAAGTCTCCCACCTTGTTCCTGTTCATGAATCTTCGGGCAAGGCGGTACTTAACGGCTAAAACAGCCAAGGCTATGATAACAATCAGGGACAGTCCTCCCGCGGCCGCTGCACCACCAGTCAAAGCAGTTTGTTGGCTTTTCCTAGTATCTATCACAAAGGAAAAAAATAAACCTCCATAGTTAGACAAGGCTAAAGGTAATAGGAAAGAGAAGGGAGAGCTATTATAAGTGACAGACGGATATGGAGTGTGCATGTATTAACTAAAGTGGCCAGCAATTATGCAAATTCTTGCGACAAAACAGAAAAGTGTTCAACTCACTGGTTTGGGAGTTTTCATAGTTTTCAGAGAATGAGTTATGCAACTCATAATGTTTCTGGATGTAAATAAAGTAAATGCGTTTACCATTTACTTGTTTGTTGCATAGTTATTAGGGTATTTTTAGCAAACTAAAAGTAAAAAAATAGAAGCATAATTTAGGCATACTTTGCAAAAAGGTGCATAATTCACAAAACCTAGCATAATTATTGGCATAATTTTAGAAATATACGAGCACAGTTACTTTTGTGAGCACAATCTACCGAAGCCTGTTTAATTAAGAATGCAATGAAAGCCAAAACAAGTGATTCCTAGAGTCTATTCCATTCATTCTTAGTCCGGGATACGGTCCATCGAACACGCTCTCAGTTGTCTGTGCGGCCTACCTCCTGCGTCACGTTTTTCTATCTTCGTCTCCTTCTTAGTCTTGATGATAATTGGGCCGCTGGAGAGAATATGCCTGCCTGTACTTTCCTCCTCAACTGCGTCTCGTTTCTTTCTCCTTTTGCTACTTAAACAACCCCTGCTGCATCTGTAAACAAAACCTTTGGCTTACAAAGTGTCTTACTTTGCTTTTGTTCAACCGCTTTCATATTGCATATTGTGCCAATTCTCCAGGATTTCCTTAAGTCTTCCGAATAAAATCGACATTTGAGGTATTCTACGCTTTAGTTTGGAGTTTAGCCCATTCACCCCCAAAATTCGATCTTTTTATTCGTAAGATGGTTTTTTTCTTGGGATAATAGGATACTGGGCCGGGGATAATGCAAATTATTAAAAACTGAATCATTCGATAATGCAATTCTAGAGCTCCGATTGGCTTGGCCATCATGGTATACAGCTAGTTCGAGAAAGGTTGTCGGAAAAAGTGCACGCGACAATCCCGAAAGGTATTGTGGGCGGTTTTCAGTTCTCTGTTTTTCAAACAAATTTCAAAAAAATGGCAAGAGAGGCCATGGACGTATATTTGCGAGTGCTAAAGGAAAGCAACTAAAGAAGGTTCGACAGCTACAGTGTCAGGAACAAGTGTATTGATCATATCCCATATTACCTTTCGGGATTGTTGCGTGCACAGTTTTTGCGACAACCTTTCTAGAAATAGCTGTATACGAGCCATTATACCATGCTCTCCAAATATGGTAACTTAACGCGTCTGCTCAAAAGTAAAAACAAGCTGAAAATCGGTGGGTTTTACAAATAATGTAGAGAAGAATTCTCGATATTTTGAGGATGTTTTAATAAACAGAACAATTGTTCTACTCGCGCTTGTTCACCATCTACCATCTCATGTCTAAGGTGCATTCGTGGAGTAATTGTTAAATAGAGAGTATCCAGATTTTAGATCACCAGAGCCATTAGCATTTCTGATATGGTGCAAATCTCACTTGCGGCAAGACATGTAGGACTGAAGCAACCGTCGTGAAACTATGATAAAGAGTGGAGATCCTCAGTCTTTTCAACCTAATATGTTATTTCGATTAACATTTTACTTGTAGGTATTAAGGGTCTTGCAAATGTAGTTACCTGTGTACCATGCTTATTATGAGCTTTAAGATATGCTGAATACAGCAAGAACATTTCAGTTGACATTGCAATTTAAAAATGTAATTGCATTGCAATAAAAAGCAAGCAAAAAAAGCAATAAGAATATCATTCAATTCGGTGTGCGCAGATTAAGTATTGCTCCCTCGGTGTAACAGGGAGAGTTTACTATAGACATACCTGGAATTAGAAGTGTATCTGTAACAGGCCAACAACTCGCAGTGGAAGTAAACAACGTTATAGTCGTTGAAGAACCTGAACGCTCTAATTTTAAACTGCTGAGAACTCCCTGATGGATTAAACGTGTACTCCATAGTTGTATCTCGCTCGCAACTAGTGTGTAATGTTTAAAAACAGAAACGAATTACTGTAAGCCGATCTTGCCAGCCCTCAGTCTGTTGGTTTGCGGTCTATAGAATGTGTAACAAAACTGTAACGCGATCAAAATAACCCATTTTCAGAGGTTTTCGACGAGTTTTGATGTCCTAACGACAAACACATCTCCTCTGGACCCTGTGGCAATCGTGGAAAAACAGCAAGACCTAAGGAAAACGACGTAAATCTTGCCCAAGAGTCAAGGTGAATGGAGATGATAAAATTATGGAAATATAAACTCATTCGAACAGACGTTTTCCTTTCTTCTTATTCAGGAATAAACTACGGGTATTTCCTTGTTTTCTTCAGCGGCAGTAGGTTAAGCGAAGTAGGCGAGCGCTCGTGACAATCCCCAACCAGTGACACGCGTCTCGCTTTTTCCGCGCGAGGCAATTTGCACACCTACCTCGCCCTCTCAACTTTCCCTGAGAAATTAGGGAAGACTTTTAGCCTAGATCCTGAATATAAATTATACTCACCCATTCTGTATAATGGTATAATAAGGCCAGGAATAGAAACTTCCATATTTTGTGGCTTTGCAGTTTTCGGCCATGATTACCAGGTTGGCGCTTGACTCCACACTGTACTTTACGTAAAGATACTCATTTAACGCGACTGATATTGGGTAGTCGTTCTCCGTATAGGGAGTGGCAAATGCTGCAGTCTTGTAAAAGTCCATTTTGAAAGTGAAATTCCCATATCCAGCTAAGAAGGAAGCAAAATATAATTAAGATTAGCCTTCTTTTTGGTTTGGAAGTAGAAACTCCGCCAAAAATCCGTTGGACATTTACAGTTTTCTGGGCATGGTCAATGTGGCCCTATGTTCTTGTTGTTTAGGCGCGGTCGAATATTTTCATCCTTGTGAACGGGAAAGACGTGGGTTTTGTCGCAGGTAAGTTCAATGATCAAATGACTTCAGGGTAGACTTATGACGGTACCGGAATAGAATTAAATTATCCTTTTACAGGGGATTGAGCTGACTAAAAGACTGATCATTCGACCCATGGTGCATGCACTCTGAATCATCTACCGAACTTTACTTGAAACACAGAGGGCCAGTTGTTTAAACGGAGTTTAGGCGGTGCTTAACAAAACCGCGTTCTAAGCCAACTTCAGTTTGCCAAATGCCTTTGCGTAAATACCATTTATCGTGAACAGATTCATGAAAACATTGATCTTGTAAATCACGTGACATGTGAGCAGTAAGCAAGCTTAAGAGTGATTTTCTGGAAAATTCGAACTTCGGCCTGACACGGTACCTCATCGATTTGGCTGATTTTTGGCATGTAGTCTTAGAATGGTGTCCTAAATACTGAATGCATATTCTAAGGTTCGAATTCTCTTTGGTTTCAAAGATACAGGAATGACAGTTTTGACGAGGCCTCGAGCGGCCGCCATGTTGGTGAACTGAAGGAGATTTACAGCAATTAATTCTAGCCTTATCATTAAAATAACTTAATCGTGACTCATACAGTTGCAAAGAACTATCCTTCCTCCTTTCATTTACCTACTCTTATCTGAAAATGGTTAAGCCTGAGCTACGAACGGCTATAACTTCTCACAGCACTTTTTCGGTACTTAAAAGGTACACAAATTTGGTAGAAATTGGAAGGCCAATATCACCCATGCCACATCGATTTAGACTAAGCCATTTTAACTAAATATAGTTTGTTTATAGCTTAGTTAGATTATTGAATAAAATAATTGGGCAAATGCAACGGAACAGAAATATGATTGCATGAATGCGCAGTGGTTCAGCCACTTGGCCGCTAAAACTTCAAAACAAAATTCGGTGAATATTTGAAAAGAAAATTCTTTAAAAATTGATCGTGCCTCTTAAACCCTATCTATCGCTTAAAAAACCCTCCCTTGTAAGGTAAACAGATGATCTTTTGATTCTGATCTTGCGAAGAGCTTGAAATATGCGCTAAAATGAAAATTATAAATTTTGTTACACACGGTACTAGCTCAAGTTCGCCCTTCGATTTGCCAGACCAATAGGGAGCCGCTCGTGTACTGCACAGTTACAATTTTCTCTGTAGTATTTCGCTGTATACAGCTACAAATTACATATTTTCTTAGGCAAAGATAACGCAAACGTTGTCAATTTTTATCAAAAGGGTAGAAAAGCCAACCGTGCACTGTAGCTTTATGCAAATTATATGGTATTCGATAATTACACGTGTAAACAGGAACCTACCTTTGCTAATGTACACTGTTTGGCAGATCTTTCCAGCGTAAGATATAAAACTAGTACATGAAATGAAATTAAAGAACTCGTCAAGTCAAATTACCTGATCGTACCGTCATTACTGAATAATAAGTCCGAAAAATATGACATGGAATGATCGGTGGGAGACGAAGCTATTTTTAGGGGGAGGAACTGCACGCTGGAACGGAACTGAAATGAACAACCTCAATCAAGTTCAGTCTTCTTGACGCTATTAGACATTTCACCCGAATTTGAACAGGAAGTTGTTTTCTATTTTCTTTCTTATTCTTGCATGTATTCTGCAGTTCGCCCACTATTTTTTCGTAACTTTTAATTTTCTAGCTAACTGGAACTGTTAAGAACTACCAACCCCCCTCCCCCCTCCCCCTCTTTGCGTGAACTTTCATTCGGTCTGATTCACAATAATTTTCGAACGGTGACAAAGTGAAATTTGAAATGACATTTTATTTAGTATTTTTAAAAGCTCCTTCTTTTTTTCCCGATAGCCAGGAATGTTTTGAACGTAAAGGCTCAAGTGGCGGTGTTTTTCATGACTCTGCTTGTGGACTGACCTCACCACCAGTACCACGGACATAAAATCTGATCGGAGAGGGTCATACAGTAACTGATGCGTCTCTGAAAAGCGAAATGCAGTCACTTTGGGGCGAGCAGGCTATATAGATGATGAACTCATTGTTTATAACCCCATAACCGTATCCCAAAAGTCGAGCCAGCCCGGAGCGAGCGAACACAATTTTGGGGCCACTGGCCACGCCCTTATGTTTGGCGGGAAATTGGTTGATTAGTCAAATCTCCTTAACTCCACGACCATGCACCTTTCCAAATATTGCCCTTCTAATCATCATATAGTTAGGGCCTCCCGTAAGCATTTGCAACTATTTTGATTTGTAGAAGACTGTTTAACAGTTTTCATTACTTTAATGTCTCGTAAACAACACGAGGTACATGTTCTGATCTCTCCTCCCCCCACCCTTCCCCCATCCATAACAAAAAATTTTCAGACCAACACTGAATTGATGAAGGTATGTACAAAAATATGACCATCTCGAGGCAAGGTTCATCACTGTAACTTACCACATAAAAGCCTTTTCGTTGTTTGCCATCGACTGATTCTGTTCTGAATACTAAGGTCCCATAAACAACGCCACGTTTAGAAAGAGCCCGCCCTTTTCAATCCAAGAAAACCCAAGTAGCAATTTCACCAACGGACATAAGCCGTGAGAAAAGGACCGCGTCAAATAGTTCATGAAACCACAAAGGCCTCAGGACACCTTTAATTCACTCTTTCTTCGATAAACTAATTTTTAATTTTTTAAGCATAAATGACATCAGAATGCGCGATTATGAGCATTGTAGCTTATGAAAAGAAAATTTAACACCTGATGCACATGAAAGCGTCTAAGAAGGGGACTAGGGTGAATTAGGAACATCGTGCTTACCGCTGGAAAAATTTTGGCTAGTTCTTTGAATAGACTCAATTAAAACCGTTTTTGTTCACTAAGGAGCTGTTAGATGGGGGGAAAGCTACATAAAGTAGATCGCATCAGAATACGGCACAGGACTAGGCTCTCAAAATCGATAAGCTGAATGCAAGAGCAATTATTATGTAAAACAGAGAAAAATTCCTTGAGGGAAAAAATTATGGCTAGGGAAAAGACCCGAAGGTGGAAAGTTAGGATCGTAGCTTCTTTTCAGGTAATCGATCATTTACGTTAACTTCCGCTATCCGACGGGCATATCGGAAAGACTGAAGGATGAGAGTATAACACATTCAAGAAGAAACAAATTTGTGATTTTTCACAACTCAATAAAATAACTAAAATCGTGTACTACTCGGTTATACAAGATTTTTGTTTTCAATTTCAGATTTTTACGATGGGGTATTAGCCCCCGTACTCACTAGACACTACTTCACAATCATCGTGTTAAAATCAGTGAAATACTCCAAAACAATTTGGATTCCTACCCTTATACCTTTATTAAAAATTAAAGTTGGGAAGTTTGTTGTTTTCTAAAAGTAGTTTGAACAGCCGACCGACATTTTTTTACACGGAGTGGGGAAGGCAAAGCTTCACTTATCTCTTCTAAGGTAGAAAGTGTCAGCAAAACGTGAGAGTCGTCCTTGAGGGTAAAGTGTCTAACCTAATTTTCTCACCGATTGCAAGTGCCATTTCATCCACGCATAACCTCACCTAGTTAACAGAATTAGCAAATGTAATGGGGAAACGTTGCGAGAGAACTGAGTAAGATGTTAGGGTAAGTTTCGGAAATTTTACGCACACCTGGAAAATCCTGGCTACGCTCCTGATAGAGACTTTTGCTGGAGAGAAATTGAAACGTGCTCGCTAATATAGTGACGACCAGAAAGGACAAGCTATAGGATAGTTCCAGAAAACCACCCATTAAAATAGATCATGAAGTTGTCGCCGCGGAGGATGAACTTGAAGGCTTCTGATGAAGTGCAATTTTTCAGGGGAGCCCAGACAAGATTATGTATAATGGGCACAGCTTGTTTGATCTGGAAAATTTAGAGAAGCTCAAGGCAAATCGCTAGACAACACATGCTAGAGCTGAACTAAAAATCTTTTGCGCCTTTGAACTCTGTCCCTAAGGGTAAAGGAGAAAGTTTCGCTTTATCAATGCATTAACCGAGTTGATTATGAATGTCTCCTTATGTTGGACGTCTTACTAACAAGCACATTACCACTACTTGCCCTCAGAGGCGTTTTTGAGTTGACGAGCAGAGAAAAATAGGTTTTGACAGTTTGAAATTCTGGATGCCATCACCATCATCGTCCTACAGTAAAAAGCGTTCGTTTTTTACCACTGATATTACCTCAATCGGTACACTTATGTTGTCGAAAGGTCCGTGAGCATGGTAAACGATTTTACCTTAAACTGCAGACACATCTTCAATCACTCCTTATTGTTCGCGATATCGGATAAACACTCTGGTCGCTAACTGAATTTTCTTTGCTGTTTACTTTATTTTGAATTAGGACTGTCTTGAGTTGTCCATGCATTGTCTAGCGATTTTAAGCTTTTTCAAGGAAACGAAAATCTGGAATTGTCCCTAGGGTGAGACATTTGCGCACAGTTTTAAAGCCCTTCAGTGGGGTGACTGTGGTTTTTGTTGTCCTGGGCTCATCCCTCATTCTTCTTAACCCCTTCCAAACCAATTTTTCTGTTTATCAAGAATCTCCTCAAAACAGGCTTCGTGATTGAGACAAAATACCTGAAAATTATACACGGCACCGTTGTTAACGGTGTACAAGGTAGAATGAGTCTATTCATTACTTCGCCAACGCCCAATATTTAAAACCGGAAGTAATGATGTTTATTTCAAGGCTAATGTCTCATGAGTTTTGAGTGAATCTTCAAACGCTGTAAATACATGTAGCTGGAAATATCATCGCATCCTCGCTCACTAATAATGATAACTTATATCAACTTCCATTATTTATTGCCTGGCTAAGATTTTCACGGATTCTTCAGTTCAGTTGCTTGAAACCAGGCGGTTTCACGTGAGTTGTAACGCCAGGCAAGAAACGTGACGACCCGCGATATGCGTGGGAAAATATTACTTTTTTTCGATCAAGGTGGAAACTGGCAACATTGTCGTCGAGTAAGGTAATACATCTCAATTTTCATTACTATGGTTAATTTTAAAAGCTCTGGTTTCGATAAAGGAACTGGAGGAAAATCAGGAAAATTCCTGTTCGACTGTGATGGTTGAATTTTGTTTACGCGTCGTAGCATAAACATAACAAATTCATTTTCCTTTTCCTTATACAATCTGCCTTTTTTATACTGTTTTTCGCAGCAGAGTTATCGATTATATTACAGAGGCTAATTTTATTACACAGATCACTCAGATTTAATGACAGAAACTCTATTATCGATTGTAATTTTGGCAAAACCTGGCGAGTATTCGGTGTACAGATTATTGACAAAGTCGCTAGAACACTCTTCCATTCATTACTTTTGTTTCTGCTCCGTTAAATTTGCCCAATTTTTTTATTAACGAACTCGATTTAACTACAAACAGTGAGTATTCAGGCAGATTGGCAAGCTTCAATGCGATGTGGCAAAAGAGATATACGCCTTTAAAATTCTGTTAATTTTGCGGGTGTAAAAAATTCAAAAAGTATACCCACCAAAAGTTTAATCGATCGTTGCGAAAACGTTATCAATTTCGAAGTAGTTTCTAAAAATACAATAAAGAGGGATTGTTCTTTCAATCTGTATTGGCAAAGGAAGATTAGCTTTGAAGACAGGGTTGTAGTCGAAGGCTCAAAAGCAGCTTCTATTAACCAATATGGCGCCGGTCCGAGGCACCCAAAAACCGGCCATGTCGATAATTTCCGAAATAGGAGGAATTAGAACCTAAAGTTACCTATTCCTTATTTAAGACCTCAAATCAAGTCTACATGCCAATTTTTAGCCAATTCGGTGAGATAGTGTGGCAGCGCCTTTTTAATATAGCTCGAATCTTACAGACAACTGCTCTTAATGACTTGTACGTGAAGGCTGAAAATTGTCCTTGAACTGAAAAAGAGGGAAAAAAATGTGTCTAAAATTTCAATTTCAATATTTCTTGTTGGGAGAAAAAAAATGAATAAAGCATAACCAAAGAACCTTCTGATCCAATGAAAATATGCTTGGGTTGAAATTGAATGCTTAGCATCTTCTTTCTGGAATAGCTGCAGTAAAATTTAAATTTGATATCGTGTGTCCGACTGATGACATTGTCAACAATCACAGAATCTGCTCGGACTTCATTCCAGAAGATTAATGCGTCTCTTGTTTCATTCACCAGTGTTCCGCAGGAATTTAAAGGGGTGCTGAGTAAGACGTGTGTAGAATTCTCTGTAGCTCTAAAGACAAGAAGTAGAAACAAAATAAACAAAATGTAAACATAGAATTGGATAAAGCTTTTATTATTGTATTATTTATTTGTGTAATGGTTGGGTATTAAAATGAACAGCGCAAATACAAACTGCAGACACGGATGGAAAAACTTGAAGAAGATAAAAACGGATTGAAAACTGACTTGTTAGCTAGCCTAACGAGCGACAAGAAATGATGACGTCAACAATGACATTGCTCAACACCATTTACAGACGAGACATCAAATCGACAGGGACTCTGCGACATGCTATAATTACGTATTCTACAGACTACTCTCAACGATTCACTGGTTTACTAACTTAGAACAAAGGCCACTGAATCCTAGGCAACTGTTACCTGCACCGTAAAAACGACTCATGGCGGACTCAAGCAAAACTAACTACAAGGAAACATTAGAGAATGACAGGACAACCGACGATTTGGCCACGTAACAATTAAACTGTGACAACAGAAGGATCGAAACGCACCAATAACATTAGGAGTCTTAATAGCCAATAACTTCACGGCATAACTGACAGATGACCAATGACATCGCGACTTAATTCACCAATCAGGACAATAACCAGAGTTTGATCCCATCAACTAATCTGATACAACTTACTTTAACTCTGAAGATGACTACCGCATAGGTTGTCGAAACGTCAGTCAATGTCATGACCAACAGTCCTATTCAGGACTACGTTCACCCCGATGATCATATTCATCGCACTTAACGTAAATCCTCAATTAAGCCCCCAGGGGGTTTATTAATTTTTATCAGTTCTCCGTAACGAACTAGAATACAAAGTGGAAAAGCTCAAGTACAAGAAGTTGTGCAGCTGTAGGTCATGCAGCCGAGGATCAAAAACAAATCCTAACTTCCAGATGGTGAATAAACCATTTTGGATCAGTCCCAATGAAGTTTTACAGTTTTGATTGATTAAAACAGCCTATCGTTTATTAGTGAATAATAACAAGGGGCATGGTAGGGGGGCTTATTAGAGAGAGGGAGCTTGATAGGGGATTTACGGTATGTTAAGAGTAAGCTCGGACGTCAGTATACCATATTAGTGAGCTTAAACAAAGACGTTTTTAAGCGACGCACGTAAACTGGAAGTGGACTGTTTTCATTTTTGGGCAGTGATTTTGCCCAAAGTTTCGGTCAAGTCGTCTTTATGAGACTGTAAACGCTTACCAATACAAATTTGGAAGCATTATGGCAATTAAAAGAGAAAGGGGCTAGCTTGCTTCCGGTCGACGAACTAAACGAGATGGAATAAGCGCGAATTCACTTTTTAAGCGACGTTTTCGTAGCTGTCGCCGTCGCAGTAGCTCAAGCTCTCTACTGTAACCCACCCAGCTCATGATATAAAGGTTGGCCACACCTTGACCATACCACCAGGAAAAAATCTCTATTCTTTCCAACATGAGACTAGTGTGGGTCATTTATGACCCCTTAATTTGATTTGACCAATGAAAGAAGGATGAAGGAGACAAGGCTAACCGTCACATCTTATGACGCGTACATCTGAACAGAGACAAGATCTGCTATATTCACAGGTAGCCCGATCTTACCACCAGTGTTCTAAAAGACTCTCGTAGTTGGTCAGAGGAACCCACTACCTGCCGTCCGGCAGACAGGCGCTCGCCCAACTGAACTGTGCGGGTGGCGGTACATTCAGTGCTGGGCCCAGTTCCTTGAAAGATGGTTAAGTTTAACCCAGGATGAAGCCAAATTTCAAGCCATGTTTTTTGTCTAAGAACATGCCACTCGACCTTACAAAATATTGATTAGCCTTTACTCCGAGATACTGAGTAATGATAACACAAAGCAATACATAGCAAGGTAAAATACAGAACAAAAAATTTAATCCCGGATTAGCGCTAATCAGCCTTTTAGAAACCGACTCATTAGCTCTTGTATTCAGTGCTAAAATTATACACTACCTGCATGAAACATAACGTAGATGTAAACTGCCGACGTTCAAAAATGGAAATGTTTGCTTCTCCAAAGAAATGGTCATGTTGTTCTCGTCACATGCAACTGAAACGCCGGGTTCTGAAATAAGCAAGGCATCAAGATAAATCTCGTTGCAGAAAATATCTTAGCAGAATACGCTAGTTTGCACTTTTTTAATTAAAGATTTGGCCTTAAGATGGCGTCAATTTTACTACTACGAACAAAATCCATTACGTTTTTCCTTTCATATTCAAATTTGGTAATTCCAGTGAGGTTTAATTAACAAAAGCGCCAATATACACAAGAAAGCAAATCCTAAAGGATTCTGGTTGTAGTAGTAAAATGACGTCATCTTGCAAATGGCTTATTAATTTTGCTTGTTGTGAAACGCGACCAAACTTACCAACACAAGTCAAATTATTGCTGGCCATTGTTGTACCTTGAGGGCATCCACAATAAAACGATCCAGGAATATTGTAGCAATGATGGCTACAGCCACCGTTGTTCGTAGAACATTCGTCAATATCTGTGAAGAGTATGTTTAATGTCTTACTGAATCACAACTAAAAAAGATAAATGCTTCAAGTTGGAAAATAAGATGATTTAAGTATCGGCCATAAATTGTCTTTTGTGGCAACTTCTTTCGCGAACGAAAGTTGTGTAAACAGAGGTTTATATATAATATTTTCATCAAAACTTGGTATCAAATTGAAGGTAGCATGAGTGATAAAAGTTCTTAGTATTCACCAAATCAGTGGATAGCAATTTTCGTGCGTTCTGATTGGCTCCCGTAACTCGGAATATCCTTGGATATTCACTGTTTTGGGACGGGATTCAAAATGGCTTCTCTTTTCGAAACGGTTTCTCGAAAGATAAAATTTTAGCAGTGAATGAAGCAGCTGCACCAACAAAATATCAAAAAAGAGACAAAATTTGGCTTGTTGGCGTTTACTGGTCGGTAGAAAAAAACTTTCTTACTGATTTTGCAAAAAAATCATAAAAAATGATCGCCAAAACACTGTCAATCGAAACGTAAACAAACTCTAACTAAGTGACGCCTTTTATTTACAAAAAGTTCCTTTTTGATTTTATCCGACTTATTTGGAAAATACTAAAACAACTATCCCCCTCAGGGTCGGTTTATAGCGCTTCGCGTCGAGGTATATATCACCTCCCCTTCGAGGGATAGTTGTATACTATAATGCTGGTTCTCGTTTCGTGAGTGTCACTGCTCGCATAGTCAACTCGGTGCTACGTGCCCGGTTGACTATTGACTCGTGTTGACTCGAACTCGTAGTCTAATTCTTGCGGGCGACAAGAGGAGCCTACAATCCTAATCTCCAGGTTGTTTTTACGCAAGCGTCGCATGTATGTAGCCAGCATTCGTTTGGACTTGCACTAAGAATGAATGGAATGCACATAACGCAATTTGATCACGCGTGTTTTGACCATCTGCCACGTGAAACTTACGCAAAAGCGTTTTAACATTCGATCGTTGTCGCCCGCACTCCGTAACCTTTGATTATTCACATCCTCGGAGACCCAGGGGCGGTCAGTTGGGCCGGGAGGAAAGGCGCGACAAAAGTTTTCAAGCACAGGCGGAAAAGCCCCTGGGTACCGACTCTTACTGGACCATTTCCAAACGGTCAAGCGAATGCTGGCTCCTGATTGGGCACAAAAAAATGCTTTGTATTATTGTGCCCAATCAGCGAACAGTATCTCCTGAGTTCTTTTCGTGAGTTCGTACACGACGGCTAAATATATTGACTCGATCACGACTTGTCCGGCTCATGCACCAAAGAAATGCACGCAGTCAGGAATCTTTTAGTTTGATATAAAAGCTACATTTCAAAATACTGGTAGTCTTTACACTAGAGCCTAAAGAAGCTAAGAAATATTTCAAGACAAGTAAATTTAAAATTCTTCAAGTAAAAGAAAGCTTCACACACAACCTATCTTTTTTACTTCAAGTTTTCCCACGCAACGTAATTAAGATTGATTGACATGCTTCGCCTTTCTTAAAGCTTGGAAACCGCAAGTTCGCTTAAGTCGGTTTTAAGGATGGTTTTCAAGTCACTTGAAACCTTCTTGAATCGTTTCAACTTTCCGACTTTAATGAGATGCAAAGTAAAGTTACTTGAGATTTTGCATAGGCCTAATCACACACGCATTTTTGGTTAAGTAAAACTTAACAGCCTAGTGTAAAGACAACCACTTTCTACACGAAAACTAAACACGCTTTTCCAAAAATACAAGCTTGAGCTTACAACAGGTATTCACACTTGCATCGATCACGCCTTCGTAAATATTAGGGAGTTTAATATGCCACGACAGCTGACAACCACGAAAACGTCGCATGAAGAGTAAACTCACATTTTTTCAGTCTCTATCGTGATTATTCCAACTCACCTACTTTGTCAAATGCAAGCGAACTCTTCTGGAGCTGAATTTCTATCAACCATATCCAAGTTCATAAAGAGAGAGAAAATTTTGTTATTGCTTGTGTACGCCCTTCACAAAACGTGAAATTAGGAATTTTCACGTGGTAGTCGTGCAGTGACGGCAAAGAAATATACAAAAAAGCGTGATGCACTTGCAAAGTTGTTGTTTTTCCTTCTCAATGCAAGCTATTGCTTTTTTTACTTTCTCGTCGCCGCTTCATCTTAAACTTATTATTTACGATACATTGTGATCCGTCAGAAACAGAATTCCGTTTCTCAGTGCAAATTGAATTGCTCCTGCTGATAGCATCCGAAACGTTTTTCGACTCATCGATAGTTCCTTCGTTTCTTGTTAGGAAAGCTTGGTGAACGAACCGGGCAACTGTGGCGAGATAATAGCCGTCGTGTACGAACTCACGAAAAGAACTCAGGAGAAACTGTTCGCCGATTGCGCACAATAATACAAAGCGTTTTTTGTGCCCAATCAGGAAACAGCATTCTCTTGACCGTTTGGAAATGGTCCGGTGAGAGTCGGTACCCAGGGGCTCTTCCGCCCATGCTTGAAAACGTTCTTCGCGCCTTTTAACCCGGCCCGACTGACTGCCCCTGGGTCTCCGAGGATGCGATAATCAGTCACAGCGCATGTAGACCTCAGTAGGTTGTATGAACTATTAGTGCGCCACTAATCTGACCCACACGCTTCTACTTGGTTCTTTGAATTATGCTAGATGATCTAATTATAAGCACATCTATTTTAACGTGAGACCTTACCTAAACAGGATTTTCCATCAGAGGACAGTCGATAACCACTGACACAAGAACACCTATAGCTGCCTTGAGTGTTGGTGCAGATTTGATCACAATCCGATGGCACATGAAAGTGGAAGTCCAAAGGAGGTGGAAGCGCATACGAACTGGATGGTGGATAGTAATCAGACGATGAAGAAGGAGCAATTTGACTAGCTGTGCAAAAACGAATTGGGAAATATTAGCTTAACTTCCTTAAAAAGTGTTCGACCTTTGGAAAAAGTCTGAAAAGTGGGGAAAGGAGAAAAAAAAAACAATGACAGGTAAGAATTTATCGCGGCCTTATTTTCTCCGTCCGATTCCAATCCTCATACGCACGATATCGATATGTCCCCAGACAGTACAAGACAGCCGACCAGAAATCAGGTTTGGAATACGTACAGAACGTATAGAAATAAATGTGGAGTTAAAAGTAACTTAAAACTTCCTTTCTTCATTTTTCCGACTCTGTATAAACCGTCTGTTTACGTTGTTTCCATGGAAATCCATTCTGGGGGGGTTCAGATTTTGCACAAGTTCCTTGGAATGGAAAGAACGAAAGGTTTACAGGGTAAACCGTTTGAAAATGTCAAGGGTTCACCACGAATCCGAAAACTAAAAATCCTAATATCTGTTATATGAAGGCATACTGTACAGATTGCTGTAAGTTAAGCATAGAACATCGTCAAACTACTTACCGCTACCACTTGGGACGGAGCTTGAAACTGCCGCTACTGAGATTTCTGCTACAAGTACAAAATAAAATGTGTTTGTTACAATTCTAAAACTGAATGCAGGAAAAATCAAACAGGAAATTTTCTGTTACTTGATGTCGGTGAAATAGCTGTAGGTATTGAAGATGCATTAGCTGAGAGGTAAATGCGCAGGATTAGATAAATGTATTTATGAAAAGAAACAAACCAGTAGGAAGCTAGGTAGTTAAAAAAAAGGGCGCATCATTACAAGGTGTAATATTGAAGCGACCTAACTTTCTTACCAAAGGAAGAGACTGAGGAAGAAGCTGTAACTGTTGGAGACATAGCTGCAAGTTAAAGAGAAAAACTCATATAGGTGAGCAAGAAAGTTGTATCTACTTTGGTCTTAAAATGAATAACTTTCAAAATGTGGACTCAAACCCTACTGACCTTACAGATTAGTTACTCTAAACTTGGGTCATGTTTTCATTTGAAAAAAGCGAACATTAAATACCTGCGTTTGGCGAACTCCTGTCAAGACTTGAAGATGAATTATAAGCTGTCAAGGAAATTTAACAGAGATTCTTAGTAAGAAAAAGAACGTGGTTGTTATACTTTTCTAGTCTGCGTGACAGACGCAAAAATGGGTAAGGGAGGGAAAAGGGAGAGGGGGTTGGGGAGAGATGAAAAGGGACCCTTTGTTTCCGCCTGCCACACAGGCCATATCTTGCCGGTTTGTTGTTAAAGATGCAACATACCTCCTCCGTTTCCACAGTAACGTAACCGGCATGTTGGGGGTGGTCCAAGCTCATACACATAAAACCCATTACAGTTACGAACACGTATATTCGTCAACCAGTGACAACAGCTACTAAACCAGTGGAAGCAGACTGTACCATTGACAATCCCATCATCCTCTGAAGGGTGCGCGGTACTTAACCATCCCGGCGCGTGCGAGCTGCAGCGATTTTTTCCAACACAACTAGTGGCCATTTGAGTTCCTGCTGCCCCACTAAATCGATACCATCCAAAAGGAAGGTTATTGTCACACTGATAGTAACCATGAAATCCGTTGTAGAAGCTTTGTGCTCTTACCGAGTCATTCAGGTAACCGTAACTGTAGCATTCTAGTAGTAATTTGAATTAATAAACAAAAGAGGAAAGAAGAAAGAATAAAAAAATGTTTTTGTCCCATTGTTTCTTTCGCTTCATTTTTTTGAATCATACAGCACCATTAAAAAAGACTACTTTCCTTTACACTACAGCAAGAATTTATCGGTGGAATCTCTTAGCTCCGTTTTTAAAACTTATTATAATTTTAAATGCAATAAATTTTCATAGCTATGTGCTCTCTTTGATCTCTTGTTAAGAAAAAGCCACCATTTTTTATTCGATTTTTTTGCGACAATATCTTTAATGTTTTGCAGTAGCTTTTTGTTTGTTTTCTTACTGGTCTCTAACAAGGCACTAAAGACACCTAATTACTTCAAAACTTATTTTGCCTGCGTCGCAGACGCTCTAAACCTTCTAAATGGTTTAGGCGAGTGCGTGGGCCGGCTGCAACGCAGGCTAAACTTATTAGGTCAAGCCATGATTTTAACTCCTTTTCAGACTATTTAGGGGAGAAGTGAGAGTTTGCGTAATCCCATCCTCGGAGACCTAGGGACAGTTAGTCGGGTCGGGAGAAAGAACGCGACGAAAGTTTTCAAGAACGGGAGAAAGAGCCCCTGGGTACCGACTCTCACCGAACTATTTCCAAAAATTCAAACGGATGCTGGCTCCTGATTGGGCACAAAAAAATGCTTTGTGTTATTGTGCCCAATCGGCGAACAGTTTCTCCTGAGTTCTTGTCGTGAGTTCGTACACGACGGCTATTGTTTCGATCACGGCTTGTCTGGCTCATGCACCAAAGAAATGCACGCAGTCAGGAAACTTTCAGTTTGATATAAAATCCCCATCTGATTTCAAAATACTGTTTGCCCGTAAAGTAAAGACGCTTTTCCAAAAATACAAGCTTGAGCTTACAACAGGTATTCACGCTTGCATCGTCGGTCACGTCTTGCGTAAATATTAGGGAATTTTTAAAAGATACCACGACGGCTGACAACCACGAAAACGTCGAATGGAAAAGGGAATTCACATTTTTTAGTTTCCTTCGTGATTATTCTAACTCGCTTACTTTGTCAAGGCTTTTAGCGAACTCTTCTGGAGCTTATTTCTATCAACATATCCAAGTTCATGAAGAGAATGAATTTTGTCATTGCTTGTTTACGTCCTCCACCAAACATGAAATTAGGTATTTTCACGGGTAGTCGTGTAGCCACAGCAAAGAAATTTGCAACAAAGTGTGATGCACGTGCAAAGTTGTTGTTTTGCCTTGTCAAGCTATTGCTTATTTGACTTTCTCCTCGCCGCCACATCTTTATATTCCTATTATTTACGATACATTGTGATGAGTCAAAAACAGAATATTCTCGGGGCAAATTGAATTGCTCCTGCTAATAGCATCCCAAACGTTTTTTCGACTCATCGGTAGTTCCTTCGTTTCTGGTTAGGAAAGTAGAAAATACAAGTTTCCTTTGCTCGCACTAGCTTGGTGAACGAACCGGGCAAGTGTGGCAAGACAATAGCCGTCGTGTACGAACTCACGAAAAGAACTCAGGAGAGTGTTCGCCGATTGGGCACAATAATACAAAGCATTTTTTTTTGGAAATAGTTCGGTGAGGGTCGGTACGCAGGGGCTCTTTCGCCCGTACTTGAAAACTTTCGTCCGGCCTTTTCTCCCGACCCGACTGACTGCCCCTGGGTCTCCGAGGATGGCGTTATCCTCACTCTTCGTCTCCTCCCTGCGTGATGCCAATAACATAAAATTGAAGGTTTGTTAATACTTATGTTACTCTAGACAGCGGTATCTTTCAGATTTTGTCGGTTATAAGTGGTAAGCATAATTAGGGTAGACCTCGATGAAGAATTAATCAAGTGGCCTGCATGAAAAAAACAAAACCTCGCTCAAGCCTAGTAGATCGCCCCAAATAAGGGAATCCGAATCCTGGGCTTTGGAATCCGGACAACTTCTTAAGGAACCCGGATCACACTAACGTTTGGAATCCAGAATTCAAGTTCCAGTGACAAAGTTTGGAATCATTCCAGTAACTGGGAATCCGGAATCCACTGGCCTCCCCCCAACCCCTCCCACCGTCCCCCGCCCTGTGTATAGTACTAATGTTACCCTAAGACAACGATTTCTTTCAAATTTTGTGTACTTTGTTTTATTTGCGTGGTACGCACAATCAGGCAAACCTCAACGAACTTGTGGCCTAAATCAGGAAAAAAAACCTCTCTCAAGCCCAGTGGACTTGGTAGAGCAAGCCTTCTTGAATTTCACTCTAAGGCAAACAAGGATATTATCTATACTTACCAGAACTCGATATAGTAAATGGCATAATAGAAGATCTTTTAGTTGGAGATATTGCTGAAAACAAACAAAATTACGAAAAACTACCCATAAAATATATTTGTTATCTTGTCGAGAAGATCTATGGAACTCGTTAAATTACTTATGAATAGTAAGATAACAGGTTTGTGTCAAGGAAATAAGACTTATTTCTCTCAAGCATTAAATCAAACGTTACAAACAACAGAAATGAATTCTGAAAATACTGTAAGGCTTTACAAGTTTTCAGAATGAACGCATACTGTACAGATTAACTATAAGTTAAGCGTAGTCAAACGACTTACCGATACCACTTGGGACGGAGCTAGAAACTGTCGCTACTGAGATTTCTGCTACAAGTACAAAATAAAACGTGTTTATTAAATTCTAAAACTGAATGCAGAAAAAAATCAAAAAGGAAGTTTTCCGTTACCTGATGTTGGTGAAATAGTTGTAGGTATTGAAGATGCATTAGCTATAGAGGTAAATGCACAGTCAGGGTTAGATAAAAATATTTATGAAAAGAAACAAACTTGTAGGTAGGTATGTAGTTTTTTTCTCCAGTGTTTTGCACTTCCGCTAGGCCTTAATATTACTTTGCTTTTGCGCATACTGAATAACGCATAATGAAGCCACTCTAGTGTATTCGTCAGTTTATGCATAGGTTGTTTAGGTTGTACTCACTTGAACAAATCACCGATGCATCTTCACTGTGACCGCAGTTTTCCACACCCCATCCTCTGTGCCCACAATCTACAATAGACCTTTCAATTCCTGAGCAGAATACATCGTCCAACCAAATTCGACCATTTCCTTGACCGAAACGTGCATACCGCGGAGCACTAACAGCGTCTGGATATCCAAGTTCACGGCAAACAACTCTCGCGTCGTTTATATCCCAGGAGTCATCACAAACAGTTCCCCAGACCCCATTGTGCAAAATCTCTACTCTTCCCTCTCCGCTCCAGTTTCCTCCAACTAACCTCAAACCTAAAACGAAACCAATAATATCAGGTAAGCTATTGGCCACTATCAGTTCAAACCTCTCTCAAGCTCAGTGGACTTGATAGAGTAAGCTTTCTTGAATTTCACTCTAAGGCAAACACGGATATTATACGTATTTTCCGCTGGTATGTTGCCGTTCTTTACAGGGCTCTCTGGCACCGTCTGATTGCTTAATATACACTATAAATTCGTCCGCATAGAATGCGTTCTTTGCCAGGCTCTCTCGCATTCCACTTTCCGACGTGTTTACCGTTCGTTTTCCCGCCCTCCCGCCCTCCGCCTTGTTAATATGTTTGTAATATTTTAGACTCATTCGCATTTTTGTCTTTTTTTGTAGGCTGATTACTATAATTGCAAGTTGTCTAAGTTTTTCTCTCGCTATTGGAACCCAGGATGTGCGGGAGTAGGTTTCTTCGTTCAGAGCCTCGAAGGCGTAAACTGCCTTGTTGTTCCGCCTGTTTGCTTAATTGTTAGAGCCGTTAATTATTTTTGTCTTCATAAAGCTGTTGCCACGGTTGTTGTTCCTTTCTGGCCCTCGTCTTATATCTGTCCAATCATATCTAGAAAATTTGTTTATTTCATCATAGATTATAATCTCTTTATTGGAAGGTATATATTACTGACATCATGATGGTAGAAAAACAAATTCCTTATTTGGATCAGAAATTAAGGTTCCATGGACATATTTTGGCCATTA
Organism: Porites rus; assembly: GCA_964035705.1. Lineage (NCBI taxonomy): Eukaryota > Metazoa > Cnidaria > Anthozoa > Scleractinia > Poritidae > Porites > Porites rus. Next base: position 24,704,026 of record OZ037992.1, read on the forward strand.
GAACGGATTTTAGGTAGTTTAGATTATAATTGTTCTTAGGAGACGCTGATCTCTTCTGCTGCTGTATTCAGTAATATGGTCAGCACCTGGTTTTATGATTAGACCTTTTGGAGTTGTATTTGCTGGTCCTGAGGCTTTTCCTTGTTCATTGCTTGAATATGAGACTCACGAGAGGCACTGGCCGTTTTATTATTGTCCTATTGCGTGATCATCGATGTGTTTCGAGAGGCACTGGTGGACATTTTCTGGAGGATTGATTCTAGTGGCGCTGACCTCAAGGACTCACTTTGGCAAAAAACAAAAAAAAGATGAAAAGATCGCTTGCCCCTTCTTTTACTCATTTTTTTCCGCTTTTGTTTTTCTTAATTCCAGGCTTTTAACTCTTATCCTGCATAGAATTGAAGAATCTGCCAGATTGTATAAAGCCTGACGCCACTGAAATTGTTCATTTCCTCATGAGATCTAGAGCCGATTCGACTGTTAAGAGATACCTAAAAGAAATTCAAAGACATGTATATCCATGAAGATATTTCCAGAAGATTAGAGGTTACTGGTCATTTAGGCATTAAATAAGAATGTTATTTTCTTGAACTATTAATCGTTCAAATGTACTGTTTTGTTAGTCTGTAATGAAACCACGTCGGTATGGAATGCCTGAGCGTCCAACCATCAAATGGCGTTGTTTGTTTTGTATGTATTATAATGTATATGTATATGTAGACATTTAAGAGGAAAATAACTTACGTTTGTTTGAGCTAAGCGAATTAGAACGTAACTATACTTACCAGAACTCGATACAGTAAACGGCATAATAGAAGATCTTTTAGTTGGAAATATTGCTGAAAACAAACAAAATTACGAAAAACTACCCATAAAATATATTTGTTATCTTGTCGAGAAGATCTATGGAACTCGTTAAATTACTTATGAATAGTAAGATAACAGGTTTGTGTCAAAGAAATAAGACTTATTTCTCTCAAGCATTAAATCAAACGTTACAAACAACCGAAATGAATTCTGAAAATACTGTAAGGCTTTACAAGTTTTCAAAATGAACGCATACTGTACAGATTAACTATAAGTTAAGCATAGTCAAACGACTTACCGATACCACTTGGGACGGAGCTAGAAACTGTCGCTACTGAGATTTCTGCTACAAGTACAAAATAAAACGTGTTTATTAAATTCTAAAACTGAATGCAGAAAAAAATCAAAAAGGAAGTTTTCCGTTACCTGATGTTGGTGAAATAGTTGCAGGTATTGAAGATGCATTAGCTATAGAGGTAAATGCACAGTCAGGGTTAGATAAAAATATTTATGAAAAGAAACAAACTAGTAGGTAGGTATGTAGTTTTTTTCTCCAGTGTTTTGCACTTCCGCTAGGCCTTAATATTACTTTGCTTTTGCGCATACTGAATAACGCATAATGAAGCCACTCTAGTGTATTCGTCAATTTATGCATAGGTTATTTAGGTTGTACTCACTTGAACAAATCACCGATGCATCTTCACTGTGACCGCAGTCTTCTACACCCCATCCTCTGTGCCCGCAATCTACAATAGACCTTTCATTTCCCGAGCAGAATACATTATCCAACCAAATTGGACCACTTCCTTGACCGAAGCGTGCATACCGCGGAGCACTAACAGCGTCTGGATATCCAAGTTCACGACAAACAACTCTCGCGTCCCTTATATCCCAGTAGTCATCACAAACAGTTCCCCAGACCCCATTGTGCAAAATCTCTACTCTTCCTTCTCCGTTCCAGTTTCCTCCAACTAACCTCAAACCTAAAACGAAACGACAACACCAGGTGACCTATTGGCCACTATCAGTTCAAATGTACCCTAAAATTTCCTTAAATTTTAAATAATAGCATATTCATTGCGTATAGTTTCCAATGGCCAGTAAAAGAATAATCAATTGTAAGTCAATTTGTCTACGAGTTCGAGTTTTCTATGCGTGAGCGTGAAAAGTCATTAAGGAGATGTAACCAGGCCTTCGCCGAAGGCGGACGTGTTCTTGGTAGCTCCTTTAGATGAAATTCAAAACTTGTAAAATAATGTAATCAACGAAGGCTGCTTGGCTTTCATTCGCTTAAATAACATGGGAAAAGAAGACGCCCGAGCCAATAGTCGTAAACGGTTAAGGGAAAGCGGCTCACAGACTGACGGGGAAGATGCGTTCGACGAAGCCGACGGCCATTGTCGTGGGGCTTTTGCCAAACTAGATGAAGTCAGTGAAAAGCTCGACAAAGTGCTAACAAGACTCGGCGAGTTAGAGGCTATGCAAGGTAGAGTGGAAGAATTGGAAAAAGAAAATAAAAGTTTACAAGAAAGCCTGAACACCGCTCAAGCCGACATCGACGACCTAAATTCGTCTTCAACCGCCACGTGTGCAACACTGGAAACCCACGCAAAGAATCTGGAAGACCTCAGTGCTGAAATAAAACATCTTGAGTGCCGCAACATCAAGTTAGAAGCATACACAAGACGTGAAAATCTAAAAGTGTTTAATATTCCAGAAGGAAGAGGTGAGTCAACTTCTGCTGAAGATCAATTAAAAAAAGTGATGCGCGATAAACTTAAGATCCCAGAGGAAGATATCGAACAGATCCGTTTCGAACGCGTTCACCGCATCCCTACTAAGAAGAATACCAGTCAAGGACAGAACTCCAAACCTAGGCCTATTATAGCTAAATTTAGCTTCTTTCAAGACAAGGAGTATGTTTGGTCTTTTGTTAAAACTTGAAAAACACTAACATTTCAATCGCGAATGATTTCCCCCGGGAAGTTGATGAAATACAGAAAACGTTATATCCCATCTTGAAAAAGGCCAAACAGAAAAAGCAAACAGCCTATTTCAAAGTTGATAAGCTAATTATAAACGGGCAAATCTACAGAGGTGAAGAAACAACCAATCTCCCATACTACGGTCTCATTATGGACACAAGAAACAGCGGAAACTAAAGCCAAAGCGGTCACAGCGCGACAGCACATCAATAGTTAAGTTTACTTTAAGGTTTATGTGTGTAATAAGTGTTAAACTATTTAACCCTCCTTGTTTAATTAGAAATGTGAGTGCACTGGAAACTTCTTACTTGATATGTTACTGTATGTTTTTCTGTAGATTAATAATTTGTTTTAGGGCGAATATTATTGTTTATGTGCACTATATTTTCTTGCACTCTGCTATACCATCGATTTCATTTTCGTTTTATATGACTTCTTCTTTAATACCACTTCCCCGATTCAGCTCTAATGACCGATCATTCTCTTAATCTACTATCTCTCAATGCGAGGGGACTAAACAATTTCAGAAAAAGGCTAACAATTTTCACGTGGTGTCGAAAACGAAACTCGGATATAATATTCCTGCAAGAAACTCATTCGACATTGTCAACACAGTTAAAATGGAAAAACGAATGGGGTGCAGAACTTATTTGCTCCCATGGGAGCTCAAACTCTCGAGGTGTTGCAATCTTAATTAAAAAAGGTCTTGATTGCGTTATTCACTCTCAAATTGTAGATACATCGGGGAGGTATATCGTTGTTAAAGCCGCTATCAAAGATAAAATGTATGTTCTCGTAAACATTTATGCACCAAACAAAGACGAAGACATCATTAAATTCCTCAAAAATGTGTTATCTAAGCTGCAGACCGAAAATTTAGATTCAGAAGAAAATATTGTGATTGGAGGTGATTTCAATTGTCCTCTGAATCCTACACTGGACAAAAAAGGTGGCATAATGACGCCTAGGAAATCTGTGATAAATTTCATCAACGATGTCCAAAGTCAACTAGATCTTGTAGATATATGGAGAGTTAAAAACCCGCAAACTAAAAGTTTTACCTGGAGTCAACGATCTCCGCCGATATTTTGTCGCCTTGATTATTGGTTGATTTCTAACAATTTACATGACTGGGTCAAAGCCACAAATATAATCCCCGCCATCAGAACTGACCATTCTGCTATCTATTTAGAATTTGGGAACGTGGACAAAGAGGCTAAGGGTCCTGGGTTCTGGAAGATGAACACCTCCATATTGGAGGATGATGAGTACATTGATGACCTTACAAAAATGGTACCAATTTGGATCAAGGAAGGCCGAAAAGAACTTTCCGACCACCGTAACATTTGGGACTGGATAAAATATAACATAAGATCTCATGCTACAAAATATTCCAAAAAGAAAGCAAAGGAGAGAAACGAAAGAGGATCAAAACTTGAAAAAGAATATACTGAAGCGAAACAGGTTTTCGAAACAAACCCCAATGATTCGAATGGCAACAATTTAAATGCGGCTAAGGATAAGCTCGAATCATTTTATGATGAAAAAGTCAACGGAATAACAATCCGTGCCCGAGCACGTTGGCATGAACACGGCGAGAAAAGTACCAAATATTTCCTAAACTTAGAAAAAAGAAATCATGTAAAAAAGCATATAAGGAAACTAGTAATCAGCGGCGTCGTAAAGACAGATCCCTATGACATTCTTCAAGAACAAAAACGTTTTTATCGAGAGTTATACAAAAGTTCAAATAGTGATGCGGAAAACCGTCAGAACATAGTAAAGTTTCTAGGGAATTTGAATATACCTCAATTAACCGAAGAACAAAAGTTGACCAGCGAAGGCAAAATTTCAGCTGAGGAATGTTACAATATCCTCGACAGCTTTCAAACCAACAAAACTCCCGGGAATGACGGAATTCCTATAGAATTCTACAAAGTGTTCTGGCCTTTAATAAGCGATCCTTTTCTTAAATGCGTGAACGAAAGCTTTGAAAAAGGTGAAATGTCTTGTTCTCAAAAACAAGCGGTTATTACTCTAATAGAAAAAAAAGGAAAAGATCGTTCATATATTGAGAACTGGCGTCCAATCTCTCTCGTAAACGTTGACACAAAAATTATGTCTAAAGTGATCGCCACTAGAATTAAAAATGTTCTTCCAAATATTATACACCATAACCAAACTGGATACGTGAAAGACCGATATATCGGCGAAACAATTAGATCAGTTTTCGATATTATGGATTTCACTGCAAAAGAAAGTATTCCGGGACTAATGATATTTATTGATTTTGAAAAGGCATTTGATAGCGTAGAATGGGAATTTCTTCTCTATTGTTTGAA
>OZ037992.1:24711659-24734159 GCA_964035705.1 Porites rus
AGCTTGATTGACATACATGAAACGTAAACTGTTACAAATACTATCTCTCTAAAAACAGCAAGTCTTCCCTTAGAAGAGTTTCATCAATGACCGTCCTCGCCTTTTTCTGGAACTGACTGAATTTCTGGAGACATGTCTGAATTGAAATTCATAAAGCTTTGGCGCTGGTCGTTGTGCCCGGATTTAAAACTGGGCATCTGGAAAGGGACACCTTGTGCGTCAGCAGCAAAGAAACTGAACGGGTTGAACTTGCTCGGGCTGCCCAGGTGCATTAACAAAATAGTTTAAGTACAAATTTCTCTTCTGGAATCAATAACTAAATGAAAACCCGTAACTAAATGAGAACCTATCAACCTATATACAAATGTAGACCTATTCTCGGACCAATAACCAATAACTAAATGAGAATTTGTTAATCTATCCGCAAAACGCCATCTACAATAAACCATAGCAACGACTGAGCGTTGAGGAATATAATTTATCAGTATAGACAGTAAAACAAGGAGGCTAAATTATTGGGCTGCCTGTGTTCGTGGGATAACTTCGGCTTTGCCAAGACACGCCTTCTGGGATTTTGCCACAAAGCTATGTTGGGTGGAGAATGAAACTAAGCAAGCTGGAGGATGAGACAATGCTAAGCGGGCCCAAAAGATTTCAAAGGATGAACAATGTCACTTGACATATCTGTCAATAACGTACAGTCTGAATATGTAAAAAAATAAAAAATACGCTAAAAAAGAGGCCGGCGCCCCACATTCCCAGTCCCGATGGACCCCCTCCTTAGCATTAACTAAATAAACAAACATTGTTGCTTGTATCAGTTTCTGAACTCGTGTAGTAGTTATTGAACTATATTGTCGTTCTTGAACTTTTATGTCTTTGTTTAACTGCGCAGTGTTTAAAACTGAATTTTCACTGGGTTTTAGTAATGCTTATGTCATTTTCTGAACTCATGTAGTTGTTATTGAACTTTGTTGTCGTTCTTGAACTAAAGTGTCTTTATTGAACTACAAAAAAGAAAACTTTGATGATCGACTTCATCATCTGGTTGTTTTTGTTAACTCCAATCGGCTGCCGCTTGTACCAAACTTCACCCAGGAGAGGTAAAGTGGACCGGTTATGCAAAGTTCGGGAGGAAGATGCTAAAGGAACTCTTTGAAGATTGCAACGGGGCACTTATCATCTCCAGCTGCAAAACATCTTTGGTAGAAAACGTCGGGGTTTTTTCAGACAGTCCAGACTGGCGTGTTTTAGTTGGATTCTCGATAAATTCAATATACTCCATGTTGTTTTCGTCCAAGCAGAAACGGTCATATTAAAACGTAGACCATGCAGACAACAGACCGTGCAGACTGTGCGGACTGATAATTTTTTTAAATGTATCATTTTTATTTATTATTTTTTTTATCCTAATTTTTCTCGCTTGTGACATTTTAGAAAAAGAAAAGAAAAGAAAAGCTAGAATTGGTATAAAAAGGCGATGGTTTGGTGAAAAACTTACTTCTTCCTGAGTGTAAAGTCAGTATTAGTATGGAGAAAGGTGAATTGTGTATTATAATATCTAGTTTCTCCCAACCCTTAGTAGTAATTTTCCAAGAGTGACACAGGGCTCTAGAGACGAGAGCTCACACCAGCTCTTCCAAGATGGTGGCATATATATGGAACGGATTTGCCATCATAATTTTGGAAATGCAGGTCCAGAAGTAATACGCTAGTGTTTCAGTTGGCTTTTTTAATGTAAACATAATACCTGCCCTGCTCACTGTCAGTTAAATATTTGAGAAATATAATCCTGCATACACTGTATCGATGATGCAATTAGGACTCGATAGCAAATGAACCTTTACTTTCTCCGTTGCTTGTAGTCCGACCGACCCTGTTTTGCTTTCTAGAAAGAAAGAAAAAGAAGGACGAAAGTCTGACTGCACATGTAAGCTATGGTGTATACCTGACCTTAATAAATTTGGCGACCTGTTGTTAACTGTAGACTGTTTAGGAACACAATAAGCATAAACTGTATTTTTAGTATACTTCAAATTTATCACACTACAATTAACAATTATTCTTTTCAATCTCGGTGAATAGTGGCTGTTATATTTACCGTGTCGCGGAGCGGCGAGGTAAATATTCCGAAAGCCACTATTCACCGAGATTGAAAAGAATAATTGTTTTAGTTTATACACACGAAGTGATCTCAACAAAAACAGAGAGGAAACCATTTGCGCCGGGCCAGCAGAACGCCTGAAACGACACTCTAGAAATAACATTCGCAGTTTTTATCCGTTTGATTTTAACGGTTTTTGGCGGGAAAATGGGGTCACAAGATTGAGAGCAAAATTTGAATTTCAATTAATGATAACATTCACAGTTTTTATCCGTTTCAGTTCAAAGTTTGCAGGATGGCAGAACTTTGTATTCGAAACAGTTGTATGATTTTTGTTTTTCGATTTTAACGGTTTTTGGAGGGAAAATGGGGGGTCACAAGATTGACAGCAAAATTTAAATTTCAATTAATGATAACAAAAAGGCTATCTTGAAAGAGTATGACGAGATAGAATCAAATGTGAAGAAAGTTTTCTAAAAGCTCTTTTGGTTAAGAAATTATTGAGCTTTGATTTTTGAATTTCCCGCCATTTTGTTGCTATTTTTAGAATCAAAAGGGCCTTTCAGAATGTTGTATCTCTTAAAGCAATTGAGCTTTTCAAAAAGCTTTTTTGATTCTATCCCGTCATGCTCTTTCAAAATTACTTATTTGTTAAATCATTAGTTGAAATTTGAATTTTAGTGTCAATCTTGTGACGTCATTTTCCCGCCAAAAACCGTTAAAATTGAAAAAAAAATCATACGATTGTTTCGAATAAAAAAATCTACCATTCTGCGAACTTTGAGCTCTAATGGATAAAAACTGCAAACGTTATTCCTAGATTGCAGTTTCAGGCGTTCTGCTAGCCCGGCGTGATTAAAAAGTACGATTTGATGGACCGATCAAATCACACTAAAGTTTAAAAATAGATCTTTAATTTGCAGAATTTTCAAACATGGCAATTCACAAGTATATCACTTCGCAAACGATAGCGTAATGGGTTAAATCGAACCGTTAAAAGTTTGGATTGTTTCCTTACCTGAGAAGAAAAGTATAGCTTTGTTGTTTTCCGTTGACTTGCAAAGTTTATAGCCAAAAAGGTTTGTTGTGTCGTTCTTCGCATGAAGTGCTGACAAAAATGCCGGCTCGGTTGCTCGAGGTAAGACGTCGTCTTCCTGTAGCATTCTTTTTCCTGTTTAGTTGAAACGTAGAATTTCTGCAAATATTTGCTTTCAAATTTGTTTGTCATAAGTAAACTTCGATTTTTGGGCCAAATTTTTCTTGTTAGGAAACGATGAGTTCAAGAAACGGCCTCTTCTACGCCAATAAACAAGAGTTGTAAACAAATCCATCGAGCACAAAACTCTACAGTAAATAACTCTACAGTAAATGGGAAAAAAAACTTAGTTTCTTAGTAGCAAGAGAAAAACACCAGGCTCAGTAGATTCTGTATCGACATGCACAGTTGTTGTATTGTGTGAATGAAACCCTCAGTATGTTAGGTACACAACTGTAAATTTCGCTTTTAATTCGATTTCATTCCTGTTGAACAACTCGTTTCTTTTGTTTGATATGTCATCTTGAAATAATTGCCGCTGAGATTGTATGTTATCAAAAGCCGTTTTCATCCACAGCCACATTAATTTGGCTTATAAAACTCCGTTCATAATTCGCGACCTCAGATCTGGCACAATTACAGCCGTCGGGCAAGCGAAAGATGCAGTCCGTGTTCGATCTGTAACACAGTTGGAACAACATACTTTTTACTTCAAAATTAACTGTGGGTTGATGCAGTGTTGTCCTTTGTGGAATTAGTAAAAAACTCCAAAGCATTGCACAAGTGAGTTAACCAGTAAAGTAAAGTAAGTAAAGAGCTTGATTTTCAATATTTATTTACCCGCTGTCGAGGGCCGGGACTGGGTTGTTCGTAATCAAACTTATGATATGCAGCCAACTGTCAAGATTACAAGTAAACTTGAAGACGTCGCATGAGTGTATCACCTTTTTCTTTTTGTTATTAGGCTTTAAGCGGATATTTTTAACCCGATAGAAGTCAGATAACTCTTCCGCGCTGGCTACCGCCATTGTTGGAAGCAATTCAAATCGCCCTTCTGTGACTCAGCATGTGACGTATGATCATGGCTCTGCTCTGATTTGATATTACTGAGAAGGCATGAAAAATATTCCGCGAAAGCTATTTCTATAAATAATTTTTCGTCGGAAAGGGTTGACTCCAAGGGCTTATATGGGAGGTGGAGGTTCCAAGTAATCGGCTCCTGTTCAAGCATATGCGATTAAGTGCGTTAATTGAGCAAATTTTCGGTGTACACGGCGTACAAGAAATGTTCCTACGACTTTAGAATTTCGTTTAGTTATTTTAACAAATTAAGTTTCATGAACTGTAGTGTGGATCTTTCAACTTTGAGCCATAAAAACACATAACACATAAAAACACATAAAAACCGCATGCAGCGTTCAAGTTAAACAATTATTGCTCGAGGCTTTCCCGGTAGCACTGCACTTTATTTTTTTAAAGTAGTGATTTAGAAAGCTAAAAAGGAAGCTTATATCCTTCCGATTGATTTCATTAGAGAGCTTAAGCAAAGTCAAACAAATTCAAGCAAGTTTTGAACGAGCAAAGCATTTCTCTGCACGTGTACGATGCAGGCTTTTCTGTCGGATTTTTTTTTTCGTCGCTGCATGACTAAAAATCTTCTTATGTTTTATTAGTACAAATGAAATTATCCGATTATTGACAATAAATCTAAATCCTGCAGCTGAAGAAACTAACCCTTGGGTCAACTAACAACTAATTTCATTTTGTTGTTAACTGTGCGCAATATAATTATGCAACACATATTGTTCTATAACAACCTTTTTACAATAAAATTGTTTTTTAACAATATGGGAGACAGCGTGGCCGAGTGGTTAGCGCGTCGGACTCGCAATCCGGCGGTCCCGTGTTCGAGTCCCGCTCTGGCCACTTGCTGGATTTGTGCTTGGTCGTCCCGAGTTCAAATTCTCGGCCACGCTTGTAAATAGCCAACTGGTTGCCTTCTGCCAGTTGGGGTTTTTAATCCTGTTATGTTGTATTTGAATTATTTGTTTCTAAATATTTGAGTGGAGTGCCTGTAAATTAGCTGACTAGCTAAGTGCACCTTCCACTATAAACATGCCTTTAACCTTTTTTTTTTTTAACCTTTTTTTTTATGTTAATCATTGTCATCATCATCACCTTTTTTTTCTCCCTGGACACTAACTCATAGAAGTCTGTAAAAATCTATGGTCTGCCCGGAAATAACTCACTTCGCATATCGAACGCACTCTTTAATCTATGATTACCCCTCGTTATAATTATGGATCCATGCGTTAACCCTCTGATGCATTACATACGTAAAAGCAATTCGGAATCGATACTTTTGGTCAGCACAAGAGGTAATAATGTTTATTATGTTGCATTCTCCATTGGGTTTTGCTGTGTGTTTAAGTAATGTTGAAAAGACCAAACGTAAAATATGTAAAATATGTAGTAAGTGAGAAGTTTTACAAAACGATATGGCATAACCGTTAATGGGGCATGGATATGTGACGGCATTCACTATGGCTGCTAATGGCTGCTATGCAATATTTCTCCTGCGGTTTAAATATATGACTTTTTCATTATCACAAAATAAGTCTAGCGTAAGAATGAACAGCTACTGAGAATAAGAGGTTTTGTCTCAGAATTGTTTCATTATACCTGAGAATAACCTTGGGTTGAATCCAGCCTCCCCACTCCTCCTGCCCTCCCCCCTTCACCCTGAAAGTCTGAGGAAAACCTTTCTCAACTTGTGCTTCTATAATTAACATCATTGGACAACTGGCTACGTCAGGTCGCCCATTGTGAATTAAAAATAGCGTTCCGATCACTGAAATACTCTACTTCTTTCAAGTGCAACAACACTTATAAAAATGGTATCTATTAACTCGCTCAATTAAACGAGCTTTCGGAGAAGGCGAGGTGTCTAAGGCCCGTTTCAAACGTCGTGCTACTACCGTGCCGAACTCAATTGATCGAATTAAATTCGACTTTAGCACGGCAGTAGCGCGACGTTTGAAACCAAGTCGTGCTACACGGCAGTAGCTCGACTTGGTTTCAAACGTCGTGCTACCGCCGTGCCGAACTCAATTCATAAATTATTAGAATATATTTAAAAGTTTGCTAAACCGTTTCTTTATTTTTGTGTTTTGTTTTCGACAACAGCCGTTCTATTCGACTGAATTAAATTCGACGTCTGAAACCAAGTCGTGCTAGTGTCGTGCTGCAGTCGAGCTACAGTCGAGCCAGCTTAGCACGGCAGTAGCACGACGTTTGAAACCGGCCTAAGGGCCTGTTTACATGGAGGTGGGGGACCCGAGGTAGGTGAGGTAACCTGCTTTGGTGGGGCAAAAAAATAACCCTCCTTCTGACATACAATCTTACAACCCCGCCATCCTGGGGTGTACTTTCGCAAGATTATTGAATGGTCGCTAAGCACGTAAACAAGAAAAATGCTGGCAAACCACGAATTTTGGTGATTAATGCACTTCTACACTCCCTCGTTGCTCTTGCTGCAACCTTCAGTGCAATGGCTTTCTATTGTTAACTTTAATAATGATGAAAAGCCACCGCCAAAGTGAATTTTGCGCGAATTTGATGTATCACGAATCCGAAACCCCGGCCAGGCGGGTTTCCCCACCTTGAAACGTTTAAATGGTAAAATCTGACCACTGCTGAGAGGGTAGCCCGGTCTGGGTCTCCCCACCTATCATGTAAACGTTATCAAATTAAAATGAGAGATTATATGGACAGGCGGGTTACCCCAACTAAGCGAGTTACCTCACCTACCTGGGGTCCCCCACCTCCATGTAAACAGGCCTTAACTCCTCAGACTCACCTGACAAGTTTGCCCTGACCGACGGTGAAGTGCTTGGAGTAACGGATGCACTGGCACTCACCAATGGCAATAAACTTGGCGGCGCACTAGATGAAGCTGTGTAACTTGGACTGATTGTTCTTGTTGAAGCTGTGGATTTTTTTTAAAATAGCGTGAATATCATGAGCCTTGGCGCGAAATTTGTCAACGAATTTATGACATCTTTTTAAGATCAACCGTAGCAGCCAGTGTTGCCTATTAGCTGTGAAGTCAGTAAATGTCATATATTAATATTTGCTTTAGTACTTTATGTTCTCCTAGATTGCAATTAGTAAAAGTGGGTACAGTGGAACCTTGCTAGAACGAACCTCCCTTTATTAGATAAACACCAATGAAATACCAGGTGAACTTTCGCGCGAAAACAACATATCTTCACACGTGAAAATAACATGTCATTTTCACATGTGAAAAGATGACCGTTGCTATGGCTACATAATAATCGCGCCTTTCGCAGCAAAAAACTATTTAAGTGAAATGGTTTGGCATTCGATTCATTGGTGTTTATATAATAAATAGAACATTAAATGGCCGCTTGGAATAACGAAATTTCTCTTCTCGTGTTGAAAAACACTCGAAGAGAAATTTCGTATCTCTGCGCGGCCATGTAATATCCTCTATATATAATATATAGTAACTCTAATCCTCCAACCTACCTTGTGATGTAAAGGTTGCGTCGTAAAACGTTTCTACTTCATCCGGATTGAAATAATACGATCCTGCCAGAAATGATCGAGCAAAGCTGCTTCTATAGCTGTAGCCGCTCGGCGGACTGTACGTATGGCCAAGATTTGTATAAAAATTGTATCTACTAGGGTAGACTAGCAAGTCAAAACCTCCTCCAAAAGTGGGACCATAATAGTAACAAGTGTATATGGAATACGATTGCCTATAGCCATACAATCCTGTCTGATTCAACTTTACAGGTGCCCATCCTGGCTTGTTTACCAGCGAGAACAAAAAGGCTTGTGGATCGTACTGATAGCGGCAACCAGAACCTAAATAAAGAATACAAAGAATTTAACAAACGGTCTCTATAAGGCCACCATGTTCACTAATACGTTTCCCGAAACCTCCGGCGTTTTCTTTTTAGTATAAACCCATTGAAAGCTCCGGGTTCACATATCCAACTTAAGCGTCTCCACCGAGCCATCAAAAGAGCATATCTGGTGATAAATGTTCGTTCCAGGTAGACTATCCTTTTTGTTTTTAATTTCCCGCGCTGTTTTTCCGTTATGCACCAATCCAGGTCATGCATAGTTGCAGCTATGAAGTCAGCGTTTTCGAAAATCTTTGATTTTGCCACTTCACAATAAAGCGATAAACTGCGTTTTCCAAAGATACCACAGTCGAGTACGTTTGTTTTTAATTTCGCTTATGATCGTTATAATTTGGACCAAGGCCTACAAAAATGCACGTGTTTAAAAATGAAAACGTTATTAAACTTTAGGATCTCAGTTTTATGATAAAAATGAAAAGTTAAACTCACTGTTTTCACATTGCCCAAAATACACTTAACCCGTGATCACCTCTACCACCCCCACCCCCTCGCACAGAAAAAAGCATGAGCATTTTTTTTTTTTCGCTTTCTCTTGGTACGACAGTAATAACTAGGAGAAATTTTAAAAACTATATTATGGGCAATGTGAAAGTGGCGCATGGATTGTCACGAACGCCTAAAATTATGTTTAGCATATGTAAAACAAGCAACCAAAGAGTTAAACTCGATTAAAGTAAACTGTGATACTTACGTATACTCCATGGTAAATTGGTGTAGCCTCCAAAGATATACTTTCCAACCTTTACAATAGTAACTGTTGGTCCTTTCTCGTCACATAAGGAATGGAATCGACTGCTACTCCAGCCATCACGTGATGCTCTCCAGCAGAGTTTCCAATCACTTTCATTTCTTCTGGGTTTTATCCAGTTGGTTAAGTTAGCCAAGTATTCTGAGTTATTTCCCACAATGACAGAATTATTTAAGCCAAGAATCTCTAAATGGCAAAACAAACAAACAAACACCGAAAGACCATAAAAACAGAGGTCGCAACATGTAACATCCAACAATGTAGGGAGTTGTTGGCCAACAATGTTGCGTCCGTTTGCACGGGGCTTAACACCTTTGGACAACTGGTTACCTCAGGTCGCTCATTGTGAATTAAAAATAGCGTTCCGATCACTGAAATACTCTACTTCATTCAGCTGCAACAACGCTTATAAAAATGGTATCTATTAACTCGCTCAATTAAACGAGCTTTCACAGAAGGCGAGGTGTCTAACTCCTCAGACTCACCTGATAAAAGTGACAAGTTTGCCCTGACCGACGGTGAAGTGCTTGGAGAGACGGATGCACTGGCACTCACTAATGGCAATAAACTTGGCGGCGCACTAGATGAAGCTGTGTAACTTGGACTGATTGTTCTTGTTGAAGCTGTGGAATTTTTTTTTAAATAGCGTGAATATCATGAGCCTTGGCGCGAAATTTGTCAACAAATTTATGACATCTTTTTAAGATCAACCGTAGCAGCCAGTGTTACCTATTAGCCAGGGCGTAAGAAGCTAGGGCGTTGAAACGCTCATACGCGCTCTCTGGTTTAGCTGTGATGCGGAGCAGGACTGGAACTAGTTGGCCTTTCCGCTCTCGATCCGCTGTCAGGGCAAGAAAAATGGCGCCGTCTAGCTGGAGGTACGTTCGGATTTATTGCTTTATATCATTGACTATTTTCCAATTCCCCATAATACACTCTGTCTGCCCCCCAAATTTTGTATAACTTATTGTCTTAAAATGCTCTTGGGAAAATGCAATACTCCCAGGAGCATTTAAAAACAATGGTTTATGCAAAATTTGGGGGGCAAACAGAGTGTATTATGGGGAATTGGAAAATAGAGAATTAGATCGCTGCAATCTATAATTAGATTGCAGATATACAGAAGATATTTAGGAGATATTTTATAGTTAGTCTTATAAGTTAAGGTGTTTTTTCGCCTTTTATGTTTATGTAGTGTCAAAATGGCCTATCGAATATTACAGGTTGAAGGTCGCGTTTTATCTTGCCAGTCAAAACCAAATGATAATAAACGGCTACAAAAAAAATATGTAATGGTTTTATAAATTTTGTTTGTGCATGCAAATTTTTAGAGTGAACTTTAATGAACCTTTAAGGTTTTTTTACTTCTGAAGTGACGACTTCATAATGGCGATAGCAAGATTTTTGTTTTGTACGTTGGCGTTTAGCTTGTTAGTAAAATAAAAGATTTCAGTTGTCCAATTTAGCGATTTTTCTTTTTTTAATATACACAAAGATGGTAAATGATTTTTTTTAGTTACAGAACCGCGACCCAAGAAGGTTCTGACTATTTTTAAAGTTCTACTTGAAAATTGCATTCGAATGATCTCGTGTGACAGTCTTTACATAAACAACAACAAATTCTGCTTCACTGTGGTATAAATCTGAAGGTTGTATTGCACAGAAACAGAATATAAAATGAAGCCTATGGAGAAAAATCCCCAGAAAGATTCCACTGTAAAATTAAATCATAGAATGTGTTTATTTGTTATTATAATGATTTTTTGCAGGACAACAGTGAGTGCCCGGCCTGAAAGGACTACTAGAACACACACTGAAAGATAAACGAGTTCATAATACCGTGAATATGAAGGAGAACATGAAGAGGTCTTAATTTGATTGCAAGTAGAATAAATTAAGACTGCTGTGTAACATTGTATTTTTGTCGTCAGAGGCTTAAGTGTGGTGTTGCACAAACTACGGTCAGCTCTCAGATGGAAACTACATATACTGGGACTGGCACAAAATTTCTGTATTAGTGGACAGGTGTAACTCTTAGGGAACTTTCCATTTGTCAGAACTGACCGGCCAGCCCATTCCCATTGTAATGAGAATTTCATTTTTAATCAAAACTGACCATCCAGATCTGTCAAATCCTAAATATTATGCACAAAGGGGATGGTTTTTCAGCAAAACCTCTTGGAAAAAGCCTATTTCATTTCCAAAATGTCTGGTCTGACTATGGTCCAGCAGCCCAGTTCTGACTTTTGGAAAGCGCCCTTATAGAGATTAAAAGAAAATGACTGAAGAATAGTAGGAACCAATTCGATTTCCTGGGGGTGCCTTATCTTTTGATTGTACTATTGCATAGTATTTCTAGCATTATATCCTCTCTCTTAATTTTATATATATCGTAGACAAGGAAACAGGAAAGTATTTTGTGAATCAAGTTTGATTAAGCATGGCTGCAGTTAATAAAATAATTTAACCAAGAATGAAATTGAATCATACTGGACATGAAGTATACAAGTGTGCTAGGGTTGCTGGTCACACTACAAAGTTTGTTTTTCAATGGTTTAATAGCTGTTACAGGCCATTTGTATTTCATTCGTGCATAATTCTGTATAATTTTCTTGTTTGCAATATACTTTTGAATTTGTATGTTATATAAATGTTTTATGTTATATCTGTAAGATATATATATATATGTCTGGTTTCAGTGTAAGACTTATGAATGTTTAGTTTCTTTTAAGTTCCTTAGTATGTCTTGCATGTGTAGTTTTCAGTGACCATTTCATTACAAAAAGCTGTTATTATCAAACAAAAATATTTTGCTGGGCTACTCATTTGTGTTCTTGCGACCTCTTTGTTAGTTTTTCAAGGGCAGTTAATTATATTTTTTTCACATACTTACCTTCATTTCAAAGTAGTATTAGTGTACAGGATAAAAAATAATGATGATTTTATTATGTTTTAAATTTACCCGGACTTAAGTTTTCACAATCTGTCCAACTGTAATGCTCAATATTGGAGATAGCTCAATAAGGCGTTTAGAGAAGAATACTGATGTACACCAACAAATCCAAACTTTAATAGTGAAAACAGATCATCTGGCCTTGAAATTGGGCAGCAAAAAATAAATGCCATAGCAGATGATGAATTACACAACTTGATATTAAACTGAAGTAGAGAACCGATAATATTAGTCTACAAATGATGTCAGTGCTATCATCTAAGTTGTGATGCCATTTTCTTACCAAGTCACAAAATTTTAATACAGGTCACGGAGGTGGAACTATATTCAATACAGACATTGTTCGAGGGGGAAAAATTGAACAAAACAGAAAACGAACGTGAGAAAAAAATAATTTGCAATTGTTCCTTCGCTATTGCTCGCAGTAAATGAATGCCACGGGATAATGGCTAACGTTCGCAAGACAATCTCTCTGACCGACGGTCCAGTGTAATGTCCGTCATCTTGTTTTGTCTTTTTGGTAGTACCCAGACCCTTGCAGCACAGCTAGATCACTCGACCCCGCTCGTTTCAACGCCCTAGCTTCTTACGCCCTGCTATTAGCTGTGAAGTCAGCAACTGTCATATAATTATTAATATTTGTTTTAGTACTTTATGTTCTCCCTGATTGCAATTAGTAAAAGTGGATACAGTGGAACCTCGCTAGAACGAATCTCCCTTTATTAGAAAAACACCAATGAAATACCAGGTGAACTTTCGCGCGAAAACAACATATCTTCACACGTGAAAATAACATGTTATTTTCACATGTGAAAAGACGACCGTTGCTATGGCTTCATAGTAAATCGCGCCTTTCGCAGCAAAAAACTATTTAAGTGAAATGGTTTGGAATTCGATTTATTGGTGTTTATATAATAAATAGAACATTAAATGGCCGCTTGGAATAACGAAATTTCTCTTCTCGTGTTGAAAAACACTCGAAGAGAAATTTCGTATCTCTGCGCGGCCATGTAATATCCTCTATATATAATATATAGTAACTCTAATCCTCCAACCTACCTTGTGATGTAAAGGCTGCGTCGTAAAACGTTTCTACTTCATCCGGATTGAAATAATACGATCCTGCCAGAAATGATCGAGCAAAGCTGCTTCTATAGCTGTAGCCGCTCGGCGGACTGTACGTGTAGCCGAGATTTGTATAATATAAATTGTAGCTAGGATGGATTACCAAGTCATTACCTCGTCCAAACGTAGGACCACTAGAGTAACAGGTGTATATGGAATGCGATTGGCGATAGCCATACAATCCTGTCTGATTCAACTTTACAGGTGCCCATCCTGGCTTGTTTACCAGCGAGAACAAAAAGGCTTGTGGATCGTACTGATAGCCAACGCAACTGTAACCATAACCTAAATATAGAATACAAAGAATTTAACAAACTATCTCTGTAAGGCCAGCATGTTCACTAATGCGTTTCCCGAAACCTCCGGCGTTTTCGTTCTAGTATAAACCCATTGAAAGCTCCGGGTTCAAACATCCAACTTTAGCGTCTCCACCGAGCCATCAAAAGAGCATATCTTGTGATAAATGTTCGTTCCAGGTAGACTATCCTTTTTGTTTTTAATTTCCCGCGCTGTTTTTCCGTTATGCACAAATCCAGGTCATGCATAGTTAGCAGCTATGAAGTCAGCGTTTTCGAAAATCTTTGATTTTGCCCCTTCACAATAAAGCGATAAACTGCGTTTTGCAAAGATACTAAGTCGAGTACGTTGGTTTTCAATTCCGTTTTTGATCCCTATAATTTGGACCAAGGCCTACAAAAATGCACGTGTTTAAAAATGAAAACGTTATTAAACTTTAGGATCTCAGTTTTATGATAAAAATGAAAAGTTAAACTCACTGTTTTCACATTGCCCAAAATACACTTACCCCGTGACCACCTCTACCAACCCCCAACCCCCACCCCCTCGCACAGAAAAAAGCATGAGCACTTTTTTTTTTCGCTTTCTCTTGGTACGACAGTAATAACCAGGAGAAATTTTAAAAACTATGTTATGGGCAATGTGAAAGTGGCGCATGGATTGTTACATACGTCTAAAATTATGTTCAGCATATTTAAAACAAGCAACCGAAGAGTTAAACTCGGTTAAAGTAAACTGTGATACTTACCCCATGATAAACTGGTGTAGCCCCCAAAAATATACTCCCCAACCTTTACGATAGTAACTGTTGGTCCTTTCTCGTGACATAGGGAATGGAATCGACTGCTACTCCAGCCATCACGTGATGCTCTCCAGCAGAGTTTCCAATCACCTTCATTTCTTCTGGGTTCTATCCAGTTGGTTAAGTTAGCCAAGTATTCTGAGTTATTTCCCACAATGACAGAATTACTTAAGCCAAGAATCTCTAAATGGTAAAACAAACAAACACCGAAAGACCATAAAAACAGAGGTCGAATTAAAAAGGTCGCTACAAGCAGATGTATGCACGCACAAATATTGGAGGCTTCAATGTGTGTTTCCCCATGATTTCACCGTTCATAAAGTGGTATAACCTATAAAACCCGGTGTCATCCCCTATAGATATAGCCTGTAGCTATCTTCGACGAACACCAAATTCTAACAAAATCTCGTTCAAGCCTTATCGTTTTCAGGTTTTCTCTTCCCTGCTGCTTTACATCAAAGATGGGTTAAAACTCATCAAGTAATGGTCCGTGAAAGAGGTAAGGCAGGCGAACGGCAAAAGCAATTAAAAGGTGCTAACTTTGACTAACTTTAACTTCATTAATTTCAATTAAATCAAGAATTCTGATTGGCCGAAATCCAAAAATTGCCTAGAAAACAGGGAGAAACGTGACAAAAACAACTCTTTTAAGCTTTATTTTCCCCATTCCCCTGTCTTTTACCTGACGGCCAAGTTTTAGCATTGTTCTATGCGCCAATCAAAAGTTTCAGCGGAAAACGTGCAACACACGCCCGATCTTGTTGTTACCCTATCTAAGATGCCAACACTTGAGATGTTAGGAAATTTGTCTTTTACCCGAAAAAATCTCGTCAATTTCCTCGTTAAAAATCTGCATTTTTCATTATTGACTATTTATTTCAAATTTACTGTATTCTATCATCGGAGTGATCGTCAAAATGCTCTTCAACATGGTTTGCTGCTGTTGTCGACATGCCGAGTCGCCATGTGGAAACTTGGGCCCGGTGTAGTTGCTTTCGTTGTCAGGCTGTATCAGGGGGAGATCGGAATAATTGTGGCGCTAGATAGAAATTGGAGTACAACTGGGCATGAAAGGAGAAAGCAAGAGATTTGTTGTTTTTACGAGGATGAATTTATTTCTCGAAAAGATGTAGAACACTTGAGCTTGAGGTAAGCTGCACTGAACTCAATAGATTTTCGCACCTCCGAGCGCATTATGTGTTATTCATTTGCGTTCGCCCTTCCCATATCCCGTCTATCTTTGCCCATCTCTCATTAGATTTTATTTCTCTCTAGACTGCTTCTTCTGCAGCTCAAATATATCAACTTCACATGATCATAAAATACGTCTAGCATTAAAATGACGGCTACTAAGAATAGGAGGTTTTGTCTCAAAATCGTTTGAAAATATGAGAAAAGCCTTAGGTAGAATCTAAAAGGACAGAATCCGTATGCTCTTCACTCCCCTCCCACCCTGAACTACAACAACTCCAATTTAAACACTTATGCAATTGGAATCGAGTATCAAACTCGCTCAATTAAACGAGTACACGGAAGGTGATTCATGAGGTGTTCAACACTCCAGACCCACCTGGTGTAACTGGCACGCTTGCACTGACTGACGATGAAGTGCTTGTTGAAACCGATGCACTGGCACTCACTGATGGTGATAGACTTGGCGAGGCAGTAGATGAAGCTGTGTAACTAGGGCTGATTGTTCTTGTTGAAGCTGTGAAATTTGTTATAGATAGCGGGGTCAGTAGTCGAGGTTTATATTGTCTCCTCAACTAGCAGCACGCTTATGTTTCTTTCTTGAAGATTTGAGATTCAAAATCATAATAATTAAAAAATTACGCCAACAGAAATTGTGACAATTAACATTATGATCATAAATCTAGCGCAAAATTTATGAAAATTTATGAATTTATGAAATCTTTAATAGATCAACAGTCTAATTTTACCGTAGTTACCACCGTACACGTCCGCCATGCTCTCAGTGTTAACGTTCATACAGTGAATGCTTGTGGCCCGCCGTATGAGCCGCCTGCCCTACGATACTTCAACATCCTTGCCTGTTACCCTTAGGGACGTTTGCCCGGCTAATTGCTTGTGCGAATCCTGTTTGAGGACCTGTCGCATTGGTAATAACCGGAAGGACCATTGTCAAATTCCTGATCCCTTCTATAACCTCCCATGTATGTGTGGATTGAATTGACCGTCCAAAGTTGCCTTTTTCCCCTTTGGAAACGAGTAAAGGATCAAAGAAAGGCTGATGACGCCATGTGATGTCAGTTGATTTGCTCAGCCCAAGCCTTCTGGTTATTACTTTGTGTTTTGTGGAAGTAAGCGATGTACCTAACTGTAACAAACTCATAGCGAGGCAAATTTAATGAACGTTCTGAAGATGATTGGGGCGTTCTCAGCAACGGCAATTCTAATTCGTATCTGCAGGGATTTTGTTAGTCTCCTCCAACAAAGATAACAGTGCTAACTTTTCTGGTAAAATAACTTTCCCGAGAAAAAAAGCAGCCCTTCTTGTCTAATAAACTGATTAAGAGACATTTCTACCAGTCACGTAGTGTTGTACACGAAGTTTTGTACGCGCCATCGTCATACTTTCCAAAATGCGGATAATTCTGGCTTTAAATGTCACCTTAAGCAAAACCAAATTGACACAGCAAGTTTGTAAAGATTTTTTAGGTTTCAGCCGATGAGGAACTGGGTAAATAAAGAAACTAACTTGTCAAGGTTTCAATTTAAAATTCGTGCGCATGCCTGCATGATGAATAGTGCATGCATTGAGCAAAACAACTTGACGGCACAAGTGTGGTTATATACACTATACGCTCCTGCAAACACGCCTCTCGGCCAATCAGAGCGCGCGTACAATTTGTAGTTATTTTATAAACATAGATGTGTCCGGTCATCACAACTTGAATAGAATATCTTCGCAGCACGAAGCGTTTAACGCTATTACTATATCTTTCCTAACAAAAATTTTGTCTTAACATTTTTCGAACGGGTAGAGACCCGTTATATCCCGGACTTTAGTTCCATAACTCACGGAAGTCAAGATCACAGCTAAACTATCGGGCGTGAGTATCAGGCTGTTTATTCACCGCTGTCAGACGGGAGATGAAGGAGAACACTTAAAGCTCACTTGACCAAAGTACCTTCAAGGATAGTTACATCAACTTTTTCTAGTATCCTGAAATATCTAGAAAGAACGTATCAAATCAGGAAGACAAAGTTGTTGTCCACTGCGTTAATTAGGCAACCACCTATGACTTACATTCATGTAGATACCGAGGCATCAATATCGATGTGGAATGGACTAAAAGAAATTCAAATTCAAAGTGCGTCAGATTTTGTTTCAGTAAATATAATAATACATGTAACGAATTGCCACCTGTTTTGTTTTCGCGCAGGTTTTTACTGACAAGGTGAAGTTTTAGTAAGTCATGATGAGATTGTGACTTGTTGTGTTGATCAAGAATGTGCTTACAAATGCAAGTCTTAGTCTCTATTAAAGTTTTTTTAAAGAATCTTCGTCTGTGTCGTGTGAGGTGCGTTTGTCCCCCTGAGATGCATTACAAGAGAATATCTCTTAAGCATTGTTTAAGCCCGATTAACTCACCAGCAGTAAGCCACTGTGTTGACGAGGACATGGCATAACTCCACGAATTATAATAAAAACTACGTTTTGATCTCGAAGGAGACCCACACTCGTTTATGTCTGAAAAGAAAAAAACAAGGTCTTACACTCTTCTGTTACTTAGAGGCTGATTACATAATTGGACTGTCCGGCCTGGTTTGCCGGGAAGATCTACCGACTGAGGTGACCGAGGTCCGGATCAGCTAGTACATTGAGCGGGCACCAGAGTAGTTGGAAACAGTGCAGCTAAGCAGTGTGCTATCTGCTGCCCGATTTCTGGTTAGTTTCCCCTAATCGGACTGGCCCCGAGACGAACTTGATTACATAGATAATTTCCAGCTCGGTAAGCGGGGATCTCTGATGTAATTAAGAAGTTACTTTTAGTTGGATTTATGATCGAGACCTCGCGACCAACCCAAGTCACCCGTGTTTTCAACCGCTTTAAATTAACCTCGGTTGGGGCCGGAAGTAGAATAGAGGGGGATGCCTTTCTTTAAGGGTATCTTTCAAATTTTTTCAAACAAATCTTTATAGTATTTGGTTCATTATTTATTCAAAATAATTCCTGTACTATTGACGTCATCAGCCGGGGAATTTTAACCAATAAGAAATTGAATAAATAATTAATGTGTAATAAGGAAAAGCTTACTATACATACCGATACAGTTGGAAAAGTCAGGTGGAGCAAGGGCATTGCCGGTGGGACAAACACCAGCAGTAAACTGCCAGTCACTTGTGTTAGTTATTCCTGGTGTGGGTGGTCCGTCATAAGAACAACCTTGTCCAACCACTGCACCACGATCCATCAAAATGGCGTACGAGCCGTTCATACTTAATGCAGCATAAGGCATTGCGAACTGCAGGGTGGTACTGTTAATTATGACAAACTGAGAGATTGTATCAACTTTATGAACTGTGTGACCACTGGGAAGAAGAACCAGCCGGATATAGGAAGAAGTGCGAGGCTTCTTTATCTGTATTTTTAACCAAAAAATACGTCAACAGCTGGCTTTGTTATGTGAGCATGCAAGATTAAACGAATCTGTTTTCGAATTGGCTACGAGCGGGCAAGACACTCGTTCGGAATCCATCGATTTTTTTCTGAAAGGGGCGTCTTTTGTACATAGTAAACCCTTTACTTAACACACTGGTCAAGTTTGCTCATAAATATGGTCTAAAACTTGGCCAATATTCTGCTTTAAACATTTTATTTATGAAATGATGAGGATGCTGATGCTTGTCAAATAAATTGAAGGAGGACTATGCCAAGCTTATCAGTATTTCAACCAACAATTTAGAACGTTAATCAGAATACTGTACTTACCACGCGATCAAACTGTATGCTCCACCATATATAACCCGGCCCGCTGTTTTTGAGGGGACTTTGTGGAGTCTGGCTTCCCCAAATGACTCGAGGTGTACTACCTACAATTAGTATGTACACACTCAGTGATCTTGGTGATTTAAGCAATCTGATTGGTTCGCTATCTCGGACTATTCAACAATATTCACCTCCTAACGAGTGGATAATGTGTGAGCTCGGTGTTTTTCCCTTTTTTTTAGAGAACGATCTTTTAAAAGTCGACAGAATCCTAGGGTTGACTTTTTTGGGGCAAGAAAAGACTTCGAAGGATTCAAAATTAAACGGCGTTTTTCCATTTACTGTAACTGAGTTTTGTGGTCGATGGATTGTTTTCAACTCCCGTTTATTCGCGTAGAAGAGGCCGTTTCGAGAACTCACCGTTTCCTAACAAGAAAAATTTGGCCCGAAAATCGAAGTCTATTTATCACAAACAAATTTGAAAGCAAATGTTTGCAGAAATTCTACGTTTCAAGTAAATAGGAAAAAGAATGCTACATGAAGACGAAGTCTTACCTCGAGGAACCGAACCCCCATTTTTGTAAGCACTTCATGCGAAGAACGATACAACAAACCTTTTCGGCTATAAACTTGGCGAGTCAACAGAAAACAACAAAGCTCTTTTCTTCTCGGGTAAGGAAACAATTCAAACTTTTAGAGGTTTCATTAAAGCCATTACGCTGTCGTTTGCGAAGTGATAAGCTTGTGAATTGCCATGTTTGAATTCTACAAAGATCTTTGTTTAAACTTTCGCGTGATTTGATCTGTCAATCAAATCGTACTTTTTAATGGTTTCCTCTCCGATTTTGTTGAGATCAGTTAGTGTGTATATACTAAAACAATTATTCTTTTCAATGTCGGTGAATATAGTGGCTTTAGGAATATTTACTTCGCCGCTTTCACGGCTGGGTAAATAACAGCCACTATTCACCTCGATTTCAAGGAATAATTGTTAATTAGAAAATAATTCAGCTCTTTTTGAAATAATAGTGAAATAAACTCAACAAAATTTGTGCGTCAGCAATAGCAACAAAAAATCTCAGCAAATTAATGCTATGTGTAAAACACAATTCCAAACGTTCCTCACCATCGCCATCTATTCGGCCGTTAGATAACATTTGTGTTATGTGAAGCAGCGTTCACAATTGGTGCCCGGGCACGGTGCCAGCGGTACTCGCTGGGCACTAAATAAATGTGAACCGCCCTTTTTTCAAGTACCCCGCTAGAATTAGGGCACTTGTAAGTAGACACCGTCTGTATACCGTTTTTGTTAGTTCTGCGGCAGTCCACCGTTTGTACTTACTAGATGTACTCGCTGCTAAGCTTATGTTTCAAAATGGCGCCTGAAAAGGCGAAATGGAGTGACTATCTACACAGTGACATATCGGGTACTAAATGTGTGAACCCAATACCATTTTGTACCGGTAATTAATGAACCGCGTTTAAAAGAGAACCTCACTATAAGCAATCTTTTAGTATCGCTTCTGCTTTTATACCTTCGTGTTTGAGGTTCGATTTACTTTTACGACCGACGATTAAAAGGTTGACTTACTTATTCCCACGAGAATAGTTACGCAGCGCCATTCAGTTCCCATGCTACGAGAAAAAGGGAGAAAAGAATAAGCATTCCTTGATGTAAAAATTGTATCCTGATTGGGCAACGTTTACAATGCAACATCGGGAAAGGTTTGAGCCCAGGAGTCATTTCATAAGTAGTGGCCACTGTCAGCAACAGTCCTATTACAGGACTATGCGGCTAGACTGGGCCAAACGTCAGAAACGTAGTCGATGTTCCATTGCTGATCATGAGATGAACCTTGTTACCTTTTAACACCCATAACAAGGCAAAAACTTTTCTCTAGACCAGGTAAATGTTTAAGCTAAATGTTCTAAACAAAATCTGGCTAGCCAACGTATAAGCGTTAAATTAAGATGAATCTCACGAAGAAGATCATAAAGTCATACGAAATTAATTTGACAGACTGAATAATCAGTAATGCTAAAGGAAAGTGCTCATTTAAAAGAAATCGATTCCAATTCTTACTGAATTTTCCAGGAATTTCCGAATTTCATCCAAGGCCTGAAATTTATTCATGTTCCTGG
Organism: Porites rus; assembly: GCA_964035705.1. NCBI lineage: Eukaryota > Metazoa > Cnidaria > Anthozoa > Scleractinia > Poritidae > Porites > Porites rus. The sequence continues at coordinate 24,732,777 of OZ037992.1, forward strand.
GACAAAATATCAGTTCTAAAAGCTCATTAATACCGTACACTTAATAAATTTTGCTGGAAAATCTCGCGCAAACACCTAATATTATTCTACATGTATGCTATTAACTATTCGTCCTATATCAGTCAGTTAGTCAAGTAACTATTTTTTCGCCTTCTCACCCCGAGGAGTCAACTGCTTTGAAGCAAAATGACTGCTGTCCTACTTGATATTGGCTGGGGTACCACGTGACATTTCTGTAATAGGCTCCTCCATGGAAACTTAAAGAAGTAAATTGCATTCCAGGTGGAGACGAAGTCACTATCTCCACAATGCTGAAATTTCAAAATGAAATAAGAGTTAAGAATTTACAGCAACGCGTTGGTCGATCTTTACATGTGTTGGTTAGTTTCTGATCGCGATAACCTGAACGACAATCTTTTTATATTTCAATTAGTTCATATAGATCTGCATCAATTTAGGAGCTCTTCAGGTCCACAGACAGTGAGTACTATCAGTTGAATGTTGGTAGTTATCGCCCGGTTAGCTCCGTTAAAGAAGCGCCGGTCTGCCGAGCGGGAGGCTGCTGGTTGAAACCCCGGTCGGACCAACACCCAGGGTCATTAATAAACTGAGCAGAAAGTGCTGCCTTTGTAAAGACATGTACAACGGTTAGACTTTCTTTCTTTCTTTCTTTCTCAGATAAGGACGATAAACCGTAGTCCCTGTCTCCCAACCCTTGCCTACACAAATTCTGTGGGACGTTAATGAACCCACACACTGATCGTGAAGAGTAGGGGACGTAGTCCCGGTGTGGTAGTCTATCTCTTATATGGGGAGGGACTGTTAGTGGCCCCGCGCAGTAACTGGCGCTATGCTATTGCGGTGATCCTGCCAAGAATTGGCCAATCTAATATTGATAATAAAATAACAAAAGCCAAGTTTGACTACATTAAGACTGGCTTCTTTGCAATCTAGAGGGGCACAAAAACCTTAATTGCTTCACCGGCATAACGGGTTTGAGTTATGGACACAAAGAGATAAGTCATTTGATTTTAACACAGACCGTTATTTTAAATATTTATCCAAATAAAGTAAAATAGTAAAATTTAGTGACCTTTTTGAATAGTCTGCAAGTGTAGCTTCAATGACAGCTCTGTACAATGAACCAATCTGCACTTCGGTGCATTCTCCATCGTTTGGAGTTAAAGGAGTAAATACAGGAACATTGTTACAAGAACCAATATGGCTGCTTATTATGACAAGAAACTGCAGCCCCACAGCACTGAATGGAGTAATGTTGTCAAAGTTTGTAGTTCCTGATGGAAAGTCCTCTAAGGTCAGTGCAACAGCGTAAGTACCAGCCGTTCCGTTGCCATTATACGTCAGCAAACATGTTTTCTGCAA
>OZ037992.1:24739159-24771659 GCA_964035705.1 Porites rus
CTGGCATTTAGAATTAAAAAGGCTAGTTTTAAATTCAATTTGTTGACTTTTTTTTATTGATGGTTATTCATATAATGCAGGAAGCACAAAAAGAAAAAAAAAAAAAAAAAAAACCGATTGAGGTGATTACATTTTAAATGAAAGCATTTTGCATTAGAATTTTTTACATCTGTCTTACGCATGTTTTGCATTTGCTTTCAATAACTTGCAAAGCAGGAAATAACTCAGGTCCACCTAAAGTTATATCAGTTTTGTCAGAATAAAAATGAAAAGCTTTTTTTTGTTATCTCCCGCTTGGAGCCGCCATTGTTGTTCTTATTATTTACATTCCGTCGTATATGCCAACTGTATGTTGGAAAATTTACGTTTGTTCGGTAAACTTTGCCCCCAGGTAGCGCAGAAAGGGAAGTGACAAACGTCTTAAAGAGTTCCGCGACTTTCCAGATTGATATCTTTCAGCTTCTTTCATATCTTTTATTTTCAACATTTAACTTTAAAACGTGGCAACTTTATTGACTAAGGCGCCCGTTTAAGCGTTGTTCATGAATATTCTTGTTATCTGTCGAAAAAAAAGTTAACTTGTCGCTGTATCAGTCCAGTCCGAATAGAGTATCGATGCATTCGCAAAACGCCTTTTCAAGGGGCTAGAATATAGAGTGGTCCTAATGTCTTTTAAGTGGCAAGAACAATTTGCTTTGTTTCTCGCAAGCCGTGGAATGTCTATGTTTATGTGGTATGTAAACTTGAGAAAACTTTTAAAAAAAAAACTGTCTGGAAACATCACATTAAGCATCTCCTGCTTTATATCCTGTTTGCATTACACATGACATTTAATTAATTTGATAGGATTAACTAAAAAAAAATACTTCACAAAGTCTATTGCCAGGCGTTTGCTCTTGATTTGCTCCGATTTGATGAAAAAGTACTCATGTTTTGATATAAAAATTACACATTTTGTGCAATATCATTTGCAAATGAATGCAATATGAGCGCGTTTCAATGAAAAAAGAAGACTGTCACAAGCTACGGTATCGTTTTTCTATAAATAGCCGAGCCTTTCGTCTAGACCTTTTTGTCTAGGCATGAAGGAGGGCACCGATCCAAGAGAACAAGAAAACTTTTTTTAGAAAATATTGTCATGCACGCATTAACCACTATTTCCCACCAGCATGAGAGTCTACTTAATAGTTTTAATAGCCAACCAACTTAGTCTTTGTTTTGATTCAAATGATTTCTTAGCCTAGCTTATAACAAGTAATAAGATGATTGGACATTTCATAATTACAGAGGTAGAGATGGGAGTGATCCTCTGTCAGTTCTTGGAATAGACAGGTAAAAATGGAGCTAAAATAGATAGATTTATGTTTCTCTTATAGGTTACAGAACATCGCTTTTTTCTTCTTTGAGGGTTAATCCATTTTTCTGCTAATAAATATATAGGCCTATAACAAGCTCTGTAGTAACCTTCAAGAAATTATGAATGATTGAATTCCCCACCTCCTCTCTTCTCTCTTCAAAAAAAGTTTGTTCGGAGAATTAAGTAGAAAATGGTAAGGAGTTATTTGATTGTGACTTGAAACTAGCAGCTCCACATGCAAATCGTAGGGGGTTTGCTAGGCTGTACTTTCCATTTACAGAGATAGAAAGAGTAAAATGTTTTAATATTTCTTGACATGTGGAATGAAGGTTGCGAACATATTGCTAAACCGCACACATTATACACTTAATGTCAGATCCCGAGGGAAACAGTTAGTTTTGTTTCCCGAGAGTCCTGATGTTTCCTGAGACACCTGGACTCCAGGGAAAACAAAACTAACTGGTTTCCCGAGGGACCTGTGTTTTGTTATTTTCCTAGACTTTCACTTCAACAGCAACAAGAATAACCGGAGCGAATCAAAACAGTCGACTCGGTACTTATAGCAACACAAATTTAATTTCAAACCACTGAATGAATGATTTACAAAGTACTTTCCTTATACTATCTGCATGTTTTTTCTCTACTAGCTGCTATTTCTCTTCTGGGATAATTTTAAAAATCGTTCCTTTTCAGCTTGAGGCTTTGTGTTTGTGTTGTGCTCATTCACGGAAAAAAAAAAAAGAAAAAAAAAAAAAAAACAGGTAGTGTTTTTCCCGTCTTCTGTCACACCACTTTCCACCATGCTTTGATCACGTGCTGTGATGTATCCCGAGAGGCGCTTGCTCAAATGTATCACAATCGGGATACATTTGATTTTAGTCAAGGCCACGTGACCAGAAATCAACCTTTGTCAGTCCCTGTTTAGTTGAGTGAAAGTCTAGGAATATAACAACGCCTTTTGTTTAATCTGCACAGCACAGTAAATTTTTCCTTTAAAAGAGTCAGTCAACGTCAAGAAAGACGTCGATGAAGTTACATGGAGTTGCTTTTTGATGACTCAGTTTTTGCGCCGAGGCACATTTAACAAACTCATGTTGGTTAACGATAAAACATTGACGTGGAGTGTAAGGCAGTGTAAATCCTACCGTGTCACTGTAAGAGTCTACGGGAGCCCAGGCGATGTTTCCATGCCGGAAGTGCGACGCTCTAGCCAAACACAGCCATTGGACAACAACAATGAGAAGAACATCTGATACATGTCGGCATTTCATGATAGATTTCACTTTGAAGCACAGAGTCTGGCGCTTGAGTTGTCGGCCTCCGCAAAGAAAAGCTTGGGAAAAGGTCGCTACGCCAAATTCTGAGAAGTGTCCAAAGGAGTGCCCTTTTACCACTAAGGCTGCCAATTACATTTCTAGTGTTTATTCAAACCAATCAGGCGTAGAGTTAAAACCAATCACAAAAAAGATTATTGTGTGTCGTTTTGACGTAGTACATCTAATTGTTCGTAGAATGTGACGTTTTTCGGGCAAAGCTATTCAGGCCATTATTGCGCTTCTGTGCGGCTCTGTCAACTTTCGCTATTTCAAAAATCATAGGGCAATTCATGAATACGCAAAAAATCTATGGGATTACCTTGTTACAAATCCTGTAAGTATTATCGTTATAAATTTAAAATACATCTCCGATTCTGATTAGCCAAAGATTAGGCGCTGCTCAATTTGACACTTCAGACTTTCACAGCGCGACAACGGCCGCCGATGAGCTTTTAGGCGCTAGGTGCAGACGAAATAACCGAATTACGGATTCTGAAAGGGTTGGAAATGATAGTACACTAGACAAAACTGTTCTGGATTGACAATTTATCATACAAAAATAAAACAAGCCAAGGAACCTTAATGATGTTTTTGTCCTTTAAACTTTATTAAATTCCACACATGGAAAAATATTTCCATGACGATCACGCAAGGAGGACCTGCGTTACGGCGTATGCAAACTTGGTAACGAAATCACAAAGGTATGCAAAATCACGTGATTTCTAAGAAAAACGAATCACAAAACCAAGTGTTGTTGTATTGAGAATACAGTAATAACCCGCATATAAGAACCTAGAACTTTCGAGGTCAGGCTGAACAGGTTCTTATATTTTAGGGTAGTTTTTCATAATTCAGGCTGATTATAGGTTCTTAATAGGTTCTTATTTTTCAGAGGTTGCTGTAGTGTAATCATTGACAGAGATATTCCACTACTAATTCATAATGGTTGACAATAAAACAATCAAGGTCCAAGAAGAACATCAATACATTTCTATATTTTATTTCATAAGATATTTAGATTTTAAATCGTCTATATTGCACTATAGCTTTATGGAAAAATATTTCTAGTGAAAGTCCAAACAAATGTAAATCAAGAAAACGTTACACAATAACTTTTCGTCAGGATTACCACACATTTAAAATTCAGAATTTTGACCATCAAATTAAAATTAAAGTGATTTTTTTTTGTATAAGAACCTATTTATATTTGCCAAGCTGAACAGGTTTTTATATTTTTGGGTATTTAAATGCCAAATTTCAGCCTGTAGGTTCTTAAATCACTAAGGCCCGTTTCAAACGTCGTGCTACTGCCGTGCCGAACTCACTTGATCGAATTAAATTCGACTTTAGCACGGCAGTAGCGCGAGGTTTGAAACCAAGTCGTGCTACTGCCGTGCAGCACGGCAAGCCTTGCCGTGCTACACGGCAGTAACTCGACTTGAACCCCATTTACACGCGCTAAAAAATCGGCACGGCAAGCCAAATGTTTGGCACCGTGCTGACGATTTTAAGGCACGACACTCCCAATTTTCGACGTGTAAACGTATCGGTCCCAAATGTAATGTGACACCAGTGCTCAAAATTTTAGGGGTGCCGAGACTACTTCCCGGAGGTAGTCTCGGCACAGGTAAAGCCTGGTTTCCATATGATCGTCCGGATCGTCCCGATCGTCCCAGTCGTCTCAAAAAATTTTCAGACGATCGGAACTATCATATGGAAACGCTACCCAGACGATCGCAAACGACCCGCACGACTGAGACGACCTTAATCGCTTGGATAGAGTTGAGTTCTATCCGGACGATCGGGACGATCATGTAAATTTTGAAGCGATCATATGGAAACGCTCTCAGACGACTGAGACGATCGGGACGATCGAAGGCTATCCCGAAGTCATCACTTTTATTCCTGTAATCGAGAATAAATTCAGCCCGGATGGCGCTGAAGCCGAAAAAATAATACACAAATGTTCGCAGCGCGTATGGGAGTTATTTGAAATTAGAGAAAGTCCGTGACATCAAGTTTTCGAAAAGATACTATGTCTTCGGGCAACTCTTCTAGCTTCTCAATGTCGCAAAATCAAGAGAAAAAGCAGATACCAAGGTACGAGGTTCGATTCACGAATAAACACCATCCATTTATGTGGCTTGTTTTCAAAACACGCGTAAAAATTCTATTGTCTGACCAAGAGACATCGCTGACGGCCCCGCGTCCCTTCGTTGCCTTTGAGGCGATCGAGACGATCATATGAAAACTACCAATCGCCCCAGTCGTCCGGATCGTCTCGAAATATTTTGAAACGAATGGAAACCAGGCTTAAACGAGGCACGGTACCAAAAATTTGGCGTGCTGTGCCGATTTTTTTAGCGCGTGTAAATCAGGGGTTCAATTGGTTTCAAACGTCGTGCTACCGCCTTGACGAACTCAATTCATGAATTATAAATACATTAGAATATATTTAGAAGTGTGCTAAACCGTTTCTTCATTTTTGTGTTTTGTTTTTGGCAACAGCCGTTCCATTCGACTGTCATTGTGTGAATTCAATTCGACGTCTGAAAACAAAAACAAGTCGTGCTAATGTCGTGCTGCAGTCGAGCTACAGTCGAGCCAGCTTAGCACGGCAGTAGCATGACGTTTGAAACAGGCCTAAGTTCTCATATGCGGGTTTTTACTGTATCGTGACAGGTTTGTGGTTTTTTTGAAAAGCATTCGACGGGAAAACAGAAAAAGAAGAAAAATATGGCACTTTAATCAGACTTTCGTCGTCTTAAAACTCTTCTTCCCGCAAGATCAGTCTTCCATCTGTTTTGAAGATGGCCTGTTGCTGATGCTTCGTACCAGCCACGATGCTGCTGTGTTAAAGTGTAGTCAGCCAAGAACTTCAGACAATTCAATTGGGGCCTCTCGAATAGTTGCTGGACCATATATCTCGGCTCTTCTCCCAGGAGGTTGCCATTTTCTCACGTTCTGTTGCATAAGAGCTTGAAACACTTTAGGATTTGCCTCGATCGTAGTCCGTCAGTGGTGGTATTAGAACTTGAATCCTTGACACTCAAAACTACTGATGTATCAAAGGATTATAGTGCTGCATGTCAATGACTTGCTCCAAGTTGTCTTCGCTGAAAGATTTATTTGGAGACAGCATGATAACACGACAACACTTCGTTTTCTCTGAAAAACATGGGATTTGTTTTTCTTAGAAATCACGTGATTTTGCGTACGCCGTAACGCAAGTCCTCCGTGCGTGATCAACATGAAAATATTTTTCCATGTGTGGAATTTAATAAAGTTTAAAGGACAAAAAAATCATTAAGGTTCCTTGGCCTATTTTATTTTTGTATAATAAAACGTCAATCCAGAACAGTCTAAAACATTATTGTTAAACTAAAAATATGATTTTAAGCACTCAAAACGTTTATTATTAGGTGATTTAGCTTCAGAAACAAATCCACGCACTAATTCCTTAACGGAAAATTGTTTTAGACCGGAGAAATTGGCATTGTTTTTGGTGGTTTTTAGGGCTTCCCTTGGCCAAAAACTAGGGGGTGGCCAATCTCGGGAGTGAAACGCCGTGAAATCTTGTTAATGTCACCAGAGTTAATCTTATCAGCTTGGTTTTAAATGCTGAAAAAATAAAGGAAATCGGATAACCCCAATCTTTTGGCACCGCCCAGTTTTCTCTGACAATGGCTCTTAATTTCCTACCTGACATTTCTTTTAAGTTAAGTCTGAGCCTCAATGCTTTTCTTGTGTTTTATTCCAGTAAGCCTCAAAGCCAAGAAATAACGGATGATTTGTTTGTTTCTCGAAATTGTCCCCTCAAAGAAATTCGAATTTCCCGTCTGCAGTACACTGGAGACGTACTATCAATTAAGGTGGCTCCCTAGAGTAAATTGGCCGTGCGCATGCATTCGCAGCCTGAGCACTAGTATGGCGCGAGTGGAAAGATCTGAAAGATCGAGACAATTCCCGAATAAACCCTGAAGATTGTCTTCACTGGCGGGAGCTCCTCGGTCACTTTATTTCTCTTACATTTGATTTGATTGAAGAAATTCTGGAAGTGGCTTCAAGACAAGAAGATTTTCTTTGTTTTGCCGACTCTATCACATTGTTTAAAAACTTATCAGAAAAACGGTTTCCCACTTAACTTGCCTCCTAATCGGAGAAACCTTTCCATCAACGAGCCAACATCCTTGTACTTTTTCTTGTTTTAAACGTCCTTCAACGCACACGCAAGATGCACTAGAAAATGTTTTTGCACAACGAGAAATAATTTTTACTCACAGATTGACCCTTGACGAAAGGAATAGTTGTCCGTCGAGACCTACACTGTAAATGAAAAAGATCTGTTTCAGCCCCAAAGTGTCAATTCAGCCCTGCAGGCCAAAGTCTGATTCAGCCGTCCTTGGAGCCATTTGAGCACAATTCAGGCCGAAAAAGCTCTATCAAAAGGCTACTCTAGCCCACGGTAGGGCCCATTTCAGCCCTGGGACCAAATCAGCCCTAGCTAATTGGACTGTATGGGCCCTGATTTAAGGGAGCCAAATTAGACCCAAAAATAGGACTGTATTTTACTCAACGAAACGGCCCTGTTTTTAGGGCTAAAACAGATCTTTCTGATTTAGAGTGGTACGGTCTTGTACGTGTGGGGTCGTGTAGCTGAGGACACGATGTACGATTTATAGATCGGCGCCATCTTTTACAGCAGACTTTTAAAAAACTTTGCCGTCAAAATTATCCCTAAAGAAGAACAAGGTTGAAAAAGTATCCGGAAGTGGGCTGTACACTGCAAACAGTGTACAGAAGATTAGGAAATGAAGGGCTTATTGCGATCCTTGCACAACCACTGTCTTCATCTGCAATGATCGCCATCCTCCGAGTGACCATCACGGTTCTAATTCTAGCTACAACAGTCAAGCACTTTGAAGAAAACATCCAGTGTTAGGTATAAAATTGAATCCGCTATCTCTCCTTTTTCGACTGGCGAGATATCACCATAATGATACTAATAAACGGCTTCAAAACAATAACTTTCGTACTTTTCGAAGAAACCACATGTTTTCGGTAGCTTTGTGCATTATGCACATGAGGGCGTGATGGCTCGTGCGTGTGTTTTGCTCATAAGACCCCGAACCACGCGTGGTTTTCGGATTTTTGAGACGTCAACGTAGTTAATTAACCGTGAATTTCTCGCGCTTCCTTCGTTAATTTTTTTGCAACATCGCCTCATTTCCTAACAGTTGCAGTACCTTCGCATTCTTCGCAGGAAGAATGCGAAGGGCCCTTAACAAAAGAGGAATGCCTAAATAGTCTAAAAACTATGGCATCGGACGAAACTCCTGGGACTGATGGCCTTCCAGCCGAATTTTATAAGGTTTTTTGGGAAGACATTGAAGGCTACTTACTTAATGCACTTAATGGTGCATATGAAAAACGTTGTTTATCAATTTCTCAAAGAAGAGGTCTAATTACTCTCTTACCAAAAAAGAACAAACCGGCTAACCTTTTAAAGAACTGGAGACCTATAACTCTTCTCAATTGCGACTACAAGATTGCAGCTAAATCCATAGCAAACCGCATGAAGAAATTTTTGCCGAACATAATAAATAATGATCAAACCGGTTTTTTGAAAAACAGATTTATAGGAGAAAATATCAGACTTATTGAGAGCATTATTAACCACACAAATATGGACAAATCCCGGGCCTGTTGTTATTTGTAGATTTTGAAAAAGCCTTCGATAGTATAGAGTGGTCTTTTATAGAGAAAACACTAAGACACTTTAACTTTGGAACATCCTTGGTAAGCTGGGTTAAACTTTTTTATACGAACATAAGTAGCTGTGTCCTTAACAATGGATGGGCATCCGACTTCTTTTCTTTACATCGTGGAGTAAGACAGGGGTGCCCACTGTCTCCCTATTTATTTATCTTAGGTGCTGAAATCTTGGGTAACGCAGTGAGAAGGGATACAGAAATTCGCGGTATCAAATTGGGTAACTCAGATAGTAAACTGTCCCAATATGCAGATGACACAACAATGATCTTAGATGGCTCAGAACGCTCTTTTTCGAGAACATTATACGTACTAGACATATTTGCAAATGTATCAGGTTTGAAAGCAAACTATGAGAAAACTGAAGCCCTCTGAATAGGTTCACATAAGAATACTAATGCTGTTATTCCTTCGAGTAAACCTATCTTTTGGGCAGAGGGAAAGGTCTACGCCTTAGGAGTTTGGTTCTCGACATCGAGGCCAGCCAATATTGACAATAATTTCACTGAGAAAATCGAAAAGATTAAAAAAATCCTCGGGAGCTGGTCGGCCAGAAGACTCACACTTATGGGTAAAATTGCCATTTTAAAAGCTCTAGCAGTATCTCAGATTGTTTACGTTTTGTCCTCCCTTCCGACACCGAAAGGGGTCATAAAGGAAATTAACGCTCTGTTATACGATTTTCTTTGGGACAATAAAGGGGGCAAAATAAAAAGAACAGAAATGATCAACGATTACAGTAAGGGGGGGCTAAAGATGATCGATATTGCTAGTTTTAACCAGGCCTTAAAAATGAAATGGGTAAAAAGCTATTTAGATGATCAAGATACAGGGAAATGGAAGCTTTTTTTCAATCATCGACTTGCACAATTTGGAGGGAAATTAGTTTTCTTGGGAAACTTAAGCCGAAAAGACGTTCGTTTACTAAGTCTGCGAGATCCATTTTTAGCTGAGATTATGGAATATTGGACGACCCTAAATTATAAGGACAACAATCTAGATTTCACGTCAACACAGATCTGGCACAACTCCCTCATAAGAATAGAGAACAAACTAATTCACTATAAATCTTGGTTCACCGCAGGTGTGAAAGATGTTAAAGACATCCTTGATACGGACGGAAAGTCTATATTAAGCTACACTGCATTTACCGCTAAATATAAAATCAAAACCAACTTTCTAGAATTCTATAAGGTAGTATCAGCCGTTAAACTGTTCAGGCAAAAGTGTTCTCAACAACCCAATAGAGGACCCAAAACCAAGACCTTTGGGCAAACATTATTAGCCTCAGAAAAAGCATGTAAAACCGTTTACAAATCAATTATCGAAAAAAAGGCCACCACCCCTCTTAAAAGCCAGGAAAAATGGCTGTCTAAGGAAAATATATTAGGAAATGCGAATGTGAACTGGGAGAATACATACCGCCTCCCCTTTCTGTGTACAACAGAAACAAAGTTACGAGTGTTCCAATTCATGTTCCTCCACAGACGAATAGCAACAAACAACTTCCTCTTTAAAATCGGCCTAAAGCAAGCAGACTCCTGTTCTTTCTGCGGGGAATTTTCTGAAACCCTTGCCCACTTGTTCTGGTATTGCAGTTACACTCAAAAATTCTGGAAAGACATTTATCAATGGATAGCTCAAAACACCACCTTAAACAAATCCATTGCCTTCTCTCCTCTTATCTGTCTTGGACTAATTGATAATATTTCTGATTTATTACTACATCACCTTTTCCTTATCGCCAAACGATATATTTACACATGTAAGTTAAATAACTGCAACCCTGCGCTACAGGTTTATATACAAACCGTTATGAACTCCATGGAAATTGAAAAATAGATTGCCTCTAATAATAACAATATGTCCTCCTTCAAAAACAAATGAAGCCCTCTTAAACTTTGCCCCTCGGACAAATAAACTTGCTGTTATTAAATAATTCCAAAAGTTCCAAAAGTTAAAAGTGATGCAGAAACAAATGCAAATGCAAATCACCTTTTAGTTGGTAGGACAGACTCCTTATGTTTTTGTTGTATCGTGTTTTATTTTGCAATTTTGCAAATAATAGTCAATTTTGTAAAATTTTTTTAGGCTTAATTAGTTGCAAATGCTGTAACATTGTATTTTTCCTTTATCTCTTGTGCGTTGTTTTTATTTTTCCTTCATGTAAATGTAAGTATTGTCATAAGAAGTGTTGTAACCAAATAAATGTTATTTAAAAAAAAAAGAAAAAAAAAAACAGTTGCAGTACCTTTGTACTGTCCTTTTTTTGTTAAAATCTGTAAGAGCTAAATTCCTCCATTAAGAAAAATTACAAATTTCAAATTATTGGCAAAACTGTTGTAACGACCCCATGTTTTTTCCACCTTAAAATGTTAAGCAATATCGTTAATATAAAGTGGCAAAGTTTAAAGACATTTCACGGAGGGAAATAAGAAATATTAAGAAAAAATGATCAAAAATGACAAAATTACTGCCTGTCTAAGGATGCGATGTTGCCATGGCAACGGCCTTAATCCAGAAAATGAAACTTGATAAAGGAGCCTTCTTATATGGGTAACCTTGGCGGTGAATCTCGTGAACAAAATCGCAAAGACAAAGTAATTAGATTTCGTTCTGTAACGTATGCTAGATAGCTAGGGTTATTTGTAAATACGCTAGGGAGCCACCTTAAATTCGCAGAAAGCTAAATTCTTATCGAACGAAAAAAAAAGGGTGAAAAGGAAAAAGATTTAAGGTTTTAATAAAAGCTAGCTGAGGAAATTTTCAGGTTAAGAATAGAAATAGAAAACCAAACGTAATAAGAAAAGAAAGAAAGAAATTAGTGAGAGAAGAATCTAGTTGAGGTAGGTACTTGACTTTCACTAACATTTAAGATTTTGACATGTAAAAAATAATGCAAAATATCATTTCTTTCGGGGTCGTATCTCGATTACAAACACTTCCTTTCATTGTCATTATTTCTTTGCAACAGCAGATTGAGATTTTTTAACTGTCTTACCCTAATTGATGTTGTCTCTATGTAGCGAGTGCCCGCATTAACTAAGATGTTGCCATCAGGTAACTCAAATTGGCTCAAAGCAGCTATTGTGCATCCCTGGGGGGCCTTGTACGATGATAAGCCAATTAACGCTTTTAATTACTAGAAAGAGCTGTATAAAACTAGCCAAGTTTGGAATTATCAAAATTCCTACATTGCTTCGAGGCTAAAGAGAATAAAACAAAAGAAATGAATTATTAATGTATCAATCTCAGTGCGATTTATTGTTTAATACCCGTCGCAGCCAAGTATAAATTGTAATAATTCGAAACTGGCCTTTTTCATTACAGAACAGGTGATCACACGATTTTTATTGTAGTTTTGGAAAAAAAAAATAAAACAGGACTGAGTATACCCCTGATGGGCCGTTATCTAAATTACATACGACTATCATGCAGTCGAGATATATTTATAGCCGTTAAAAAAGACATGGAATTTTATCTTCTAGTATTGGGGATTTATATTTATCATGCCCTTGTGCTTATCTTCTCTCTTTATACAGATATAGTAATAACAAGACGTAGTATTTATCTGGCTGTCAAAAATTATGCTTTTATATAAAAAATAAAGTCTCAGTGAGCACTAAGCGACAAATGTCGATAACACCTACAAAATAAAAGGATTTCTTTTAAATAATAGCAAAAAGGATAATAAGACTGAAATAATGAATATTATGATACAGGAACTAATCCGCTTGGCGCGAGTGAGGGACTCTCTCAATAAGCTTTGCGTTAAATACTTTACTACAGAAAGACTTACTCTTTAACTTCACAGTTCTTCTTTTATGTCGCTTCACAACTTCTTTAACAACTTTTTTCTTAAGGTGAACCTGGTTCTTAGGTAGTTCTCTTCCTTTCTCTCTGAAATCTACTCCTTCGCATCTTGCTATTTATTTGTTTGATCTTTGATAATAGGTTTACATTAATAATCATACGTGGGATGTATTTGCCAACAAAAAGAAACCGCAAAACCCAGAGTAGCTTAGTTAATTAACAATAGGGTAGAAATGTGCATTTAAAAGATAAATATGTTCCGAGGGACGCCAAATTTGAGACAAGTTATCCTACTCCCAAAAAGCACACCGTTAATTTTTATGTTTCAACATGCAAAGCTTATTAATAAATTGGTCGACATCATGTTTCCTTTTTAGAGGTAAAGACGTAGAATGTTCTAGAACCTTACTGAAAGCCTATTGATCGGATATATATCGAACTTTTATTAACTTTCCATATATCTTTAAAATCGGGGGAGATTAGTCCTGTGACAATAAGGTCGATCTATTAAGACTTTTTCTTTTTTTCCTTTTTTTTTAACACTGCCCGTAGTATGAAAAGTCCTCTTTTCCTGCCCATGCGGGATGCAATCATAATTCCTTTGGGGCGCCTGAAATGAAGATATGCATTGAAGGACATACGTTCATCCTCAATACATTTTTAACGGTAGTAATGGTTTCTGAGGCCAACAAACAAGGGCGATAAGATCACCTAACAAAATATTGGCAACGTTCAAGGGCTGCCAATTGTTCTTTGTTGCAGACTATGAGCAGTTTAGTAGGGCTGACAAAATTTGGGCTAGTTTAAAGACAGCGTTTATTGTGCAAGTTTTGGAAAGATCACGATAGCACATGGGGACGGCTCTTTCTTAGAGTTTAGATAAGTCTGTACTGCGATATTTTGTAATGAAATAACGACGCATTTTGTAACAAGGGTTGCAGCATTTTGTATTAATCATATGGCGTACATTTGCGGACAAAAATAATTGAAAGTAAAATACAATTTGAAGTTCAAAAATTAGACTATCCATGTCGAAATCTCGTCATATGAATTTGAAATCGCAATGAACGCAGTCGAAATAGCATCATTCGAACTTGAAGTTACTTTGAACAAGTTGAAACTATAAAGGGAAAACTCGACATCGCGGATGTTGAAGTTCAAATCACCATTCTAACAAAAATGCAAATTACATGATTTGATCTTCAATTCACTTTCTCGACTTTAATAAGCTACTTAATCGTCAACAATGCAACCATAATCTTGCACAAAATTCCAAATGAAACCTTTAATTTAAACTTAAAGTCACGTCACATATTCGAATTCGAAAAACCAAAACTTCAATTCGAAAGGAAGCGGAAGTAAAAATACACAGGAACCGGAAATGATAAGAGTTTCGCTACACTGTACATACGGGATGTTTGCATAACTGCATTTTGGCGCGAAAAGATTTCCCTTCTCTCGAGCTTAGATGTTTAAAGTTACGAAATGTTACGGGGGGGGGGGGGGGGCATTGAGAAGGTTCAATTAGATCGCGATTACAATAAAAACAAAAAATGTAAATTGCTTGTTCACCCACGAAGCACATAGGAGTTCGTATGAACTCGATAAACGTGTCCGTGCGTTCCAGATCAAATTGGAATTTGGAAGTGTTGGTTTTTGAGGAGAGGGGAATACCGGAGTACCCGGAGAAAAACCTCTCGGAGCAAGGGAGAGAACCAACAACAATTAATTGTATATATCGTTTGATGGTTTGCAGAACTAAGACAAGTAATCTGTAGGTAGTCGAAGAACTGCGAATTCACTTTGGAGAGTTACACATTCAAAGCAGCATAAATACTCGTGCTTATATGAAGAAAAATCATGTCACGAGTGGGATATTCACGGTATTCACGCTTACTCTCCTTATATGTAAGCTGCCTTTCGTGAAAAGTAATAATAATAATAAAAAGAAAATTAGCTAATTGAAAGGGCAGAAGGGGAAGGCAAAACGCTAGTAATATGAGTTCTGAGGGTAACCCAACTCCCCCCCCCCCCCAAAGAAAATGAAATTTATGTTGATTGTAACGTGCGTAAAAAAAGAAAAAGTGGCCAGTATTGTCGCTAAATAGTTTAAAAGCCACTGAAAAAAGTAGATTAGATTTCAATTGAAATATCAATACAATTGATTAATGTCGTTAAATAGATCAACATATTTATTTTTTGCGTATAATTATTATTTTTTTCTATTATTTATTTGCCACACAATAATAAAAAATAAGTTACAAACTGATAAAGGATTAGTAGACAAAAGAAGTGACGGGGAGACCTGACAGAACCTATAGGAGTTTATGATACGTTAATTGGCCTCCTCGAAATACGGGCTAGAGCTGGAGTAAAAGATGGAAACGTTTAAGATCGGTTTCCATATTTACTTAATAATTTAATCCTCAATATTAATTTTTCTTCAAGGAGGAAGAGGGATTGAGAAAAATGGCGAGAACTTCTTAGTGTTTGTTTGACAACGGTAGACGGTAGGCCTGGGAATTTCTTGCATTGTAAGAGTGGAATTGATTGCTTTGGGAGAAATTGTCCTTGGAGGTAAGAATGCATTTTTGGAAGAATACATAAACTGGCCCAGGTGAAGCAAATGGATGTAATTAAATTTTAGTATATCGAGTTCCTCAAAGTTGGGGTCTGTATGAACATTGAAATGTGATTTAACAAGGCGGTGGAGATTGGTTTTATAGGCCATAGCCCAAACTATATTGCAATGGTAGAATAAATTAGGGATTGTTTTTTTTTTCTCTCCCCCTTAACCTAGCGCCCTATAATTTATCCGCAGAACGGACATTTACTTTCTGAAAAAAAGAGCTGGTAGCAGATTAAAATGTTAATGGAGTTTTATGCACTTCCTGGATACAGATTAATAGTAATGAAATATATATATACAATAACTGATTTTATTGTTATTATTATTATTATTACTATTGTTATTGTTATTATTATTATTACTATTAAAAGCTGCATTTAAGTCAATATATTTACCAAGGTTACCCTTGTATACATTTTACAAGTGTACCAAATGTGTTTGTACGATTTATAATGTTTAACGCTCTATGTCTTTACCATAAAACAAACAAAAAAAAAACAAAAACCAAAAAATATATATTGATATATAATTTACGTTAAGGTATATGGCTATAGGAGCCTTATAATATTACCAGTTAGAACGTGTCCAAAGTTAAATGTTCCAGAGGGTTACAACAATAACAATACTCTTCCATCATTTCCTTTCTCTCAAAGCTATTTTTATTTACTTATTTTTTTACCTTGCTATTTCAGTGTGGAGAAATAAGGACGCGAAAAATGGCCACGCAAAACGTAGCAATATTACTTTAGGAAAAAGCTCTTAACGTGCTATAGTATTATCCACTTACCAAATCCCAACACTGTTTTGAATGAATTTCAAAGCTATTTTTGAAAATTGTTTTTAACCTGTTTTGTGAAATAGGTTTCAAATAGGGTGAAAAGGGTATTTTTGGACTGCTTTTAGAGGTGTTTTAACCTGTTTAAAACGCTGTTAAAAAGAACTGTTTTAAAAGTATTTTAAAATTCGTTTAAAATATATAAAAAATACTCTATAAATTGGAATAAGAACAGGATGAAAACAGTCTTACAAACATATTTTTATTTGCAATGCCATTTTAAAACTGTTTTTAATGACAATTTTAAATGTATTTTGAATAAAAGCAGGTTTATCATAGGCACAAAAATATATTTTTAACACATTTTCTCGACTGATTTTAATGGTGTTTTAATCTGTTTAAAACGCTATTAAAATGTAATGTTTCAAAATATATTTTAATATAGGTTTTATCGGTTTTGAAATTTAGTAAAATACTAAAATACAATAAAACTACAATGTACTTTGAAAATAGCATTAAAATATCACAGAAGTAGAAAAGCAAAAGCAGATTTTTCGTCTTATAATGTGGTCAACGCTATAATTTGTTGTGCAAAGGAAGCGCGTGCTTCGATCGTCCTGGATACTGAATGAGTGCAATATGTCTAGCAAAATTGTGAAAAACTGCAGAATTATGGGTTTAAGTAGCTCAAAAAAGAACAAATTCTGTCCGACGTCTGTACGATAACAAAAAAAAAAATAGCGCCTCAAAGTACTGTTTACCTCAGACGTGATGAAAAAAGTATATTTAAAAGGCTGGTTTTTACGCCACCAGATTTGTCGCCAAGATTTACTCGTAAAGTAAACTTGTCGAACACAAAAAATCCGGTCTGATGTTTTATTTTGGCCTCCCTTTTAGACGAGGGAATGGAATGTGTAAATTTGCTGCCACAGAGGACTATCGTGTGTTTCATAAAATTATATTTCGGGGCTGTCCAATATGATCCATTGTCTCTCCAACCGAGTGGTTCGAGAAACTGAATTAAAATTATAAAATTAAGGTGGTGGGCGACTGAGTAATTTTGTTTGGAAAGAATTGGTTTTCCAGGTCTAATCTACTGTGATCGAACATGATTGCTATTTTTGGGTGTACATATAAGACCATTAACTCTATATAAAATTTGTCTCACTCTTGGACTGTCAAATTATTTTTCTCTAAAATCACTTAGCCTTTGCCTCAAAAGTCACATGAATGTGCCCTAAAGTTAACTGATTTGTGAATTAATAGTTTATTGTCTGATTTAGATTATGAATTTATTAACGGGTGTCAGTCAACAAGCTAAAATCTATTCCTAATTTTCTTCTCCTTTTTTTTTCAATTTCTTTTTGATTTGCTGGGAGATTTAATTGTTCGCTCGGCCTCGAACTTTGTTGAGAGGATAATCTGATCCATAATATGTGACAGCTTATTTTGAACTCAGCCTCTTGAAAGTTTGTTAAACATATTTTAAGAATACTATTTTTGAACTGTTTAAAATCGTGGTTATGGAGTTCCTTTCAAAATAGTGTTTAACCACGCTGGTAAAAACCTATTTTTGTATTTTACTTGTAAAAACTACATTTAAAATCCCTGATTAAACGTAGTTCTTATTAAATCAAAGTTTGAGTATGGTATTTGAAAAAGGTTTTGGGTACTCGCAGTACCCTTGTTCTAAAAATATGGTTTAAGTATCTGTTTAAAATGTAGTTTTAGTACAAAATATATTTTAAAAACAGGGAAAACATGTTAAATTATATAAATAGTATTCAAATAGATCTCAAATACATTTTAAGCTCCTATGACTATTTTGTTTTATTCCTTTGGGGGGGGGGGGGGGGGAATATAACAAAAATACCCCAAATTGAGGTAAAAATAGTTTTTAAATCATTCAAATACATTTTAACTACTTTTCAAACAGTTTCAAAATACGGTTGGTTTGGTAACGGTTAATTAAATTTATTCGATCTTCTATCACTATTTGCAAAGATTTTTAACAATTTTATCTAAAACATTCGCCACTTGAAAGACCAGGACACTACGTGGGCACCTAAGGACTAGGAATGTATCTGTATACGTCGGAAGTGTCTAAAATGTTTTTCTCTATACTTTGGAGGTTTTTTTTAGTTAATTAGGAGCTATTCTAAAAACCAAATCGCTGTTCGGATTTCTTAGGGGCACTTTGGTTGGCTATGAAAGCTTTAGGTTGATTTCCATCTCCTCCGAAACAGTTAGCTACGTCGTGCCCTGATGGTTCCGGTCAAAAGTTCGAAGACATGGAGTAGACGTTTTGTCTTTATACAGAAGTTTTCCAGAGACCTTTTTAAAACAATAGCTGCCTTATCTTTCCGATGAAATATGAAGAAAATAACCTCAGAAAGTCGAAGGGAAATCAGTAAAAACACTTCGAAGAATGGAACAGTTATCCAGAAATTTTTAGTCGAGCTTCAGAAATTTCTAGACAATATTTGATTCCTCGAACGGTTATTTCACCGGAAAAAAGGCCTTTGGGTTCCCCTAATAATGGATATTACAAGCTAATGGATTAGTCGATTTTGGCACACAGATAGAATCATGTATACCTACATGCATCTATGTATATTTTGTTGCCCCAAACTGCCATGGAAACCATTGGGGGACATTTAAAGAACGTTTCTTTTCTAACCGTAAGACGTTTGTTACCTAAACGTTTCGGAGGGAAGATATAACAGCACTTATAAAAGTCATCTTAACGTCAATCGGGTGTTCTAAGTAAAAAAAAAAGAGGCTTTTAACGACAAAGAGAAACGAAAGGATCAGGTGTTTTAAGTAGAACAATCTCTAAACGGTCCTATACCAACAACGTTTTGAGGAGTGTGAGAATAAGTGAATTTTACGTTTTGATTCAATATAATCAACATGGTTTAAGGACTACTGTTAAAAGTATGACAATATCCCAGAGAGATGAAGAGATTCTAATATGGCTGTGATAATTATGTCTTTGAAAGTATAATTAAATATACGTTCCAAAGTGGAATACAATGCTGTATCGTCAAAATTCAACCTTCCCTATTTGCGTTTTAAATCAGTGAATGTTTGCAACGGCAAAGAAAAGAAAAAGTTAGGTTCAAGTGACTTAGGCGATTCTACAACGATTACGGCCTTTAGAAAAAAAAAGTGTTTCAATCCAATAAGAAGTCTTCCTAATTAAAGACTCTTTAGGCTTTCACCGACGACTACTTTAACAAATATGACAATCTTACAGTGCTATCACTAAAATGTCGAGTTCTGAAGATTTCTTTATTACTAGTGTCCGAGTGACATTTTTGATTCTGTACAGTGTAGGACACGGCGTGTTATGGACTGGGTGACTTTTTAAGATGATACTTGGGGAACTTTCTATAGTCATTCAATGTACTGTAAAAAATTCAAGATGAGCAACAAAATTAAACTGCTGTTTTAGACTACCGAACAACCTTTAATAAATAAAAATTAAATTAGTAAACTTTTGCGAGAAAGCTTACGGAACTCAACAACATAACTTAACAACATAACTTTTTCCCCCTAAAAAGAATACAAACACATGGGTAACTGACTGTATTTTTGGCTTTTTACTTTGTGTATCTATGTGCATAAAATTAAATTGAAGCATTACAACGCCTCCGAGATCCAGTGATACCCTTACAACTGTTAAAGAAGAAGGAAATTAAAACACAGCAACATATATCCTTCTCATCAACGGTTTTCTGTTGTGTTTTAGCTTTTCTACCTGTATGGTGATACTGAATACAGAAACCGTGTAGGGTTCAATTTTGTTCTTGTTTCATGACCACCACGTCACCACCACGTTATTTTAAAATAATTTAGCTGTAATTAAGTTCTGCGCCTTATATCACCCCCCAAACTTAACAACACTTATTATTCATTCAAAATATTTCCCCGATTCTGATTGGCTAAAAGCACACGTTTAATTCACCATAACCAGTTACTGATGACCAAATTAGGAAGAACCTTGTGTTTAACGAGGAAATGATGTCAAAAATGCAGCGTTTTCGCAGGTTAAGGCACCGTTAACCGAGAAGACCTGAGGACGAGGTTGAGTTGTTTTGGTTGTGAACTTGAAAAATGGCGGATATTTCACTCGTTTCAAGAGTAAGAACTAGGCGAAAAAATAGCTAAAAACATGGCAACAACAGCAAGGAGACAACACGAAGGGCGATATCTGCTATTTGGAGAATATTTGCGAAGCTGGACAAACCTAAACGTGCACTAGTTGGTCAAAAATATCGAGACCAAACAACTTTAGCCATAGTTAAAGCTAGACTTTTTTGCCTCCAAAAGCCGGCGCTTTTCGCAACTAGTGGGCTATAACATATAGCCTAGTAGTAGCTCAACCAATCAGAACGCAGCATTGATAACAGACCACTAGTTGGATTTTACTAATATAGTACATACTGTCTTGCCAAAATCGAGAAGTTTAGTATCTGTAAAATTAACTTAAAGTTAGGTACGGAGTCATTTCTTAATGCTGAAGAGTTGAAAGATCAACGGATTTTTATTTTTATCTCCTTTCAATATATTTTTTCACAGTGTCGACACTAACAGGGACAAAGAGACTTGTGTGTTCGTGTGGCAAGAATAATAAAGAAGATCAGGAATCTTGTATTCCCACCGTGGATGGGAAGACGCGCTGTTCCTGTGTTGAGACACGTATTTCCTGTACACGAGATTGTAGGTGCAAGGGATGCAGAAACAAAGAAAGCCAGGAACTTTGCAAAGTAACCTTTAACAGCGTATCCTGCAGGTGTGGAGTCGATAAAAACAGAGAAAATCTAAAATACGTCGCTTGTGTAAATGGGAAAAGAAAAACCAAATGTCCATGTGTACGTGCAAGAGCATTTTGTGGGCTGAAATGCTCATGCAGGAATGAAATGCAACAAGCCGGATAAAGTTACCGATTTAGTGAAAATCCCAGCAAAGAGAAAGCGTGAAAGTCCTGTACCATTCAAGAAGAGGCGGAGTGCGGAGTATCTCGCATCAAATAGTACAAACCCATCAGCCGGACCATGGACTACTCATGAAACATGCCTTCTCTTTAGTACCATGCAGCTAATTGAGGCAACGGTAGTTGACAGTACACTGGAAGGCATAACGTCCCTCTATAACTATGTTGCCAACTCCCATTTCACTAAAAAAGGACATTTTCCAATCAGATCAAAAAATAAAATGCAACTTTTAAGAAAAGTAACACAACTAAAGAAAAGGCAGACTGTCAATAATGCTCTGGGGAAGAAGTAAAATCTATATAGTTGGATAACACAAATATTTTCGCTCGTTAATCTCAGGCGACTTGTAACTAAATATAGTGTCCTTTATGCAATGTTATGTATACAGTATGTAGGATGCATTCATTGAAATTTTTTTACCCAACTTAATAATGCAGCGCTGTTCTTTTTTAAAACCCATCTGTGTCTCTTAATCAAATTTATACACCGGGACACCCGGCCAATATAAAAAAATGCTGCACTTAAAAAACAAGTTCCTTTCAACCGAGTTAATAGATTAAAAAAACAAAGAATATAAATACGCCCAACATATCGTCCATAAACGTGAAAGCAACCTGTTGAGTTGGAAAAACAAGATTATTCGGGGTCCAGAAGGGTGTTAATTAATTCGGGCTAATTGGTGGGGGAAATAATAGAAATAAACGTAAAGGAAATCAAAGCAACCACAATCACTAAAAAAACTAAAGTAACTACAGTAACTACATCAACTACAACAACTACACAACTACAAAGGCCACGTAAGTACAACAACTACAACAACTGTAGGAACTAGAAAAACTACAGCAACTACACAACTACAATAACTAAAGCAACTATACAACCACAGCAACTACAATAACTACAACAACTACAGCAACTACACAACTACAGCAACTACAAGAACTACACAACTACAGCAACTACAACAACTACAGCAACTACAACAACTACAACAACTACACAACTACAGGAACTACACAACTACAACAACAACAGGAACTACAGGAACTACACAACTACAACAACTACAGCAACTACAACAACTACAGCAACGACACAACTACAACAACTACACTACTACAACAACTACAGGAACTACAGGAACTACAAGAACTACAGCAACTACAAGAACTACAGCAACTACTATACAGGAACCACAGGAACTACAGGAACTACAACAACTACAGCAACTACAGGAACTACAGGAACTAAAGGAACTTAACAACCACTACACAACTACAGCAACTACAGGAACTACAACCACTACACAACTACTGCAACTACAACAACTACAGGAACTATAGGAACTACAAGAACTACAGCAACTACAAGAACTACAGCAACTACTATACAGGAACCACAGGAACTACAGGAACTAAAGGAACTTAACAACCACTACACAACTACAGCAACTACAAGAACTACAGCAACTACAGGAACTACAACCACTACACAACTACTGCAACTACAACAACTACAACAACTACACAATTACAGCAACTACAACAACTACAACAACTACAGCAACTACAGCAACTACAACAACTACAAGAACTACTTGAACTACAGGAACTACAACAACTACAACAAAAACAGCAACTACAGGAACTACAACAACTACAACAACTACAGCAACTACAGCAACTACAGGGACTACAAGAACCACACAACTACGACAACTTCACAACTACAGCAACTACAGCAGCTACAAGAACTACAGCAACTACAGAAACTACAGGGACTACAAGAACCACACAACTGCAACAACTACACAACTACAGCAACTACACAACTACAACAACTAAAACAACTACAGCAATTACAACAACTACAGGAACTACAAGAACTACACAGCTACAAGGACTACAGCAACTACAACAACTAGAACAACTACAGCAACTACAGGAACTACAAGAACTACACAACTACAACAACTACGGCAACTACAGGAACTACAAC
The DNA here is from genome assembly GCA_964035705.1 of Porites rus. Lineage (NCBI taxonomy): Eukaryota > Metazoa > Cnidaria > Anthozoa > Scleractinia > Poritidae > Porites > Porites rus. The sequence goes on from OZ037992.1 coordinate 24,761,820, forward strand.
AACTACAGCAACTACAGGAACTACAACAACTGCACAACTACAAGAACTAGAGCAACTACAACAACTACAGCAACTACAGGAACTTCAAGAATTACACAACTACAACAATTACAGCAACTACAACAACTACAGGAACTACAGGAGCTAACCAACTAAAACGTTTACCTTTCGCTAGATCATCTGGGAATACTATATAGATATGTCTCAGGACATTATACGTAGGGCTTACATGAAGTAGTAACCTCACCGCCCAACCGCCCTGACCAAAACAGCCTGTCTTTCGATAATACCGATGTTATGATCAATTGCAAAATTTTTCGCATAAAGCATGTTTCCAAGTCAGCAACTCAGCTCAATTCTTCTTGAGATCGTAGTTCGTTAACATGAGCTTAATTTGGTTTTCTAATAACTTTGCGTAAGCTTAAACCTTCAAAGATACATCTTAGATTTAAGATGCATGCACAGATTTGATTCCTTTTTGTTTACTGCAGAAAAAACTGAATTTTGTTTTACAAATCGTCAATGGAATACTACTATGTTCTGGCGCTAGTAGGCTGTGGCAGACTTGTCAAGACCAAAGTTAAATAAAATAGGAGAAGAAATAACATACGTTTCCGCAGTGTTTTGCATGCAATGTAATATACTACAAGTTGGAAGCAATTAAGTTCAGGGGCACCCAGCGAGAATATAGTTCAAAACCACTTAAACATAGCATTGTTAAACGTATTTTAGTATTTAAACGGTAGATATAGGCATATTTTTATCCCCTAAAAATTTTTCATCTGTTCGGAAAATAATAGGGGTCAAAACTTACTTTTTCGATAATTTCAGCCAGAAAAAAGGCTCCCGAAAATTCTAGGTGACCTTTTTAGTGCAAAAATCCGTTTAAAACAGGCAATTATACCATTCTTTACATGTTCGAAAATCCTAGGAGAGGCAGGCAAGCAAGAAATTTTACAACAAATGTTTCGAAAATTCTAGATCTCAAATCGTCTTCCGAACAGATATTCTCCCGAAAATTGTCGTGGGATGCCCCTGCAAGTTTCCAGTTAATTTATAATGACTTGAGAGTTAAACTAAACCTATAAAATTTGAGTAGGTTTGTTTATTTGAGCTTCGATTCATAATATTCATGCATCTGCAATATTAAGGTCAAAAATAAAAGGCAGCTATATCTAGTCTGATGTGTGGACCTTCAGTTCAGAAAGCTGTTCAGCGACTTTGAAAGAAGCAGTCATTTAGCATTATTTTTTTCCATATACATGCTTGTATTATTCAAAGATGCTTATTTACTTTGTCTTTTCACTAACATTGAGTGCTAGATTGCTTTTCTGTAACTTGGTATGCCTTAATAAGTGGACATTGCAAATTGGCCACTATGCATGTCATTTACCATCAGAATTATTACAATTTGTAAGAAATATTTCTAACCAAAAATTAGTATATATTATTAGTTATTTTATTGATGTAGAAATTAAAGGTATAAATACTGAGCATGATAGACAGTTTTGTTTTTGTTATTACCCTTCAGGTAATAAACATTGATAAATAAACAGGATTAGACATTGATGTTTCAATTAGCCTTATATACCTTGTTTGAGTAACTTCAATGTACATTTAAGTTCATTTTGGGACATGAGAGTCAGTTGAACTGAGTTTCACCGTGTTGATATTATGACACCAATTTCCTCTGCCAGTCAATTCTATCCAGTTTGCTTTTCACTTTTTGCCAGTTCTATATAAATCAAGTTCTTCTGTAAATACCATGAAATTATAAATAAACCAACAGAAGTTGAATAAACCTGAAGTTGTTTGTGACTATATGGAAAACACAACCATGCATGCAGTTGACAGTACTACAGACAAATTTATGGCAAGTGGAAAGTGCAAATGTAAATTTGTGTGTAAATTGATCTCAGCTAGTTGATTTACTGAATATTTATTTGCTTGTAAAACAACATACCCAATTTGTGTGAATATGGGAAATTCTACCCTGCAAGCAGCGTTTTCTCTCTTGCATGGCTTTTAGCGTTTACGAAGTCGTTTGGGTGGGTTACTTGTCTGTCGCGTAGTTGGTTTGTTTACGTGTAAACAAACCTCGACTCACAGGGTAGTGAAATTCTATTGCCATCATGATCTCCGATATCTGAGGATTTACATGTGAAAGGTCATGTGAAACCCCATGTAAAGTGTATGTGAGAATAAATTGTGTGAAGTACTAGCATGTGAAATTCTAGATGTTTTGCCATTCAATGAGGATTAAGAACATGTGAAAGCCCATGTGAAACCCCATGTGAAGTGTATGAAAATATGGGTGAATTTAAATGACGATTTACATGTGAAAGCCTGTGTGAAACCCAATGCGAAGTGTATGTGAAAATATGGGTAATGGGTTCATGATAACCGTCACGAATATAGAGACATTAAGTGACCACTAAGCCCACTATGAGAATGTTAATGTAATTGCTGTAGTTACTGTAGTTGGTGTAGTAGCTGTAGTTGGTGTAGTTACTGTAGTTGGTGTAGTAGCTGTAGTTGCTGTAGTTGGTGTAGTAGCTATAGTTGCTGTATGTAGTTGGTGTAGTTAATGTAGTTGCTGTAGTTGGTGTAGTAGCTGTAATTGGTGCAGTACCTGTAGTTGGTGTAGTAAGTGTAGTTGGTGTACTAGCTGTCGTTGGTGTGGTAGCTGTAGTTGGTGTAGTAGCTGTAGTTGGTGTAGTTAGTGTAGTTGGTGTAGTAGCTGTAGTTGCTGTACTTGGTGTAGTAGCTGTAGTTTGTGTAGTTGTTGTAGTTGCTGTAGTTGGTGTAGTTGATGTAGTTACTGTAGTTGCTGTAGTTGGTGTAGTAGCTGTAGTTGGTTGTAGTAGCTGTAGTTGGTGTAGTAGCTGTAGTTGGTGTAGTAGCTGTAGTTGGTGTAGTAGCTGTAGTAGGTGTAGTAAGTGTGGTTGGTGTAATTGCTGTAGTTGGTGTAGTTAATGTAGTTGGTGTAGTTCCTGTAGTTGATGTAGTAGCTGTAGTTGGTGTAGTAGCTATAATTGGTGTAGTTAGTGTAGTTGCTGTACTTGGTGTAGTAGCTGTAGTAGGTGTAGCTGGTGTAGTAGCTGTAGTAGGTGTAGCTGGTGTGGTAGCTGTAGTTGGTGTAGTTGGAGTAGTTAGTGTAGTTGGTGTAGTTAATGTAGTAGCTGTAGTTGGTGTAGTAGCTGTAGTAGGTGTAGCTGGTGTAGTAGCTGTAGTTGGTGTAATTGGAGTAGTTGGTGTAGTTGGTGTAGTAAGTGTAGTTGGTGTAGTTGCTGTAGTTGCTGTAGTTGCTGAAGTTGGTGTAGTAGCTGTAGTTGGTGTAGTTAGTGTAGTTGCTGTAGTTGGTGTAGCTAGTGTAGTTTGTGTAGTTGCTGTAGTTGATGTAGTTGGTGTAGTAGCTGTAGTTGCTGTAGTTCGTGTAGTTAGTGTAGTTGTTGTAGTTGATGTAGTTGGTGTAGTGGCTGTAGTAGTGTAGAAGCTGTAGTTGCTGTAGTTCGTGTAGTTGCTGTAGTTGTTGTAGTTCGTGTAGTTGCTGTAGTTGGTGTAGTAGCTGTAGTTGGTGTAGTATGTGTAGTTGGTGTTGTATATGTAGTTGGTGTAGTTGCTGTAGTGGCTCTAGTTGGTGTAGTAGCTGTAGTTGGTGCAGTATGTGTAGTATATGTAGTTGGTGTTGTATATGTAGTTAGTGTAGTTGGTGTAGTATGTGTAGTTGGTGTAGTATATGTGGTTGGTGCAGTTAGTGTAGTAAATATAGTTGGTGTAGTATATGTAGTTGGTGTAGTTAGTGTAGTTGGTGTAGTATGTGTAGTTGGTGTAGTTAGTGTAGTTGGTGTAGTTACTGTAGATGGTGTAGTATGGGTAGTTGGTTTAGTATGTGTAGTTGGTGTAGTGTGTGTAGTATGTGTAGTTTGTGAAGTTGGTGTAGTATATGTAGTTGTTGTAGTATGTGTAGTGGTGTAGTTAGTGTAGTTACTGTAGTTACTGTAGTTGGTGTAGTATATGTAGTTCGTGTAGTATATGTAGTTGGTTTAGTATATGTAGTTGGTGTAGTAGGTGCAGTTGGTGTAGTAGGTGCAGTTGGTGTAGTTTGTGTAGTTGGTGTATTTAGTGTAGTTGTTACCCAAAACTACACCAAACTACACCACCTACATCAAACTAAACCAACTATACAACACCACACCAAACAACACCTACTAAACCAAACTAAACCAAACTACACAAAACTACACCAACTTACACAAAACTACACCTACTACACCAAACTACACAAACTACACAAAACTACACCAAACTACATCAACTACACAAAACTACACCAAACTAAACCTACTAAACCAAACTACACCAAATTACACCAACTATACAAAACTACACCAAACTACACCTACTGCACAAAACTACACCAAACTACACCAACAACAGAAAACTACACCAACACACCTACTACACCAAATTGCACCAACTACACAAAACTACACAAACTTACACCAACTACACTAACTACACCAACTACAGCTACTACACCAGCTACACCTACTACAGCTACTACACCACCTACAGCTACTACACTAACTACACTAACTACACCAACTACACTAACTACACCAAATACAGCTAATACAAATACAGCAACTGAATTTTTCTAGGTTATTATTAGTGCCGTTTGTTCTAACAGGGTGTCCAGCGCCATGGTTGCTCAAAAAAATAGGAAAATAGGAAACTCAGGATTGAGAAAATAGGAAAAATAGGAAACTTTGTATTAAAAAATAGGAGAAAAATAGGAAAATCAATAATACTTTCGTCAACAAAGATAGACTCCCTGCACCCCATCAGGTTGTAATAAAGGCTACGGTTCCTCAGCTTCTACGTTCGCAGGATTTAGATCATCTTTCGAGGCTTAGAAGGAGTGATCAGTAACATTCAGTTTATTTATTGGCCCAGTTACGCTGTAATTAGAATGATATGCTTGATTCAAGGTCAAGCGGGGTTCTATCGGGGGTTCTATAAAAATCAAAGGTGATCATATGCAAATTCCCTTCAAGTTGGCGACAAATCTTTGAAAAGCTTATCGAACTAGGAGTAAAATGTCTCATGGAAAGCTTTCCTTCCTTTAATCTGCAATTGGTAGATGGTTGAGAATACGCTTGTTTGAGTCAAAGACCACATAAATTTTAAGTACGGAACCAGGCTTTCCGCGGTGTACACAAAATGACACTGATTTGTTTGGAACCAGATTGTAAGTGTGTCATGGTTAAGTTGCAAGAAGAAGTAACACTCTGCTTTAAGCTATGACTGCAAGACCGGTTTTGCAACCAAAATATTGGATCATTCGTCAGTTGCTTAGGAATAGCTGTTAACATGAGCTCACCAAGAGAGCTGGTAACGTAAACTAAACTTGAATCTGATCTTTTCATGTAGCATCCAGAATCCAGCTAGTGATTCAGGGTTCATACAAAAAATTGCAACTATTTTTCAAGGACGTTTTAAGGACCACATTTGATTTTCAAAGACCACCTACTAGGAATATAATTTCACAGATAGTACATAAATGCACATTCCCAGTCTACTCTAATAAGGCTTTAAGGCTTGAACTGTTTGCTTCACCAACTTCTCTACATTTTTCAGTTCACTTGTCTTAAATTGATAGTTAATTATTGCATAAAACATTGAGCACTTTGTGTAAATAACCTTTAAATTCTCTGAGCTTTGATTTTGATTCTGTCTTGGACAACCAAAAAGCATCAAAAAAAAACTTTCCAGGCCACTACATTTAAAGAAAATTCGAAAATTTGAAGAAAATTCAAGGACTTGCGCAGAAATTTAAGGACTTTTCTAGGAAAATGGAATTCAAGCACTTTTCAAGGACTTCCCCTTAAATTCAAGGACTTTTCAACACTGTGCGAACCCTGTGATTGGTTTTTCAAACAAGAAGCTGGTTGGATTATTTATCTGACCTGTGTTGTGAGAGGACAACTTGATCCTGTTTTCAGTTTCAAAGATGAACATAAAAGCGAGCAAGACCAATTGAAAATAAAATATAACATGTACAGATTCTGAAATGCAGTTTCAGTGGGCTATGCACAATAATAATTTAACAATATACAATTATTCCTCGAGCTAGAATGGGCTCTGAGTCAACAGCCCATGAAAACAACTTTAGTTAGCAAAATGCGATTCAGTCGCTATTGTTTTGGTTTTTAAAGCCGGCGCTTTGCGCTACTAATGGGCAATAAAATTTAGCCTCGTGGTAGCTCAACCAATCAAAACACAGCATTGATAATACACAAGCAGTTGGATTTTACTAAATATTCAATTATAGTCATGAGAACACTAAAACTACATACAATACATGTAGGTGCACTAAAAAATTATACAAAAAGTAACAACATAACAAAGTTGTTAGCAGAACTCCAAAAGGCAATAGAGGTCATGGAAAGGAAAATGTAACTATTATGTTTGCTAATATTAGAACATCAAAGTCAACATACTACTTGTTTTATGATAAATCTCATTCTAAAACATACACAACTATAATTCCATTTTCAATTTTGTTACAAATATTAGCTTCACCGGCTAAAAAATAGGAAAAATAGGAGGTTTTAGTTAAAAAATAGGAGAAAATAGGAAGAGGCTCAAAAAATAGGAAAAAATAGGAACTGGACACCCTGTTCTAATTATTTTGATTGTCATATGCATGCTTTTGCAATACTGTAAAGTGATGCGGTCATGCAAATAAAGCAATTTATTTATTTATTTATTTGCTACCACACCAGCTACACCTACTACAGCTACTACACCAACAAACTACAGCAACTACACTAACTACACCAATTACAGCTAATACTACACCAACTACAGCTACTACACCAACTACATTAACTACACTTACTACACCTACTACGGCTACTACACCAACTACTCCAACTACAGCTACTACACCAACTACAGCTACTACACCAACTACATTAACTACACTTACTACACCTACTACGGCTACTACACCAACTACTCCAACTACAGCTACTACACCAACTACAGCTACTACACCAACTACAGCTACCACACCAACGACAGCTAGTACACCAACTACACTTACTACACCAACTACAGCTACTGCACCGGCCAATTACAGCTACTACACCAACTACAGCAACTACAGTAACTACATCAACTACACCAACTACATTAACTACACCAACTACAGTAACTACACCAACTACAGCTACTACACCAACTACAGTAACTACAGCAATTACATTAACATTCTCATAGTGGGCTTAGTGGTCACTTAATGTCTCTATATTCGTGACGGTTATCATGAACCCATTACCAAAATATGTGTGAAAGGGATGACATCGTTTCACACCCTTTTCACACATATTTCACTATGCAAAATTTCACATGCATGCGAAATATGTGTGTGAAATGCATGTGAAAAGTGTGTGAAAAATGTGTGAAAAGAGTGTGAAAATAGGACATTTTTCACACGTTTTTCCCATGTGTTTCACATACATACTCCTAGTAATGTTGAGCCAGAAGATTTTATGACTTCTTTAATGTGTGTATGTTTTCTGGTTAATTAAATATTTATGATGAGTACCAGTTTATTTACATGTAACTGGAAGTTGTTGTTAGTTAGCTTCAAACATTGTTTACATATTCATACTGTTAACTGTTGTTTTTAGGGCCATTCACCAGGTCCATTTTTAGTCATTGCCCCACTGTCTACAATCATTAACTGGGAAAGGGAATTTGAATTTTGGGCTCCTGACATGTACGTAATATACGTGGTTACTTATCCTGGTGATAAAGTTGCCAGGGCAAAACCATCAGGTAAATTATTGGCACTGATGTATTTCCTCATGCATTCTACATGATAAGTTGATAGACAGTGCAAGACTGTGCTCAAGCAATCTGTTGGGTGACTAGAACATCTTAGTTTTTCATACAAGTTGTATGCTGGACACCCTGGATTTTATAGGTTTAGAGCCCTGGGCTCTCTTATTTCTCTTAAAGCACAGTCTTGCAGTAATGGCTCGTTTGGAATATTATAAGTAACTAACAAAGGCTTCCGCCACACTGTCCTTAACAAAAAAATAACCTTTTTTAAAAACTTTTTCCTCAGGAATCATGACTTTACATTTGATGAAGATGCTGCAAAACAAGGACTGAAACCTCATAAATTAAAGGTTTGCTTTTAACATGACCAGGATGTCTCTGATGTTTTCTTTTTTTTTTTTAAATAACATTTATTTGGTTACAACACTTCTTATGACAATACTTACATTTACATGAAGGAAAAATAAAAACAACGTACAAGAGATAAAAGAAAAATACAATGTTACAGCATTAATTTGCAACTAATTAAACCTAAAAAAAATTTTACAAAATTGACTATTTGCAAAATTGCAAAATAAAACACGATACAACAAAAACATAAGGAGTCTGTCCTACCAACTAAAAGGTGATTTGCATTTGCATTTGTTTCTGCATCACTTTTAACTTTTGGAATTATTTAATAACGGCAAGTTTATTTGTCCGAGGGGCAAAGTTTAAGAGGGCTCCATTTGTTTTTGAAGGAGGACATATTGTTATTATTAGAGGCAATCTCTTTTTCAATTTCCATGGAGTTCATAACGGTTTGTATATAAACCTGTAGCGCAGGGTTGCAGTTATTTAACTTACATGTGTAAATATATCGTTGGCGATAAGGAAAAGGTGATGTAGTAATAAATCAGAGATATTATCAATTAGTCCAAGACAGATAAGAGGAGAGAAGGCAATGGATTTGTTAAGGTGGTGTTTTGAGCTATCCATTGATAAATGTCTTTCCCAGCTTACCAAGGATGTTCCAAAGTTAAAGTGTCTTAGTGTTTTCTCTATATATAAAAGACCACTCTATACTATCGAAGGCTTTTTCAAAATCTACAAATAACAACAGGCCCGGGATTTGTTCCATATTTGTGTGGTTAATAATGCTCTCAATAAGTCTGATATTTTCTCCTATAAATCTGTTTTTCAAAAAACCGGTTTGATCATTATTTATTATGTTCGGCAAAAATTTCTTCATGCGGTTTGCTATGGATTTAGCTGCAATCTTGTAGTCGCAATTGAGAAGAGTTATAGGTCTCCAGTTCTTTAAAAGGTTAGCCGGTTTGTTCTTTTTTGGTAAGAGAGTAATTAGACCTCTTCTTTGAGAAATTGATAAACAACGTTTTTCATATGCACCATTAATTTCACTATGAAACTGAGATTTGTGAAAATCCCATGAAAATCACTTGAAAATACCATGAACATCATTTCATGGCCAATGAATCTTGCAAAATAATTTTTCATGACCTCATCTGTGGCCATGAAATTTTCATGGAAAAAAAGTTAAAGGTGTTTCATGGCCCATGAATTAAACTGGACTACTTTCATGGGTCATGAATTTCCAATGAAACACCACATTATGGAAACATACCAAGAAAGTTCAATGATGGAGCCATAAAAAACGTTTAATGGGCCATGAAATAAATACTGAATTTGATTTGTGAGTCATGAAAAATGTATGAATGATTTCACTGCTCATTAATTTCCCATGAAAATGCTGATAAGGAAAGCAGTGCCACTGTGAATTAATGCCTTGAATAAATATTTAACAACTTTGCAGCAAGAACACTGCATTCCATAATATTAACAAAATGTACATGTATTCAATAAATGAAATAGTGTGTTTTGGGTTGTACTAGAATTAGCTATACCTTAACGGAACTAGTACTTTGGGCTGTTCTATTAACAGTCAACTTTCAACAAGACAGATCCACTCTGAGACCAGCTAGC
>OZ037992.1:24779159-24806659 GCA_964035705.1 Porites rus
CTACATGTGAAAATTACAAACCTTTTGTGGGTAGTAGTATAAACAAATAATAGGGCTTGGCGCACGCTACTGGTGTACACGGCTAAAAATCTCACATCGTTTGGCTCTTATGAACTTATTAAAACTCAGATCGCATCGATATTTCGCAAGAAGTTAAAGTTTATAAACAGCTTTCCACTGAATTTTTTTTTCTGGCTGTAAGACCAAAATAAAATGAAAATATGAAAAATATGGCTCAAAATGGGACCATTTTTTAAGAGCTCGCGTAACATTTACAGTCTAACCGCGCATATTGTGGGATTTCTCTGTTTCTGTTAATGGTACTTTGGAAAAACTTCTCCACAGAGGTCAGTGACTTATGAGTACTAACTGTATTAAAAATTACTGAACATAATGGCAAAACAACAAAGTTTAGGGCGTTTTCAGAAAGATGTTCTGTCTACATCCGATCTCTGTGCAGCGCGAACGTCAATTTAAAAGATTGCTTTTGATTGACTTTCTTTTGTTGTTAAGAGGAGAAATAATAATTTTTGGAATGCTCATAAGTTAAACCTTCCTTATAGACTAACTGTTAAGACTTCGGGAAACCCGTTTTTACGCTAAGAGCAAATATCTAAGGTTAGACAGCATTTTTTAACGTGAAAATTCGTACTCCGTGCGTTGGACCGAAAATCGGATTCTAGAGTGTGCCTTGGCACAAAGATTTTGTGCCTAAAATTAAATGTGCCTAAGATGTGCATAAAGTGTGCATTTTAGTTTTGAAAAACGTGCCTAAGCCGTGCCAAAGTTGTGCCCAAACTGTGCCTAATCTGTGCACAAGATGTGCCAAAATACTGAGTCACTCGGAAAATCATGTCTAGCCTATATATCGAGCTCCACGGCGAAAGAAAAGTGCGCACGGCAATTATGTCAGTTTTATTTGGTTTACGAAGTCTAGAAACACGGTCTGACGACCGTTTTATCCCCTAATAAGAAATAACATGACTCAGAATACGGTAAGAGACAGCAGGGAAAGCCCCGACAAACAGGAAACTGGAATCGTAAACAGGTTAGCGTATTTAAATTAAGTGCTCAGCTCAATTACATGTTGATATAATTTTATCGATTCAAGAATTTCACTGATGTTAAAAAATTTCTAAGTGGGTTTCTTCTCCCCTTCTTAACGGAGCGTTTAGTTGGAACGAAATGTTTGTTTTCTCAGGAGGGCAGATTTGCATTAAAAAAAAAGAATTTACTCGTGATGTGACTTATAAAATGAAAACGAAAAAATTGATTGCACGCCGATGAGTTTTGAAGCAAAATTGGCACGTCTCATCGATTATTATACGATCAATGAAAGCTTAATTTGCTAACAGAGCCAGAAAACAAAAACAAACAAGCAGCTTGAATTATTTTACTACTAAGTGTAAATTCTACCTTTTTAGTTAGAGAAATGTTTTTAAAAAGCAGCCGCATTTTGTATTAAAAAACAACACGCGTTGGCATGAAGGTTTCAAATTACCACTTTTCACGTTATTATGCAAATTCAGGCCAATTTTACCGCGATCGCAAAAACTATTTTCTACGACTTTTATTGGCTATTTTTGTGCCTTACTTCTTTAGCTTTGCTCTTGTTATTATGGCTTCGACTTTCTTTCACGATTTCTTTTAGAAACGAAAGAAAGTCCAGTCTGTAAAATTGCATGGTAATCAAAAAGGTTCAGACCGCATATCGCGTGTGAATTTCCACTTCATCCTAGCTAGGAGTAAACACGGACTGTCGAAGAATACTTCAATTTTCCCGACTTTCGGCGCGGCTCAAAACTTACACTTTCTATACTTCTAACTGTATCGTGTTTGATCTGAATTATTTTTGTAATTCGTACCAAGTTTGTTCTTTTTTGCAAGTCGGGTTACTAAGATTTTCAAAAAAGTGCCCAGCGTTAAATATTTGTGCCTAAGCCGTGCCTAAAGTGTGCCAAAGCTGTGCCTAAAATGTGCCTTAGCAATATTTAAAACGTGCCTAAACTGTGCCTATAGTGTGCCAAATCTGTGCCTTTGCATGTTTTTTTCCCATGCTTTGGCACAAAAACCGTGCCTTTTCTTGAGCACGAAGAGGCACGGTGTTACGCTCGTGTACACCAGTAGCGTGCGCCAAGCCATAGCATGATTTGTACGTGATATTTGGCATAAATACCACTTGTGATATTTCAAAATTGTCTCAAATTTCACTCGCCTAACGGCTCGTGAAATTTCGTATAACAATTTTGAAATATGACTCGTGGTATTTATGCCAAATATCACTACAAATCATGCTATTACCTATACATACAGTGTGTAAAATAGACATGCAAGTGCAGCTTTGGCGATGCAAGCATAAGCATAAGAGATTATATGAACGTTGGTGAGGATGGCCGTAACAGAAGCACAAGAATAAACACAAGAATAAAACGTAAGCTTACGTTTCTTCAGGTTTCTTGGATCACAAGAAAATTAAAACCGTACCTTGTGGAGAATTGTTTTTAGCTTTGCCGCTGAAGGGTCCAGTTTGATAAATTATCAAATCCTAAATCCTAATTATTAGGATTTCCGTACGGCCCCACTCATACATTATGCTTGCAGGAGCCATTTTCATACTATTTTACACAAACAGTTGATGTGAAGGGAATCGAAACATAAGACTTAAGCTTACTTGTAAGCCTAAATGCGTAAAATATTATCTGAATATTGCTGTATAGAAATATTACACGTGCAGTGTATGAGTATCTTGTTAGCTTTAATCTGTTACAATGCTTCGCTACATATCGTACCTCACTGTACACTGTAAAGACTGGTCCATCTTCCGCTTTGATGTAGGTGACGATCTTTTTCCTTGTAAAACTATTACAGCACTGTAAATTCCCCAAAAACTCGCCTTGAAGTTGAAAATGATGGCTGTTGATTACTCGATCAAAGTTCGATTGGTTTTTTAGCGCTCACGCTGTAAAAATGGTCAACAGTAATGCTCGAATTACAGGCTCGGTCGCAAGGCAAACCGGTTTGAGGGCGGTTCAAATTGAAACTAACGGCTTCGCTAGTGTTGGGTTTTGTTCGCTCTGATTGTAATTTTAGGAAGAATCTTCGGATTCAAGACATGTTTTAACCTTTAGCGCAAAAGCTTAAGAAACGTCACTTGTTGCGCGACTGTGAGGAACCATAATCGATCGCTTTTTTGTGCAACATGTGACGAAAACTTCGCACCGCTGATATGATATCAGATCATCGGCTGGATTCGGTAAACGATTTTAGGTGAGTTTTGTTTTCAATCATTCTTAACCTAAGTAGTGCTTGTTTATTGTAGATTACTTGCTACTAAAGCGAAATAATCATAGTTTCGTCGTTGTGTGCTGGGGCACAGTCAGACAGAGCCGCGATTACAGTTCAAAGTAGGGGATTCTTTTTTTAATAGGGGAAGAAGTTTCAATCTTTGTCTACACTACAGTAGCTGGCTTAGCTAGGGTAGAAAAGTTGAACTACAGTGTGCTATATATGGTTGGCTCTGCTGATGAAACTGTTCAAAATTCATTCCAACAAACCTGACAACAGTAAATTACATGTATGTATTAAAGCAGATTGTTTACAATCATGCCAGGGTAAGCAGGGATGTAGCCTGTGTACAACCCCCCCCTCTCCTCAGTAAGAATCAGAGAAGGGGAGTCTGTGATTCACCATTGGTAATCGTGTATGGAGGCCACGTGATTTTTCCTGGAATATGTGGAAAATGATTTGATTGGCTGTTATTTGTAGATCAGTACAATGTGTACATCATGAAATTGAGGGATTTTGATTGGCTTTAGGGCCTGTCATCAAAACTCAAGCAAAACAATAATGCTAAGGTCACGTTTCACACTATCATGAGCTCATGAGTCATGTCTGACTTGTCAACACTTTATTTCAAACTAATGACTTCCCGTATCCAGTGGGAAGGCTTGCATAAGAACATGGATCTTTTCCTTCAATATGGGCTTGTAAGAACATTTTTCTTGCTTGGTATAGAGTAATCCTATTTTAGAAATGCATGTCTCACTCTCTCAGTTACTCAATGGAAATAACACGCATACATCGACATTTTGAGAACTGGAATGACATGAAACATGAGCCATGGAAATTTTGGTCAGCGGAAACAATTTTTTTTTAATTTATGCAAAGTTATTCCCATTCACTATTAGTGACAGTGAATCACAGACGCCCCTTGTCTGATTTTTACTAAGGGGAGGGGGTGGTCTGTACACAGGCTAACAGAGATGTCGTTAAGAGCTGGCTGCCAGCTAGTTCAACCAGCTGAAAAAGAGCTTACCACCAGCTGAATTTGCAAACCAAACCAAAGGCATAGGGGAATTTTAGAGATGCAGTAGAGCAAAAAAGCCGGCTTGACCTTTAACAAAGCCTGCTTATCCATATATTTCATTAACGAATCGATTATTTTAAAAATAATGATATCCTTTTGAGTGGTTTGCATCATCAAATTAAAACCATTGTTTTATTATTTAAGGATGGATCAAATATTCTACATGAAATCTTGACATGATTCTGCTGTTAATTTTGTTTAGATGTTGCTGCATTTCAATATTCATTGTATCACTGTACTTACAAGATGGATCTGATGGCTGAGGCAACAACAGTGACCAAAGATAAGATTTACATTTTTTTGTTATTGTAACACAACAACTTTAGTTTTCACTTAAATAATTTGTCTTGTACAGCTGTTCATTTGCTATTAGCTAAAATAAACATCTGTATTGGCCTTGAAAATGAGCTTTTTTTATTTCATTGAAACTTGTCCAAACTAAGTAGGATGGAACCCTTGAAATTTGTTGTTCATTTTCAATGGTGAAATTTGGTACGTCATGATTGTAGCCTGGAGAGGAGATACAGTACATGTATTCCAGATGAATTTTGTATTGCAATGACACTTTTTTTGTCATTAATGGCCTTATTTACACTGTAGTACACCATACTAAAGTGCAGTCATGTTAAAATGCAGACTGTGCAGACTGAAGATTTTTTTTAAAATAAGCCCTGAGAATAGTAATTAACAGTTAATGACGGAGGCTGAGTATCTTATGAAGAATTACGGAGTTCGAGGAGGGTGTTATCCGTCGAGGCCGTAGGCCGAGGCCGATAACACCCTCCGAGATCTCCATAATTCTTCATATGATATGAAAGCCGAATTCAATAACTGTTTTATTATTCATTCAAAATAATTCCAAGTTTAAAAACACAGCTAAAACATGCTTACCTCCATCGATCCATCGATGTTCAGTTCATCTTCGATAGTGTGCGTTTAGGTTTGTCCAGCTCCGCAAATATTCTCCAAATAGCAGATGTCGCCCTTCGAGTTGTCTTCTTGCTGTTCTTGCCGTGTTTTTAGCTATTTTTTTGCCTAGTTCTTACTCTTGACACGAGTGAAATGTCCGCCATTTTTTTAAGTTCACAACGAAAACAACTCAACCTCGTGCCCAGGTCTTCTCAGTTAACGGTGCCTTAACCTGCGAAAAGGCTGCATTTTTGACGTCATTTCCTTGTTAAAGTCAAAATTCTTCCAAATTTGGTCATCAGTAACTGGTTATGGTGAATTAAACGTGTGCTTTTAGCCAATCAGGGTTAAGCACTGACTTGAAAAACGGTTAGCTTTTATTTAGGGTTAGGGTTGTTGCTACATGTATATAGCTTCAATTTAACCAGCCAACAAATCCTCAGTGATGTATTTGATTTAACAGTCGAGAGTAGTTTAAGACTAAATTTTCGTGGTAGCCATGTCTTTGTCTTTCCCATGAAAAATAAGAGAGGGCCATAATTCATGGGTAATGAAAATGTCATCAAAAGCCATTTCATTTTTTCATGACCCATTAATATTCGACCGTTCACGGAAAAATCATGGTTTTTTTATGGGGCATGAATTTAACAACCCCATGAAAAACTCATAAATTCCGACACCATGAAAAAAGAGCTTTTTAATTCATGGCTTTTTCATTACCATTAAAAAGCCATGAAAAAAAATAAGCGGGTTTCATTCTATTTCATGGCATTTTCATGGGATTTTTGTTTGTTAAAGTTTTTTCATGGGCCATGAAGCGTTGAATTTTAAGGGGTTTTTTCACGCTTTTTTCATGAGATTTTCATGGCATGTTCCCCATGAAAAACCAATGAAAATTTCCCATCAAAATCCCCTGAAAAACCTGTGAAAAACATGTGAAATTATCATGAAAAATTTCACTGGATTTTCAAGGGGTTCAATTTCATATAAGTGCATTAAGTAAGTAGCCTTCAATGTCTTCCCAAAAAACCTTATAAAATTCGGCTGGAAGGCCATCAGTCCCAGGAGTTTTGTCCGATGCCATAGTTTTTAGACTATTTAGGCATT
The DNA here is from genome assembly GCA_964035705.1 of Porites rus. Taxonomy (NCBI): domain Eukaryota; kingdom Metazoa; phylum Cnidaria; class Anthozoa; order Scleractinia; family Poritidae; genus Porites; species Porites rus. Next base: position 24,785,542 of record OZ037992.1, read on the forward strand.
CCTCTTTTGTTAAGGGCCCTTCGCATTCTTCCTGCGCGTGTTGGTCGAGTTTTACAGTAGATTCTTCGGAGAAGAAAAAAGCGTCATGAGCAGAGATATCAGGCACGCGTGATGCATATAAGTTTTGATAGAAGGATTTTGCTTCTGTTAAGATTTCCTCATCTGTTTTGACGACGCTACTATTCTCAAGCTGAAGTTGCCTTATGGTTTTGGTATTAAAATGCCTTTTTTCCAAGTTTAAGAAGTATTTCGTGTTTTTTTCTCCTTCGTTATGCCAGCGGGCTTTGGATCTTATCATGGCTCCTCGAGTTTGACGCTGAACAACGTTTGCAACATTTGAAGCAAACGCGGAGTACTAGTCTCAGTCTTAAAGGCTGCAATAGCAATTAATGAAAAGGCAACTGAGAAAAATCGAATTACACTGACCTGAGTAAAGAAAACTTCTATGAGCGTGTAGATTCAGCTGCAGGTTTAAGTTCATCGGGTATATTACCAACATCATAAACGTTATCATTTATTACTAGATTTCTGTCCACTACTTTAGCGTTCATGCCTTTCTTCCGCACTATGATCATAGTTCCTTTCTTTCAAGCTGTATCGCCTTTGCATAGTCTTTAGTTATATACGCGTTTGGATAATCCGTCGAGTGTCTCAATCTTCCTTTCGCTTTAAGAACATGGTCCCTATCTTCCCGGCAGAGAAAACGCGCAATGATGGGTCGGGGATGGTGATGGGAGTTCTCAGGCGAACGTGGCTTACCGACTCTGTGGACAGCATGAAAGTATATATTCTGTGTGTTTATGTTCAACCCGTTCTCGACGATATCATAAACGGTGTCAGTGCAGTTCTCGTGTTCTTGCTCCGGTATATTCATAAATCGGAGCTTCTCTCGGGGAGAGTATAATAAGTTTTCCAGTGCGATGATTTTTTCCTGTTCCTCGGATAGCTTCGTATTTAAAAGGTTGATTTGACTCTCCTGCAGAGCAATTTTTGCTTGGTTGATATTGTGAAGAAGATGAACTCGAAGAACGTGTCTCACGTTGATTCCGTTTAGACATTGTTTTAAAGATGATTATTTGATCAGAGGATGTTTATATAGCGGCGTCTGTCCCTTTCCGAATGAAGAAATCAGAGAGAGATTTTTTTGCCACTGTCGGCCATCATGCTCTTCCCAGTCCCCGTCTCTGATGTTTTAGATAATTATGATAATGGACATTATCTGTTATTACTTACATTGTATTTATCATTAGGATGGATTACTCCAGGAATTGGCCAGTGAAAGCCCTTCAATGTAGCTAAAGGTTATAATCAAGAATATTTGATAAGGTTATCACCTTGCAAGCCTGCTGATTGTATAATGAATTTAGTATAAAAAAAAGTATGCATTACATGTACATTGCAAGTCAACCAGTTCATTAGACAAGTCCTTTTGTTCTAAGAGCTTAGGGAAGTATGAGGAGGATTCAAATTGAGATTTTCCTCAATTATGGCTTCACCATTAGCTATGCATATGGTTCCTCTTCCAAAAAGCATCTAACCCACAAGATTTCCCTACTAGTTGGTTTGCAAATTGAATAATTTTAGCCTTTTTATCCAACTTAAGTTACATTCAAAAATACCTCAAACCATTCAATGATTTAAGACAACGTACTCTCGCTTACACAATAGACTATTATTTTATTGTTGTGAATTACACCCCAGCCTTCAGATGAATATGAGGCTAGGGTTGGCTTTGTTTGATACAAACCTCCTTTGTTTGCTTATGTAGATTTTGCTTGAAAATAGTATTTAGTATAAGAACAAGATAATTTACATAAGAAAGTAGGAAGGGTTGTATCAAAACAAGGTCAACTCAAGCCTGATTTCCACCTTTTACTGTAAAATTGGCTATTGGACTCGTACTTCTCACACTGTGTCCTTTGCCTTGGAAGAATAGATCATTAATACTGAGTGTTCTGGTTTGCAGAAAGATTACCCTGTAAAGTTTCAAGCGCTGTTGACATCATATGAACTGGTGTCAATTGACATGACCACCCTGCAGTCTATTGACTGGGCTGTATTAGTGGTGGATGAGGCTCACAGGCTTAAGAATAAACAGTCCAAGGTTAGCCCAGAAATCTTAAACACATTTACTGTAAATACAATAAGTAGGCGGAACTCAAACAGCTAAGGATTTCTTTTGGTTTTACCTCTCTATTTTTTTAAAGTAGCCAGGGGTCACCTTCATAGGAGCCAGGGAATTTCATGGTCCTTGACTTTTGGGGACAGCCCTGTGCACCCCTTCTTGGTTCCAGGGTATTTTTAGCAGGATTTAAGGCATGTTTTTCTTTTCTTTTCTCTTCTCTATGAACAACGTTCTCTATGTTACCTCCAAATTAAAGTTAGTTTCACTTATAGCCAAGTTAAGTACTGGTAGATATTTTGCAAAACAATAATCCTAAATGATAAAAATACAGACAATGTCACTTGTACGGGAATGCAAGAGGACTTCTCAACATACTTAAAAAGAACCACCTTAAAGAGCATCATTAACCGCCCCACAGCCATTACTCCTCCATACTTTTTACAAATAGCAACACAGTAACATTTCTTCTACTGACCCGAGGTTATATCTCTGTGAGAGAAACTTCCATCATTTAATATTTGATTTGTCTTTTTAGTTCTTCCAGATTCTCGGTGCCTATTCCATAGACTATACCCTGCTACTGACAGGAACACCTCTTCAAAACAACTTAGAAGAGCTGTGGAATTTGTTGAATTTCCTTGATCCTGCAGAGTTTAAGTATGCTATTGTTTTTAACGTTAGTGAAACCATAATTTATTCTACTTTGTGTTTTTTTAAATGTTACCAACTAGTAAGAGGTCACAAAATAATATCGATCAACAACATGTAACCTGTAGGATGCACAGATCAGTCAAGCGACCTGAAGATTTCTTTGAAGAGTATATCCTGTTTGTGAATTCAAGTCTGTTATAAAACTTTCCTGAATTCAAGAGAGCAACATCAATTTTTCTGCAATGAAATGGGTCTAAAAGTAATGACTTAAAGAGAAAACAAAGGCATTTCTATGCTTAAGCTCCAATAAAATCTTTTGTTTTTGAACTGGGAATCATATTTTTTCTCACCTCTGGAATTTGTAACAAAATTACTGCAGAAATGAAAATCGTCTTTCTCAGACAAGTGTCAAGCCCTGCAAGCTGATCTTTTGTTACAATGAACCCCGTTTGGGGGACAAAATTAATATATCTGATTATTCTTATTTTTTTTCTAATTCAGGAGCCAGAACAGTTTCCTAACAGAGTTTGAGTATGTTGCTAAGGAAGACCAGATTAAGAAGCTTCATGATATCCTAGGTCCTCACATGCTGCGGCGTCTCAAGGCAGATGTCTTGAAAGGAATCCCCTCCAAGAGTGAGCTTATCGTCAGAGTTGAATTGAGTCCTCAACAGAAGTATGTTTGCAGATGTTTTGGAATCTTCTCATAAAACAGCCATTATAAATCCATTTTATTCAGGCAACAGAAGATAGCAGTTCATAAAAGACTGTGTCTCAAGGAACTTTTTGGCTTATCTTTTCGACATCTGGGTTTTGTTAAAAGAATTCTTAAAGATCACAATCCTTGGCCAGGGCTAGTCGTGACTTTTTTCAGGGATGTCCTAAGAAAAAGTGGTGGTGGCCAACATTTTATGTGGCTAAATGTAATTTAGGCAAAGTTAACCTCGAAGCAATGCTGGTCAGCTGTTTCCCCAGCTATATTAGGGGTGGCCCGATGTCTCTAGCAGGGGCACCTCGTGACTTATATACGCAGTTGCTTGCTTGCAGTTCTTCGCAAAGTGTTGTTTCAATTGCTTGCTGTTCGCCTGCCAGTTTGTGCTTTGGTTTTGCTTGCTTGCTGTTTTTCTGCTTGTACAATGACTGCTCGTCGAACCAACAATAGTTTGGCTGCTCATTTGGATGGGGAGAGTTCGTCATCGGATACCCTTTTGCAGGCCGAGTCGTCTGGTCCTTCGTCGCTCGCTTCTGTGGCAAACACGGCGCCACAAACATCTTCGACCGTTTCCACTCCAGTTGTTGCTGCTGGTCTCCACGATCCCGCTCTAATCGCTGCAATCGTCGATGCCGTGAAAGCCTCGTTAGCGGCAGAAAAAGGTCCTGGTTCCAGCTCGAGCAATCTGCGTGGCAATTCTGATAGCGTGGAGCCACAAGCAGCTTTTGGGGGCGTTCCCGCCCCATCGCCCAGCTTGTCGCAGCAAACGGTGACCTTTCTAGCTTCTGGAGGCGCCTTTCCGGAGCAACAGGCGATATCTTCACCTTCAGCCACGCAAGGTAGGCCTAATTTTACTGTGCCATCTTTTGTTGCCACTTTTGCAACCCCGCGCTCGCCGATGTTAAGCACGTCGATCACGGCGGGCGCTTCTGTCCCAGTGCCACTCAGCGACAGCACCTTGGCTGCAAACCTGCCATCGGGACCGCTACTCCAACAGCCGTTTGTAGTTGGCCCCGGTTTTTCACCAATTCCGGCGAAAACGGTTAGCCAAATTGTTGCCGGCAAGTACGTGGATTTGGGGGATTTGCTGTTAGTCAACATTGTTCAGACTGAGCCGGAATCGCAAGCATTCCTGGACGGCCGATTAGTGTTTTTGCCAAGCGCTAAAAAGCAACGTCGACGCATCGAGGACATCGTGACCTGGTCCGAAGCCTTTACAATTTTTACGCTGATTCTGACGTCTTATTTTCCGCACCGCTGGAAAGATTTAACTGCTTACAAGCTTCTCATCCTGCGCACGTACCGCCAGTTCAGTGGTCGTGTTTGGCTGGCCTACGATCAGGCCTTCCGCCAGCACGCTGCGGCGACGAAGCTCGTGGACTGGTCGACCATGAACGTTCAGCTTTACAATTTTCACGCTGCTGGGGCCTCTGTGCGTTCTGGGTCTGGTGGTTCCTTGAGCGAGCTACCCGAACCATCTGGAGCTGACTCCTCCCAGGTCATTTGTCGGTCTTGGAACAGGGGCCGCTGTTCGGCACAATTTGCTTCGTGTCGGTTTGCCCATCGCTGCAGCACCTGTGCAGGTTCCCACCGTGCGTCAGAATGCTCTCGTCGTTTTGACAAAACATCGTCACACGATCGCAAACGTAGATCGGCCTCTCCTCCCTCCGTGCCCTCGTCCACCTCGAAAACCAGGCGTTAATGGATGTGCCTTATTTGTTTTCCTGATTGTTTTTCTGCCTTGTTTTTTATATGTGTTGATTGCCTTTAGTTTTTTCCCCATGTTTCCTGACGTTTAGTCATCGAATTACTTCTTACGTTGTGTTACCTAATTTTCGTCAACAGTAGCTAGGTCGGGCCATATTTGCTGCAATAAAGTTGTCAAGTTGTTTGAGTTTGTGGTTTGTTGTGCAAAAGTTCTCTCTTTGGTTTGCCCCTTTCCAGCCTGGCTCGGCCTTATTTTAAAATAGCCTTTTTTCTTCCCAGCTCATCCAGTTCTCCCTCCTGTATCAGCAGTTAGTCCCCTTAAGGTGGAGGAGTTTTCAAAGGAATTGGCCAGTCATCCCGACCAGCAACAAGTTTCTTATATCCTCCAGGGTCTCCAGCATGGCTTTCGGTTAGGCTTCCACTCAGCTCACAAGCTTAAGCCAGCTAAAAGAAACAAGCCCTCTGCTCTTCTCCATGCCCACATTGTTGATGCATATTTGGCTAATGAAGTCTCCCTGGGCAGGGTTGCAGGCCCCTTCGCCTCCCCCCCTTTTCCTCGTTTGCATATTAGCAGTTTTGGGGTCATTCCAAAGAAGGGCCAGCCAGGCAAGTGGCGCTTGATAGTCGATTTGTCTTCCCCAGGGGGTGCTAGTGTTAACGACGGCATTGATCCTCAGGATTTTTCTCTGCAGTATATTAAGGTTGATCAAGTTATTCGCATGGTCTCCCGTTATGGCCCAGGTGCCCTTATGGCAAAATTTGATGTGGAATCCGCTTATCGGAACATCCCAGTTCATCCAGATGACCGCTTCTTACTGGGCATGAGGTGGCGTGGTCAGTTCTACGTTGACCTCTCGCTTCCTTTCGGTCTTCGTTCTGCACCATTTATTTTCAATTCGGTAGCTGATATGGTTGAATGGATCCTTCTCCATAAGCATCGCCTTTCCGATCTGTTACATTATTTGGATGACTTTATTACCGCAGGTCCTCCACAGTCACTCCAGTGTGCTTATAATCTTAACACAGCAATCTCTGTTTGCCATTGGCTGGGGTTGCCTCTTCACGCTAACAAATGTGTGGGTCCAGCCACTTCTATGACTATCTTAGGAATTGAATTAGACTCTGTCAACCAAGTGGCCCGTCTTCCTGAGGACAAATTGCTTGCACTAAGGGAACTCATTCATTCGTGGATGCCCCGTCGCTGGTGCAGAAAGCGGGAATTGGAGTCCCTTATTGGCCATTTACACCATGCGGCTAAAGTAGTTTGGCCAGGGAGGGCCTTTCTCCGTCGGTTTATTGATTTACTGTGCTGCTTCCGTAACAAGGGCCATCCTGTTCGGATTAACCAGGAATTTCGTCTTGACCTTCAGTGGTGGCAGCAGTTTCTAGCTTCTTGGCATGGCGTTGGGTTCTGGTTGTACCCTGGCATGTCTGCTGCCACAGATTTGGAGGTCACTTCGGATGCAGCAGGTGCGATTGGCTTTGGCGCCTATTCTCGAGGCCAGTGGTTTTATGGTGCCTGGTCAACGGTGCAGGCCAGGCAATCTATTGAATACCAAGAACTCTTTCCTGTAGTGATTGCTGCTCATCTTTGGGGATCGTTGTGGGCCAGGAAGCATGTCCTTTTTCGCTCAGATAACGAGGCTGTAGTCGCGATTCTCACGACCAGGACTTCGAAGGTTCCAGCTTTAATGCACCTTCTCCGTGATCTTCTGCTCTCGGCGGCGCGTTGGGGTTTTACCTTCTCTGCTGCTCATGTTCCTGGGGTCGAGAACAAAATTGCTGATGCTATCTCTCGTTTCCGTTGGCAGGAGTTCAGGCAGCTGGCCCCGGAGGCTCATTCGTCCGCTTGTCCGATTCCGCAGCTCCTGTTGGACAGCTTAACACCTCCTCCCTAGAACAACAGTGCTTGCATTTCTTGGCCCAGGGTCTGGCTCCTTCCACCCGGAAAGCTTATGCGTCAGGTCAACGCAAGTTCGTGGAATTTTGCCGCCAAGCTGGAAAGCTCCACTCCAATGGCTCGCCTTGCCCTGCAGACGAGTGGACTTTATGTTTGTTCGTTTCATTTCTTGCAGATTCGATTCAGCATTCTTCTATTAAAGTTTATTTATCTGCAGTTCGCTCCTTGCACATTGAACAAGGTTTTCCTGACCCTCTGCTTAATTGCCTGCGGCTTCAACGAGTGTTGAGAGGGGTCAAGCGTTCCCAGGGTTCCCCGGCTGCTCAGCGCCTTCCGATTACTGACAGCCTTCTCTTGGTCATTCATCGGGCATTGGTTTTCAAGCTTTTCGATCATTGCGCCTTTTGGGCAGCCTGCATGCTGGGTTATTTTGGTTTTCTTCGTGCTGCTGAATTTACAGTCCCCAATTTAGCCAGCTTTTCTCCAGCTATTCATCTTTCTTTGGCTGACATCGCAGTGGATTCGCGCCAGTCGCCAACCTGCCTCCGTGTTAGGATAAAAGCCTCGAAAACGGATCCGTTCCGTCAAGGTTCCCACATCCATATTGGTCTGGGAAGGGCCCCCCTCTGCGCAGTTCACGCTTTGCTGGCATACCTCTCCATACGAGGAAAGGCCCCTGGCCCCTTGTTTCTTCTTGCGAGTGGTCAACCTCTGTCTCGCGCAATTTTGACCGATTGGCTGCGGCAAATTTTCTCTACCGCGGGGATTGAGGGCAATTTCTCCAGCCACAGCTTCCGCATTGGGGCAGCCACGGTAGCAGCTCGCAACGGCATTCCTGATCACCTGATTCAGGCTCTTGGACGTTGGACTAGCAACGCATACCAGCTTTATATTCGCACGCCGTCGGAAGCTCTTGCGGGCTTCTCTGGTCAGCTGGCTTGACATCGTGTGTCCTTGCCGTTGGTCATCCACAGCTCCTTCTACATTGCGGTCGAGTTTAGCATCAAATTGCTCGGGGCTTGCACTGCAGTTTTTTGGGTGTTGCTCTCACTGTCAGCTGCTTTCAATTGGTAAGTGTGTTTGTTTTTCGATGCAACTGCTGCGCTTGGTGCTTGGGGTTGATGGAGTCGGAGGTTCCATTTCTCCCTTGTTCGCTGGCCCCTCCTTTTTCAAGCACCAAGGAGATCCCGGTTGGGTGGGGGCCGCTCGCAGGGTTGCCATGGATACCTCCTCCTCATGCTAGAGCATTGCCCGGCTCCACCAACTTCGAAGGCACCAACGCCCAAGCTCATCTATTGGTGATGAGTTTAAATGTGGCTAAATGTAATTTAGGCAAAGTTAACCTCAAAGCAATGCTGGTCAGCTGTTTCCCCAGCTATATTAGGGGTGGCCCGATGTCTCTAGCAGGGGCACCTCGTGACTTATATACGCAGTTGCTTGTTTGCAGTTCTTCGCAAAGTGTTGTTTCAATTGCTTGCTGTTCGCCTGCCAGTTTGTGCTTTGGTTTTTCCCATCCCTCCCTCCCTCTTGGTGTGGGCTAGGTAAGTATTGGGTCGGTAAGTATTCCACTGAATTGTTCAGTGTGACGGTGCCTGGTGGGGGCCGCTCGCAGGGTTGCCATGGATACCTCCTCCTCATGCTAGAGCATTGCCCGGCTCCACCAACTTCGAAGGCACCAACGCCCAAGCTCATCTATTGGTGATGAGTTTAATACTGTTTGCCTATGTCAGTAGCGTTGACACTTGTATTAATGACAACAGGCCCTCTTATATACAGTATGCTTGAAGTGTCATGATGCGTAGCACAATCACCCCTCCATTTAGCCAGATATCATACCCAGAGGACTTTAAGTCCAACTAACTCGAGAAGTATTCAACGCATTTTTCTGAAATTTTTTAGTTAAAGAAAGAAAACACCACCAATTCTAACTGATATAAAATACCAACATTCACAAGCAAGACTAAAACGGGAAAAAATAATAAATTTAATGAATACCCCAAAATGTGGTTGTAACGCGTTACAGAAATAGCGCTGCAAATACCGGCAAAAGTTTAGAAAATGTGTTTTTTCTCGCAACGTACAGTAGCTACGGTTAAATAATTCCGTCTCACAATACACCCAACTAAAACAAATTGACAACTCAAGTTTCAAAGAATAATTTTTATTTCACGCAGTAAAAATGAAACCAAAAGTGATTGAAGAACTAGCTGTTGCTGTGTGTAACGCTTGCAAATTTGTCCGCGGCACCAAAAAATAAAGTTCACATTTAAGGTTGACAATGAAATAAACACTACAAACCGACAACAGGACTGTGTTGGGTAATGTTGAAAGGAGCTAGACACAAAAGTTCAGCGTAATAATTAGAATAGAATTCGCTCGGGAGTAGAAAGTACAATTCGGAAACACTTTTTGTAACGAACAAAATAACTTCAAACTGCCTCTGGGTAGGACAGATAAACAGGACAAATTTCTTGAACCAGTACAATGAACGGTACTCACTCGTTACTCCCGGTTTGGGCTTAGAATCATCCAAATTTCCCTAGATTTCTAGCCATTTCTAGCTAATATGAAGCGAGATATTCGCTAATGAGCAATTCGGAAACACTTTTCGCAATGATGACCGTGTTCACAAAGCGTAACTCAGGAAGGAATCTACAAAACCGTGAGGAAATTCAGCGCAACTCGCAACCTTCTCCGTTCGCCTGTTCCTCGCATATCAGTCACATGCTTATAGAATTAGCTTGGGGGTGTCCCGGTTTGTTTCTCAGGGTTTCTGTCGTCATTGGTTTAAAAATAGCAAGAAAGAAAACCTTCAGACACGTGCGATTAGTCACTCGTAAAGGCAAAAGGTCGAGAGTGCGAATGGAAGAAACAATATCAAAGGACAATATTCTAATTTCACGCAAGAAAGCAGCTCAAGAGAGAAAGCTGCAAAAGAAAAGAGAGCTAGATAGAGTATATTATCTTCAGAATCGCGAGAAAAAGATCGCTCAAGTCAAACAAAGAAGGCAAGAGAAACGAGAGCTTCCCACGCGACCTTCCAGGACTAGACGCGAACTCAAGCGCGACCAGGAGAGAGACCAGATCAAGGAAAAAAGGCGGTCTATCCGAGATTCTGTTCAAGCCAAGAGAGCTTTAATCAGAGAACAGACAAGAGAGAGAGTCCGAAAATATCGTGAAAGATGGAGACAGGAGAGCAATGTGGAAGAAATTCTGGGCGGGGGCGCTGCATTTCCGAACAGGACGTCGAGAAAACGCGCGACTGATAAGGTGAAAACTACCCTCCCAGCTTCACCAGCCAAAAAGGCAGCTGTTCTAGAAAGCTTAGTAAGTAGCCCGAGAACAAGAAAACAGCTGGAAAAGAGGGGAGTGGTTTCTACACCAGAGGAACAAAGAGAGGTAGCTACGCTCAAAGCATTAGCTTCTGACATTTCCAGCGGACTTGACAAAGTCAAGGCTTCAGGGTCAAACGAAAAGAGAGCAGCATTTACCGCATTTAAATCTTTGGCTTTTGGAGAAAATATTAAGAAGTCAAGAGCGAAAAGATCCTTAGGGAAACTAGTTAACCTCAATGAAAAAAGCATTAGTAAAGCCATCAAACGTCGAGAAAGCATTCTCAAAGGTGACACGCCCAGCTGGCTTTATACTAAGAGAAAGGTTCGGCAAGACGCTATATCGGAGGAAGATGCCAAAAAAGTCTTCAACTACTGGGCTCATACGGCAAGTCGTCCTACAGGAGACAAGAAGGATGTTTTAAAACAACGCATTGGGAAAGAAGAGTATGTGAAACACGCAAAGCATGTGTTGGAAAAAACGCAAACTGATGCTTTTAGAGAATTTCTTGAGCTACACCCAGAAGTGAAGATTCGCCAAAGGAAGTTTGAAAGCTTGAAGCCTTTCTTTGTGAAGCAGGCAAAGGAACGTGATAGGAGGTCTTGCTTATGCAGGAAACACGTGGAAATGCAAATAGTGTTTAAAAGCTGCATGAAATACCGCAAGGAGCTCGTAAGAAAGTCTGCCAATATAGACGAATCATTTGTCATCAAAAGCGTAACAGAGGCTGCAGAAAAAACCCTTTGTCCGAAGCCAGAAGGCATCAACTATCACAACATCAAATGCTTAGAGCGTGAATTCACAGAATGTGGTGTAGACAATATTGAGTTCCTGCCAGAGGAGACTTCAGGAGAGGGAACTGAAAGCTGGTCACGTTATGAGTATGTTTCAACAGGGAAGTTCCTTACTAATGGCCAAGAGAAGAAGAAGATCGCCCTAGTGCAGAAGGAGACACCACCATCAGAGCTCTTTGGCTATTTCAAGGAGCTCCTTGTTGAATACCCCAGGCACTCCTTCATGGCAAGATGGCAGCGTCAGCAGCTCGACAGTTTGCTGGACAACCTCCCCCTGAAACATGTTGTCTGTGTGCACGACTACTCAGAGGGTTATGCATGCAGATCGCAAGACGAAATTCAGTCTGAGTACTTTGACGTTGCCAAGGTATCTCTACACGTCACCATACTGCACCGCCACCCTGTGGAAGCAATTGATGGTGTGAAGAGCACTGAAGAGAATCCCCACCTTGTTAAAGAGCACATTTTTGTTATCTCAGAGGATCCTGTGCAAGATCACGACAGTGTGCGTACATGCCAGGCTCTAATAGCAAAGTATTTGCTTGACATTAGCTGCAAGGTTGAACGGATGCATGAATTTACAGATGGCTGCGCCGCCCAATACAAGTCCAGGCATTGTGTTGGTGACCTATCCTGCTCTCTTGCTGACTTTGGCTTTATCATTCAAAGAAATTATTTTGAGACATCGCACGCTAAAGGAGAGCAAGATGCAGCTGGATCGCATGTGAAACAAAAAGTCAGCCAAGCAGTCCTTACCAGATCAGCCACCATCAATAGCGCAAAAGCTATGCACAAGTTTTTAACAGAGAAGTTTACCCAGCCTGCAGCATCAAGCTTCACTGCAAGAACAAACTCTGTTCAACTGAAGCGTCGTGTGTTCTTTTATGTTCCTGGTAAGGGTGAAGGGGCAGTCATCAGAAATAGACCAGGGAGGAAGTTCAAGGAGGTGAAGGGCATCAGGAAGTTGCACTGCATAAAATCTGGCTCAGAGCAAGAGAAAGTGCTTGCAAGACAACGTTCCTGCTACTGCATTAGCTGCATTCTTGACGATGAGGAGAACTGCTCCAACAAAGCATGGCTGGATGATTGGAAGGAGGTCCTTGTCAGCAGAGATGGCTCAGTAGCTACCACTAGGCAGACTACACAAGAATTTGGCCTAGACCAAGGTACAGCCTCTCACATAGCTGATTTAGCAGTCAAGGGGAGCACTGTAGCCATAGCTGCCGAAGATGACCCGATGTATGACTTCTACCTCCTTAAACTCACATCGGATGGGGTGGAGGAGTTAGATGAGAACTACACAGATGATTATGAATTCACTGCACTCAGAGGGACACAAGTGTTAAAAGGACACTTCTATTTGCGAGACAACATCCATGATATGACATTCACTCTAGATGAGAACCGAACTGCAGTTGTCTATGCTTCCACTGTGAGGCAGATATGCGGTGATATCCCATGCAAAAAAAGGGGGCGAAAATATATCTACAAGTTGCCTTTGAAGGAAAATGAGGAGATAATTGCTTCTTTATGAATAACAAAACAATATTTGCAGCTTCTGCGTGATTCCTGTAACTTTTGTTTAGCTTTTGTGACTATATTTTCTAAAAACTGGAATCTTGCCACACCCGCATTGCATCATGGGAAAAACTGAAATGACTCTAATTAGCATAGAACCAATGTTGAGCAGAAATTTTTAAGTAATTAGTTGTATCCATGTAAAACAGAAGCCTTATAGCCAGTTAATTTGTAAAAATGAAATAAAATGGTTTTTGACCCCTTGTAACAGTAAATGGAGGGGTGATTGTGCTACGCATCCATACATAATAATTATCAAGAGACATGTTTCCAATTTTATAACTGCAAAACCAAGTGACTATTAAGACAAGTAAACAAAATCACTGTGAAAGGACAATTTGTGCAAAGTATCTTGCTAAGTTTGTAGGCTCCATCAATACCATGCAGCTTTTTCTGGGCCACATGGTCTGAGTGATGCTTTAGTATATTTCAATGAAATTTAATGACAGGGAAAGCTTGAGTAAACACAATACAGGAATAAGACAAGTGAATGTCGGGATAGCACTTAATCGTGTGGGTTTAAAAATGGAATGTTTTTTGTGGTTTGTTTTACAGGAAATACTACAAATACATTTTAACAAGAAATTTGAGGCTCTGAACACCAAAGGATCTCATCAAGTGTCTTTGTTAAATGTGATGATGGAGCTGAAGAAATGTTGCAACCATCCATACTTGTTCTCTTCTGCAGCCCTGGTAATTATGTCAGTTTGATATTTCTGACTTGTGTAAACATTATTCTTTCAAACTAGTTTTGTTGACCCGTTTTGAAAGTTCAAAGGTTAGAAACTTTTTTTTTCATGATATACCAGTGACTACACTTTTATTAATTTGTTGTCTGTGAAATGAACTCAAAATTCTTCATTTTGCACTTGACTGCTGATTGAACTACGCCTCCACAGCCAACCAGTGCATTTCCTTTTGGGAAATCACTCACAACAGCCTGAACTATTAACAGATCTTATCCTTAAATACCATTTAGTAATGGGTTGCCCTGGATGGGATCCTGTCAAAGTAATAGAGAACTTTTGAAATACGTGTACAGAAAGCAGCAAGCATTTGTTTTTACTATCTTACCAAGTCTTCACTTCGCTTTTTGTTTTTTGTTCATTTTATATAGGTAAATGAAAAAAATAAGACGTTTTAGCCCCAGTTTACGTGAAGAAATTATTTTACACATCTTCTACCTTTTTGTTCCTAATTTGAGAAATGGATGGCTAGAATCAGACTTTTTCTGTTTGCCATAAATATAATAATTCCTCCATTATGTCATTTGCATGGCCCTTAGGAGGCTCCTAGAACTGCTAATGGTAACTATGACACAGCAGCTCTTACTCGTATGGAAAGCTGGTCCTGCTGAAGAAAATGTTGAAAAAATTACGAGAGAAAGGACACAGAGTTCTCATTTTTTCACAGGTAATTATAACATGAACTACACCGTGATTTGTGATCCAACTGCTTATAGTTGATGTGTATGCTCCACATATTACTAACATAGCAGTGCACAGTTGAATATTCATTTAATACGTTGTTCTGCCCTTCTCCTGAAATCACCCTGTTGGCCTTTGCAAAAATCTTTAATACCTTTAGTGAGTGAAAAATATTACAGTGCAATTCAAAGTCCTTGTCCACTCTCCCACTCCAATGAAAAAAAAAAAACATGAATGCTATCATGCCTTCTCTATTCTTCACGCTATTACTCTTTCAAACAAAGCTATAGTAATAAGTATTATTAAAAACTGAATCGTTGGATAATGCAATTCTAGAGCTCTGATTGGCATAGCCATCATATATATGTGGTGTCAACTTGCCTCACTTGCAGCCAATGGCTGAATTGCAGAGGAACCAGAGAGGTGAGATCGGACATCAGCATGTAAATTAAGGCGCACTCTTGCAGCCACTTCAGTCCATGCTTTGATCACACCTCGCCCACCCAGACCGGTGACGGCACAAGTCAGATAGACCATGACATCAGGACTTATGTCTCCTATGTCCCCTGTGTTAACTGTACACATCTGTTCAAAATTAAAAACAAGTTGAAAATTGGTTGTTTTTACAAATAAAGTCGGACAGAATTCTCGATATTTTGTGGGCGCTTTTAATAAAACAATAATTATTTCACTCACGCTTGTTGGATATGAGATGATTATAGCCAACTTAGTGTTACGCGCCTCATTGGCTTTTTACCATCTCATATCCAATGCGCATTCGTAGAATGATTGGCAATAATAATTATTGTACATACTAATGCCCCTCCTTGTTTGCTTTTGGCCAAACTAGATGACGAGAATGCTGGATATCTTAGAAGACTTCCTTGCTTGAGGGGCACGGTTACAAATATGAAAGAATTGATGGAACTGTCAATGGAGCAGCTAGGTAGGAATGTATTGATAATAATGGTAAGTACATGTGATGCAGGAGGAAACAGCATTTCAGTAATTTTAATTGGGTTATTTTATATTATTAAGTAGCTAGGGTGATCTTCAAAACTTGTTAACCTTAATCTTAAGCTATAGTTCATACTGCTACCGTTAAAACTTCACAAAAGAAATATTTACTGTTGAATATGTGCTTTTCTGCTGACTGTCCTCTGACCAAAACACCAGAACTAGGGTATAAGATGGTGCAAATCAATGACAGGCTGTTACCTCAGACTGTGTGAGTGTATTGTGTGTAGTGCTCCTGTTTTTCTAAAACTAAGCTTCTAGTGGCGGGCAAATTTATAACTTTTCGTGGTGGTTACCTGATAAATAAGCTTAAATAAATAATATAAAAAATGGAAATTATCCTCCTTTCATTTAAATCCTGACCATGTATGAATCCTGACTTTGTATGAACCCTGTAAAAGGAACATGAATCCACAGCTACTTTTATAGGTTAGCAAAATGAAAACAAAAACCAATAGAACCTCTTAGCTGTTCAATTACTACCTACTAATTGAATACTCCTTGAAACTTGAAATCTTACTGACAGCCCTGCATTACAGTTATTGAAATGTTTTATTAATATTGTTTTTGATGCTAATCAGAGCTCTATTTTTCTTGCCTTTTCTTTTCCTGTTTGTTTGCTTGAAGCTGCTGGTGCACAGACGTTTTGTTTCTTGCTTGTGCTGGAGGTCTGGGCATCAATTAAGCCACAGCTGACACTGTGTTTATATATGACTCAGACTGGAATCCCCACAATGACATCCACGTATACAATGTACATAAATAATGACATCAACATGAAAAATTGTATTTTGGCCAATCCAATGGTTTAGAAAATTTGGTATGTTAGTAGACCTCCTTATACTTGGGTTTCATGTTAACAGTTACAAAGCTGTGACCTGCTTTATCATGGAGTAGAAAAAGAAATTACAAGATTTTTTATCCACCAACCTAATAAGATGTTGTATATGTGTGTTGCTTTTCTTCCCTTCTTGTCTTTCTTCACAGGCGTTCAGCAGGGCTCATAGAATTGGTCAAAACAATAAGGTATTTAATTAACAAAGTGGTGCTCTTCAGTGCCTTGTGTATTGTTTTATTTTATAAAGTCTTCATTTATCCTGGTTAGTTCAGTTGCATAAGGACCTGGGGCCTGTTTCTCGAAAGTCCCGATAGTTACGGGGCCCCGAAAGCTGTTGTTGTTTACATTCAAGATAGAGGTTTCAGTACTTTTGCAGGTAACATAATAAAATTAGCAGTTGAGAAAATATATTGGACGGGTTTGTTGGCTAGGGCTTGCGTGATTTTATTCTTGATAGTTTGATTGGAATATTTGATTTCGAGCCTGGAAAGTTAGTGGGACTTTCGATAGACTGTTCACAGTCCCCTATTTTTTCGTGAGATGGTTTAGATATACCGCGTCTTACCGTCACGGCTATCTTGATTTTCAAATGTACCAAGGGGGCGGCGTCGGGGATTATAGCTTTGGGGGTGGGGGGGGGGGGGAAATAGCCTCCTCCCAAACCGCCCCCGCCCCCTAAGTAGTTTTGACACTCGTGCAAGATGGCAGCCCGTAACGCAAAGCGCTCGATCTCGATGATCTTACGGAAAAAAATATGACTGTGAACAGTCTAGGCTTTCGAGAAATGGGCCCCAGTCTTCCAAGCAGGAGGTCATGGGTTCAACCCAGGCCAGACCATCAAACAGTCTTTGATTTTAGACCTTGGCTTGTCTGTTCATATATAATGTACAGTAAGAAAAACACGTCTGATGTTCTCTCGTCCGTAACTCAACATTCATTTCATGCATTCATTCATTCTTTCATCCATTCATTTCATTTCGTCCAATTCATTCATATTGTTCTGTACAGTTTAGCCCTGTATTCAGAGACTCTCTTTAATTCACCCTCCAGTGCACTTGAGAGAGGCGTCATTGTCTTCAGACTTCTTATGTCCCCCTCAGGGAGTGTCAGTTTAGACATTACTTTTCAATACATGTAGAATATCAAAATTACATTATGAGTCTCCGTCTTCTTGTTAGGTTATGATCTATCGCTTTGTTACAAGGGCCAGTGTAGAACAGCGGATCACACAGGTACATAGTGCTGTACATTATAACAAGTGTAAGGGAAAATATTTATTTTAAGCGACTAAACAAAGTATAGTCAGTTCCTGCTATTGCAAACACAGTCGAAACAATAAATGTTTGGATTCATACTTCACATTAATGGGACACGTTTATGGCTCCCTCCTTGGTGGTTTGTGCTATGTGGAAACAAAACATTGAAGAATAGCTACTTTTGTGTATAGTTGCATCCCAGTTCTGATAATTTTGTGTTAACATAATATGATTCAAAATATCTGGAAAATTGTAATTATTTGATTTTTGTTTATTGAGAGACCTCAGTCTCGACCAATTTACTTCCCCAATCAGTGTGAAACATACAAATTCTTTAGAAGCGCCATTTTTGTGTAGATGTATAATATGCCTCCTTAAGCTTTGATGACCTTGATCTTCGCTTGAAAGGTTGCCAAGAAGAAGATGATGTTGACTCATCTTGTGGTTAGACCCGGCTTGGGATCCAGCAAAACTGCTGTCATGTCTAAGAGTGAGCTCAATGATATTCTCAAATTTGGAACACAAGAACTCTTTAAGGATGACAATGCTAAAGATGGAGGTTAGTCTTCTACTGTCATACCTTTCTTTAGTGAGTCAAAACATTCCTGACACCACCTTAAGCCAGGGGCACCCGGTGACTGTTTTCTGTGAAATATCTGTTCGGAGAAGCAACAATTGCCCAGAACTTTCAATAGCTTGAGGAAGGCTAAAACTTTCTAGATGACCATTTTCATTTTCTAGATGACAATTTTCGAAGCTTATCTGATAAATTCCCTACGATTTTCTGAAGTTTAATTTTTCCCATTTCACTCTCCAGGTTAAGCTATTTTTCGTAAAGAAATGGAAACCTAAATTTTCGCAACCGAGAGTGCGATGCAGAGAGGAATCAGAAAAGTTCCCACTTTCGTGTAACTTTAAATTGCAGCTTACGTTTTCAGGAAATAATTTTGAAGCCCTTGTGATTTTAAAGACTCATTAGCGCCACTTAGAATACATTTATTTGAGATCTAAAAGTACTCTGAATAGCCTAAAAAGAGTTTTCAATGCACTTCGGAGGAAACCGTCGTTTAGTGCCCCTGTTAAGCTACGTAACACTTTGATGAAGACAAATAAAGAGAACTTCCAGAAAAAATGATCATTTAAACAAGACTGAGGATACGCTGTACATTATAAGTGGCATTTGCCTTTTTCTAATCCAAAATATATGCAGTAATTATGTTTCTTTTTTTTTAACTTACTGAAAAACAAGTGCTGGTACGTGGAAGACATATGACTTTGCAGACGCTATTGATAACTCCTAAATGGTTTATAACTGGTGACAAGATATGTATCACTTGGTGAAAGGAACTGAAGTCTAGAATATGAGTAGTCTTTTTTTTCCCCTGGGGTGTCAAAAGGAGTAAAACATGAGTGAGCCATCTTCCACGCCCTGCCATGTTTTTCTGCTGCTAAGAAAAATAAAAAAATGGAAAAAACAGGAGATACCGAGATCATATTTCTTAAGCGTGCCAAAATTTACATTCTAAATCGATTTTCTTTTATTGTCAGACTCGGGTGACTCAGGCCGCATAGACTATGATGAAAAAGCCGTCATGTCACTGTTGGACCGTACCAGTAGCCATGATGATGCTCCTGATTAAGAGAAAGACATGTTGGCTAATGAATACCTCGCTTCTTTCAAGGTAAGACTCAGGCCCTGTTTATATGGAGAAAAGTTGTACCGGGTGGAAGGGTCACTTGCCTACCCTAGCTACCCTGGGCAAGTCTGGTTCTCATATGCCGCCGATGTATCTGCAACGTAGCTGCTGGTAATGCCTGGGCTACTTTTCGGACAAATGAGAACATGCGCCGCCGGCAACTAGAGCCATCACCAAGTTTTACTGCCGGCATGCCTGCGAAGATAAACTCGAGTCAGCTTCCCAGGCATGCCAGCGGTAAAGACTGGTCTGACCAATGTTGCTGGCTACTTCTGTTCTCATATCGGAACAGTATCCCAGGCAGTACCGGCGGCCGCGTCGCAGGTGCATCAGCGGCATATAAGAACTGGGCTTAAATACAAAAAGTAGGCGGGGAATCAAACAGCTAGGGATTTCTTTTAGTTTTATGTGTCGTCCTTTTTCCAATGGTTTATAGTTGAATAGCAGAGCCAGCTTTTTGGCTAAAGCATGCCAAAAGAGAAGGAACAGGATGACAGTATTTTCTTGCTGTGGCCTGTTGATCACTTCTCTCTCTTTAGGTGGTTGTAATCTTCATGTATACACAACCACTTCTTTGACATGCAATATTAAACATGAGTGAGCAGGGCCTGGAGCCTTAGCATTAGGCTACTGGAGTAGTATGTCGCTCAGACATGATAATATCTACCTCCATGATAGCAGTGAATTATTCACTGCTCGGTACTGTAGTTGTCTTACTGATGTCGCACTTAGACGCATACAGAACAGTGAGCAGTGAACGCGTTTTGCCTTCAGAATTACTGTTAGACTTTGTGGTAATATACGCCCAAACGTTTTCACAGTGATAGATTATACTAACTGATCCTTTCTCCGCTTATAGTGACCAGAGAAATAAATTCACCCTCCCCTCCCCTCCCCTCCCCCACTCCGCCTCCTGAAAAAAAAGTCCTTAGAAATAAATAGCGCTGCGCGAACGTCTGCCAAAGAGGTTTGAATTGCGCGGTAACACCATAGGATTTTGTTACAGATTTAAAAGATAAAGTGACTAATGACCTAGCCACACCAAAGTTTGGAACCATTCAATAAATGAAAAATACCAACTTGGATAGTGATACCATATCATTCACTTTGCGTTTATCGCTTGGTGGTTTGTGTCTGAACCTTCCTAAAAACCACTAATTTGCGAGTGTTTTTTATCGGCGAATGTATAAGCTTATGCCATCCAAGTTTTTTATTACTTTCAGTATATCCTGTTAACACTTTGGTGTTTGTGGCTTTCTTTGCAGGTCGCAAGCTATGTAGTGAAGCAGCAAGATGATGATGTAGAAGTTCTCAAGGTAGCAAAAGAAATCGCCATCTTCTTTACTGCTTAAATAGTTGATTAACGTCTTTCGTGATGATGTACATTCCGCAAAAAACAGTTCTTAACTCTTCACTTCTTCTGTGGTATTTTCCTGAGCAAATCCGAGCATGTTCCCACCAGCTGGACCTTTTCCATGTTATTATTTTTCCTTTATGTTTATCTTAGTTTACCTCTTAGCATCGATTTGGAGAGAAAATTCTTTTGTTGTTTGAACATGCTAGCGAGGCTTGGAGTCAATTATCACGAGCATAAATAATAACAAGAAACATTAAAAAGTTCTATTCTACTGCTACTCTTTATCAACAGCAAGATGCAGAGAAAGCAGACCCTGACTACTTGGAGAAACTTTTACGCCATCATTACGAACAGTTCCAAGGAGACGAGGCGCGACATCTTGGAAAGGGAAAAAGAATCAGAAAACAGGTAACTGTAACTTTACTTAAGGTAATTCCCTTGAAATTGTTCTACTATCAAACTTTTTTTGAAACTTGGCATAATCAACATTCATGATATGAACATTGAAAAAATGCAATAAAAAGATGGGGTCACCGTGCTTGTTTACGCGCCAGCAGTCTCTTAAACTGGGGTATTTTTACTGGTTGCGCGTTAAACATTCGAACCCCCTTCTTACAGAATTAAAGGCCCATGTTCACCCTAGATGCATTGCGCGCCCTGTACTCCAGAAAAAACATTTCGCGTAGTTGAAAATCGCTGCCTTTAGTGTGTAAAGTCAATCTTTGTT
>OZ037992.1:24809159-24844159 GCA_964035705.1 Porites rus
AAAAAAAATACGTGTAAGTATGGTCACTGAACTCTAAACTGCTTCTGTGTATATCCCCAGGTGAGCTATGTTGATGGAGGCGTGGAAGATCAGGAAGAATCAGGTAATTTGGCTTTTTTTGCATCCATAAACTGTTTGGGGAGGGCTAATCGAGTGGTTACTACTGCACTACGCTCCTTAACCCCCGCTCAGTCTGCGATTCATTTGAAATACATTCAAGTCCCTTAACGGTACACTCGTCTTGAGGACACCTGGCTATAACGGACACTCTGATGATACGGGTAGGAGCGAAATCCCCGAGAAAAAAAGTGAGAATTACCGACTTCTGAAATGAACTCTCGGCCGCTACTACGAACTCTCGGTAGCGAGAACACTTACTCGCTCACTAACCCATTAAAGGCAGTTAACTGGTTTTGCGTTAACCTGCGTTCGAAAGGGAAGGGGAAGAAAATGTGGGCGCGAGACCCCGCGCGAGGAAGAGCTCCTTCCTCGCGCGCCCCGCACGCTTCCCTCGCGCCCAAAATACTTTCCTTAGTTTCGAAATCATCATCACAAATTACCAGAGACAAAAGCAAATGATCACGAGCTTTTTAACATAGCGCACGTGTTTGCCTGCCTCCCCACCCCTCCCTTAGCTAACATTAACCCTCACTTCCCACTTAGGGCAAAATGTTGGCTTAGGGGAGGAGTAGGTGGGCAGTTTTCCAGAAACGTATAATGATGCATATACGGTCAAATTCTTATTTACGCTCGGGCGTGCGTAAATAGATGAAGTATGCAAACGTCTATAAAATTCAAGAAGCTAGAGTTGCGCGTCTATCGTGCTCTTCAAACTTCCCACGTGCATCCATAACTCGATATACGCACGCTAAGCATGAACAAATTCTTAATTAAACCAAGTTGAAATTGATGCACAACATTTACTCATTTTAAGGGCAAAAGTGGAACGGGGTAGCTATTCTTTTTATGCGGAACGAAGATATCAGTAAGTTGTTACAGAGTGCATGGTATCTAATGTAGTCTGATTGTGTTTACAGCATGGACTAATAACTTGTCGGACTATGAAGATGAAGGTTACAGTGACGTTGATGAAGAGGAATCAGATGAGGAGTTCAATCAAAAGGCAGAAGGTATAAGTAACAGTTGCAGCCGGATCGTAAATTATCTGGCTCCGGTAATAAGCTTGGTAAACATATCGTTGTTGTAGTTGATGTTCTAAGACTGCATAACTTTGAGGTGTCCGGATAAGTCTAAGTTCGCGAAAGGTTTATGGTTATCAAGATCCGATACTCAGGCCTCCTTTACCAGAGTTAGGCCTAGGCCAAACGTCGAGTTTCATGAAAGGTTGGACGTTTGTCCTAGGCCCTTATTTCCTTTGTTGTCTCCCAAGAATTATGAGTAAGTTTGCCGCCATTTTAGCCGTACAAAATTTCTGAACTAAGTTACCGCAGTGAAAGTAATAACTAAACTGGGCACCATAGAAAGATTTCTTGAAATATAAATGTACTTAAAAACGTTAAAATAATAATTAAAAAAGATATTCCAAAGGTGCATCGATGGCTGCCGATCAATTTTCGTTTGCTTTTAATGGCAGGTCGTCAGAGAAGATGTACTCGATCTGCTACTGACAGGGAGATTACTCCTCCTATGCTGGCTAAAGTGCATGGCAACTTGGACGTATGTTATTTAACTTAACATTAATTACTCGACAAGATGGGATCGTCATACGTTTCTGAGAAACTGCCCACCTACCCCTCCCCTCAGCCAACATTTTGCCCTAAGTGAGAAGTAAGTGTTAATGTTGGCTTAGGGGAGGGGTAGGTGGGCAACCTTTAGAACAGAGTAGAGGTCATTCCGTGTTTGTGAAAGGCCCTGTTTGTGAAAGGAACTGATGTGTGTACAGAATTTGTCGGTGGGATTTGAGTATTTTGAAAGGTAAATCTACCTTACTCCAAATAAGCTTTACTTGGACAAAGTTGTTCATTTCGGTCTTCTCCTCGTAGTTTTACAACTAATGGCCAAGCGTCAGTTACAGTCTATCGAGTTTGAAGCCCCGTGCAAACGGACGCAACATTGTTGGATGTTACATGTTGCGTCCGTTTGCACACCCTGTTGCATGTTGTTGCGTGTTGTTGCGCAAAATTTGAAACCGGTCAAACTTTTCAGCCAACAACTCCCAACATTTCTTTTGTTCCGTCATCGCCGAAGCGTAGCGCAACAATGTTGTATCCGTTTGCACAGCTCTTCCAACGTTGTTGGGGTCACGCACGCTCATTACGCATGGTTTACAAAGACTTAAAGGTTGTATCCTTCCCACGTTGCACTGCAGGTCCCAACATTGTTGGGAGTTGTTGCATCCGTTTGCCCACTACTGCCAACACGCACCCAACAACTCCCAACATTGTTGGAGCAACAATGTTGGGAGTTGTTGCGTTCGTTTGCTCGCAGCCTGAGTGTTTCAGTTAATGAGGAAGAAAGCAAACTATTTATGCAACCTTTCAATACTGTTTAGGTTCCGTTTAAGTGAAATGAAAATTGAAAGTGTATTTTATTTTGTTATCCAGGTTTTTGGTTTTAACTTGCGACAGCGTAAATCGTTCCTGAATGCGGTGATGAGGTATGGTCTGCCTTCTCCTGAAGGGTCTCGTCGATCACAATGCGGTAAGATGCATGCCTTACAAGAACTTCTTTTCTAAAAGAAGGCCTTTTCCAGGTCATTTGTTTTTACATACGTGGTAGTAATAATGAAAGGTTAGTAAGTATGGGCGAGGTCGAAGGTCAAAGCATCTTTGCTCTAACGCTGTAAGCTTTGCGTTCTATGCATTCAAATGGGCCATTTATTCTCAGTGGAAGTCCAAACGAATGCTGGCTACATACGTGTTGGGCATGCGTAATATCAACCTGGAGATAAGGATTGCGGGGCTCCCCTGGTAGCCCGCAATGGTATTAACATTGTTATACTACTACATGAGAATTTTCTGCAATTTGATTGGCTTAGAGCAGTGGTATTTCAGCTTAATTTAAAATACCTACATGTGAAAATTACAAACCTTTTGCGGGTAGTAGTATAAACAATTAATAGCATGATTTGTAGTGATATTCGGCATAAATACCCCTCGTGATATTTTAAAATTGTCTCAAATTTCACTCGCCCAACGGCTCGTGAAATTTCGTATAAAAATCGTGGTAGTTATGCAAAATATCACTACAAATCATGCTATTACCTATACAAACTTGTTTAATAGATTTGAGCTGGAAATTTTGAGAGAATTCATTTCCCTCTGACTTCTGTTACTTTATTCCGTTCTAGGTTCGCACGAGATCTCCGGGAGAAATCCGAGAAAGCCTTCCAGTAAGTAATTGATATAGTGGAATTTACGTGTAAAACATTTTCCTCATCATGATGTTTGAGGAAAATTTCCACATAATTCAACAAACTTGTCATTTGAGCGAGATTTCGGGCCATACCCTATTGGTTTCCTAAGAAGCACTTTACTGTATTCGAATTGATTAGCTGAAGTAGCGTTTAGGAAGGCTCTCGGAAGATATCTTTTTCCTTGAGAAGTAGCCATGATAATATCTGTCACCCACCTGCATCACTCTGTGCTTTTCCGCATTTCCTCTATTTTCCTCCGTAATGTTGAAACACACTATATGACTACTTGTTGCTAGAACACCTGCCTCCATGCTGGTTATATTTCATCACATATCAAATACAGTACTGCGAACAGACTTGAAAATAACGACACGTTGTGGAGTATTTTTGATGAAGTTCAAAAAGTTTGATGTTGTGAAAAAAAAACATTTTAACGTAACGAGATGTAAATTGTTTTTGACCTACAGAGCATATGTAGCTATGTTTCTGCGCCACTTGTGTGAGCCTGGGACAGACAACAAGGAAATGTTTAATGATGGAGTACCTCGTGACGGACTTCAAAGAACTCAAGTGCTGACCCGGATTGGTATCATGAGCCTCATAAGAAAGAAGGTGGGTGGGTTTACCATAAGAAATCTTGAAAACCAAGTCTAAATGTGTTAGTATTAACGCTTTAAACCCTAAGATCAAAATTTGAATTCTCATTTGTTGCCGCTATTCATTTCCTGCAGAAGTAGTGGGGAGAAGTTGGTAAAGTATGAAGCAAATTCATTTTGTGTGATGATGTTCGTAATTCTCATGACCACTCTGTTTAAAAAAGCATTGATATTACAAGGAGAAATTTGATGCTGATCACTCTTAGGGCTTAAAGGGTTAAGCTTCTGGAGTTATTAGGGCTTAAAGGGTTAAGCTTCTGGAGTTAATTCTAAAAGTGGCGTGAAAGCCGGCAAGAAGTATTTTCTTTTGGCACTGTTCATTTTACTAAACAGGGTTCTTTCAACGTTATGAGGTGGTGAAACCAAAGGCTGAACTCCGAGGTGGAGTGGGGTGGGGAGGGGGCGAGGAGGCACTTCCTAGGAATAAGCTAATGGGTATGTGTGAGTAGCCTGCGGACCGCAGACATATTTCCGGTCGTCGCCTCTCTCTCTCTGTTATTTTTCGGAGGGAGAGAAGCGACGACCGGAAATACGTCTGCCGTTCGCAGGCTAATGTGTGAGGGGCCTAAAACGACTAGCTAGTGACGATGATTGTCGTGGGTATTGGCCTTATGTTCAGGTTGAAGAGTTTGCTCATATAAATGGATGGGAAGCTTGTTCTGATGAAGAACCTTCAACAGAAAAACGTTCAAGTAAAACCTCCTCACGTGTCTCCACACCAGTAACAGAGATTGTCGACAGCAAAAAGGTTGAACAGGAGCCAGTTAAAAAGGAAGAAAAAGAGGCAACACCGGAGAAGAAGGAAGACGAACAACAGAAATCTGAACCAATGAAAACTGACAAAGACGAAGGAGGAACGGATCAATTGACTGACAGACTATTTTCTCGGTGGGAGTACTCCCTTTAATGGCCTGATTTAGCAACAGAAAGGGAACGTCAGTTGAGGACGCCGCGCGCAAATCAAACAACTGGTTTGACCAATGGCTGAGCGGCAAATTGGGCACTGGAAGTCAAAATTAGTCCTTTCCGCGAGCTTTCCCGTCGTCAAATGACTTTCCCGTTCTGTTGCCTAATCAGCCTAATGGCCTATACGAGCAGGCTCCACCCGAAAGGGGTACCTTTTTCAGGCTTCAGTTATAAGAAAGGGTAGGGATTTTACTTGTTGAAGTATATGAAAGGTTAGGGAAATTTGTCATTTCGGTCTGTGAAAGAAGTTGCGGTATTTACCGTAATGTGATCATGTTGTAAAACTTCCAACATGTTTTTAACTGAAAGGAAGTAATTGAAGTTCATTCGGTGTTTAGTTTGAATCTAACTTGTTCTTTTACAGCTGGCATCATTTGTGTCGAGTAACGTATCGCCTCCATGTTTCTCAGTGACTTACCGTTGATTATTAACTGAGAAAGACCTAAGATTATTAGACACTATATTAACATTATTAAAAGGATTTTTCTCTCTTCATTGAAGAAACGATTATCTTTCGCAAAATAGTATAGTGCAACAACATTCTTGACGGAAATATTCTTTCCATGGGGTACTCAACCAAGTAGGAAAAAGACGGAAGCTCCGGGGGGGGGAATGTCAAGCACTCCAGGGTGGATGGGCGTTCTAAAGCAAAAACTACACTATCGACGCCAATACACTACATCCACTGGTTGGCTATAGGTTATGGAAATATTTTAATGAATGGGTTAATGGTATGAGAACGTGTAATGTTATAGAACCCCTCGTGTTTCGTTTGCAGCTAAAGAGAAGGCTAATGAGGAAGATAATGATAGTGCTAAACAGGAAAAAGGTGAAGAAGCAAAACCTGCTGCAGATAGTGAAGAAAACAAGAAGGAAGTCAGCGATGGACACAAAGAGGATGAGGTGAGTTAGGAGAAGTTATTAGGGAGTTTGGTCATGTTTTTGAGCGACGCACGTCAACCAGAAGTGGTCTTTTTTTTTCAGTTTTGGACAATGGTTTTGCCCAAATTTTTGGACAAATAGTCTCTATGATAGTAAAGACACTTAGAAGTACAAATTTCGCAGCGTCAAGTTGCTTTAAAATGAAAAAGACTTCACTTCCGGTTAATGTGCGTCGCTCAAAAACGTCTTTGTTTAAGCTCTCTATTGTCCCTTATAAGTACGTTAGAAGAATCTTCCTTACTGCTTCTCTACTATCAGGCCGGATTCACGAAGCCATCAGTTAAGATATTTTCATCGCTCTAAGCCCTTTTCAGCGGGTCATTCACGTGGTACAAAACCGCCATGCTGTAGATCAAGGCCAGATGCACTGGGACAAGACAACAATTGACAATGGTCCCAGTGCGTCCCTTTTGTACCACGTGACTGACCAGCTACAAAGGACTTGATGATCATTGTTGAGGATCTAGTGTTAATACAAATCTTAACTCATAAGGTCTTTCTAAATCCAGACCCAAGTGCTTTACTTTGTCCTCCAGATTAGTGACCCTAGTCATTCGGTGATTGTACCCATCCATGGACGACTTGTGGACGTAAAATTCTATTCCACGAATATGCTGCAAAACTAATCAATCCTGAAAATGTCCCCCTTCCTCACGAAATTCTTACTTTGGCACAGTACCGCAAAGGTCGACTGTTGGCACCACTGGGAACCCCCATCCACAACATCAAGAAACCCCGTATTTTGTTTTAACTTTTACTTACTGTTAGCAGATCCAAAGCCTGATACAGACACCAAAATGGATGTTGATTTTCCTAGTGAAAAAGAGGATCCTGAGAATACATACTCTTGGGCAAAGTTTACATACATGTATAATTATACTGATATAATTATATTTTTTAATATTGTAATCAGTTTATAATGATTAGTCCGTTTTAAACTATTTTTAATGCATGTTCTTAGGTTTTTTTAGTGTTTTTTTTTTTCAGAAAATAGTTTCTTAAAAAATTTTCCCAATTTTTTTTTTTAGGTTTTTCTTAATATTTGTATATACATAATTCACTTTTTATCCTGTTTTGTATTTTTTAGTTTGTCGAGCGTTTTTAACATGAGCCTCTTTTAAATAAAATTAAAAAAAAAACGACAATGAAGGCAAAGAAAATAACGGCAATAAATCTGACGAAACAGAGCCAATGGATGTTCAAGAAACTGGAGAAAAGTCTTCTGAAGATGACAAGGATGGTGAACAAAAGAAGCCAATGTTTGAAGCGGAGGAGAAAGAGGATGATAAAACTGTTGACGCAGCTGATAAGAAAAATGATAATTCAGGAAAAGGAGAAGAAAAAGAGGAAAAGGACACGACTAAGGAAACAGAGAGTTGTGAGAGTGAAAGTGTAGAGCAAGGTGACGTGGTTGATAGAAAGGAAACTGAAGGAAAAAAGGAAGTTGAGTCAGTTGAAAATTCTTTTGATGAGGCTGACGGTAAGAGGGATTCTGATCAAACAGAAAAAGCACCAGAAGAGAAAAGCGGAGAGAGCGAGAAAAAAGAAGAAGAGTTAGAAACCGATAAAACTAATGATAAACCTTCAGAGAAAATAGAATCTGATCTAAAAGAGGGCAAACCAGCTGAAGATGCTGTAGAATCAGATAAAAAGGCAACTGACAATACAGCAGAAAAGACCGAATCGCCTGCGAAAACAGAGCAGGCCCCTATTAAAACTGATCCGGTAGCAGTCCCTAAACAGGAGAAATCTACTGAGAATTCGGCTGGGCTGAGTAAGCCTGCAAGTGCAGCTAATGAACAGCAGCGGTTCATGTTTAACATCGCCGATGGTGGATTTACTGAATTGCATATTCTGTGGGAAGTGGAAGAGAAAAGGAAATGCGATGGTATCTGGTGGAGATGCCATGATTACTGGCTTGTAGCTGGAGTTGTCATGTATCCTGAACACAGTTATTGAAGTAGTTACTGTATTATTCCCTTTATTCCTTCCCATCCCATTTTGTGGTCTATATTATGGATTGGGTATCCAGATTTAAAATTTTTGTTGAGTCTAACTACATGGCATTTCATCATTGATATCAAAGCGTTTGTCCGCCACTTGTTGTTCGAGGTGTTTTCACGTATACAGCAAACGGCAAACGTCAGATTCAAGTTAAGCATTTCTCAAAATAGAAAATGAGCAGATAAAAACAGCTCAAACATAGTTCTTATGGATGAAAAATTGCGCAAAACACTAATTATGTGTAGAAATAATTAACAGTAAACCAAAAGTGAAAAGGAAACTTGGTCACATGGTACAAATTCGTGTAAACGTGATGCTTTTAACCTCTCTACTTATGGATCTCTGTGGAGGGGGTGGTGGGGGGGGGGGGGGGGGAGGGATAGAAGAGAACTTTCTCTCAGGCACTTCTTAGAAATTTTCATTCCGCAGTATTTTAAGTATCCTGTACCCGTTCCTTCCCCATGGCTTGAGGTGTGTGATCGGTCAGGGTTTAAAAAAATCAGCTCTTTCCCTTGCCAAACCCTGGACCCGAAATAGCCTGGCCCCAGTTACTCAAACGTTGGACAGCGCTATCCACCGGATGAATCAATATTTAGCGGAAAAGTATTAGGGAAGCCAAGTGCGTCAGCCAGTGGATAGAGATTTATCCAGCTGAGTGGGTGGCACTATCCATCTTTTGAGCAACAGGCGTCTGATTGAAGGGTATGCGCTATTTGGACTTATTTGTTTTGTAATTTGTTGTTTGTTTACCCTCAAAGCACTTAGAAGTTCTTAAGAACTCGTTAAAACGTTTCCGTGCGTTCCAAATCGAATTACAACTTGGAAGTGTTGGTTTTTAAGGAGAGGAGAAAACCGGAGCACCCGGAGAAAAACCTCTCGGAGCAATGGAGAGAACCAACAACGAACTCAACCCACATATGATGTTGACGCGAGGATTCAAACCTGGGCCACATTAGTGGCACTCGAGTGCTCTCACCACTGCGCGTGCGCCAGCGTTGTTCCTCAGCTGACAATAGCGTACGTTCGATATCAACTGCAATGCTTTCTGGTTTGGTTTTCTTTGTGGTCAGGTCTCCTTTGGGAATTACCAGACAATAAAATCGTAAACATTTTGCTTTTTTTTTTCGGAAAGCCTCTTAGTCATATTAGAATTCTGATATATCGAACGTTGGCTTTTCAATAGAAGGTGCAGTTTATAGAGTAGAGCGAAAAACAAAAAATTGCTGAAAAAAATCCAACGGAGACAAAGTCATTTTATCTAAAACTACAACCATCCGAACTGCGACTTAAAATTTTAATTGTTTTATAATAGAATGTTGTATAAAATTTCTCTACTTTTGTGAGATTGCGAAAATTAGTGAGAATAGGGTATTTTGTTTCTCCTTGACATTATCTCTCTTTCAGTCACGGTTATGGCAGGTGGCAGGATATCGCTAATGATCGCAAGTTTGTGGTGGTCAATGATCCCTTCAAAAATGGTAAGCAGCCAAGAGTTATCAAAACTCGCGTGCCTTTAATTTTAAGTGGTAAGGTGCAGGGCTGTCATTAAGAGCCGGGAACCGGGGACTCCCCCCGGCTGTTATGAACGCGGTCCCCGGCTAGTGGCGTAGGTAAATAGGAGAAAAACAGAACCAAAAGAAATCCCTGGCTGTTTGATTCCTTGCCTACTACTTATTGTATTTATCCGGCAACTTGAAATCTTAGTGACATCCCTGAAGGTGTACTTGTAATAGTTAAGGAATGGACTTGCAGCAAGTCGACTGCGTGAGTGCCGAAGGCGCGAGCGAAGCAAGCGAACGAGAGCGGCAAAGTTGCGAGACTAGCCACGTAAGTTTAGAAACAAGTCGACTGCGTGATTGCCGAAGGCGCGCGGGGACGCGCGAGCATCGTACATTGAGAAAGTCTAAGGTAATTTCAATTTAGACCACGCTAACATTGCCACTCAAACGGGAACTTATCAACCCAGTCCAGACTTCTTTTGCATATCTTATACCTTGGTTTGTTTCTATTTCAGTCTCTCTGGAGTACAAGAACCGCTTTATTGCGCGACGCTTTAAGGTTTGTTCTGCTGATATTGTTCCCAGTTTTGTGTTTAGACATCAAATAGGTTTTCATCTTCAATTTCTTTGGGTTTCAGGGATAAATGGCCAATGACTGTGTGATATTAAGTATCTGTACCTTATTAACAAAGATTGCTTTGTCAATTGGTCATAGGCAATTAAGTATTGATCACTCAGGCATTCGGAACTCGCTGCAATGATTTGCTTGAGGTACCGCCAAACAATAGCTTCCTAATGCCTAGTGCCCAAAGCAGCCTTTCTTGAGTCAGCGATATCCCCAAATCCTCAGTCTTAAGTCTGAGTTTTAAAACATCAAATTTAGCCCCCTTCCAGTGGCATTGCTTCATTGTTTCCCCCCGTACATCTTTTTTATACTAATTCAAGCACTGTGGTATGGTTATAATTGAAACTAGAAATTCAGTTAAGAAATTAGAAACCTGAATTAAGCTCTTAGACTGGTTCGACAGAAGCAGACAGTGCGTACACTAAGTAATACCGTCACAGTTCACAGCAACTTTATTGACATTATTGTAGCGCACTAGTGTGCTTTTCTTGTGTTGGCATAGTTCACGCCTTGTGTTGGTTTGAGCATCTCCCAATTGATCTCCGTGAATGGCACCCTTGTGAATTATGTGCTGTTTTTTTTAAGTTGTTAGAACAAGCGCTTGTAATAGAAGAACAGCTGAGACAAGCCGATACCATGAAACTCAGGCAAGATGCCAACCACCCTGCCATGGCTTTAAATGCAAGGTAAATATCAAATCAATCTGCAGGAACGGTGTTTTGGCGCCTTTTTTGAGAACTGAGATACGATGTGCAGTCATTTTTTGTCTTTGTTCGGTAGATTTGCGGAGCTGGAGTGCTTTGCGGAAAGTCACCAGCATTTGTCCAAGGAGTCGTTAGCAGGAAACAAACCTGCCAATGCTGTACTTCATAAAGGTAATCTTTCATACAGAACGTTTAGTAGCTTATGGCTTCAATAGCCGGTGAATAGGCTGTCTATAAGGGGAAGGTGGAAAAAATGGGGACCATTAGAGGTACTTCCTGCTACACACGTTAAAGCGTTTGTACCTATTCATCACAATTAAAGTAGCGTCGTTCGGACTATAAGCCTGTGAATATTGTCGCCTTTCATCGCTCCCCCCTTTTGGACGTTTTGTGAGAAAAACTAAAAAATGTTAGGCCTGGTTTTAAACCTTTCTTGTGAAAATGAATTTTATCTGCCTTTCGCTCGTGGTGATCAAAAATTTATTGAACATAGTGACCCTGTTGTATGATCAAAAGACAAA
Source organism: Porites rus (assembly GCA_964035705.1). Taxonomy (NCBI): domain Eukaryota; kingdom Metazoa; phylum Cnidaria; class Anthozoa; order Scleractinia; family Poritidae; genus Porites; species Porites rus. Next base: position 24,820,453 of record OZ037992.1, read on the forward strand.
AACTCACTCTATCACCAGTCCTCAATTGTTCAAAAGCTGTATAGGGACCTATGGCGCTATCGACAGGATAAATTGCTAACCAGTAGATACGTATTAGCGAAACCGATTGTGATATCCTCTGGACAGTGATTTATCCAGTAGATAAGTTGCCATCTTCTTAACTTCTAGGATGTAAAAGACGCACATTTATCGTTCTTGTTTATGTTTGCAGTATTTAATCAGCTGGAGGAGTTGCTATCAGATATGAAGTCGGACGTCAACCGTCTTCCTTCGACACTAGTCCGAATGCCTCCCGTCACTGCTCGGCTTAACATGTCGGAGAGAGGAATCCTCAGCCGTCTAACGAAACGTGGCGAGGGACCACCACCCAATGTCACCATACCTGGAAAGACCATCCAGCCCCCTCCCGTTCCAGGAATGGGTTCAGTTGTTATCCAGCCAAAGGTCCAACCCTTAGTGTTGGGTGGTGGCACTATCATACCCCCTGTACAAATCAGAGCAGGTCCCCTGCACTACACTACAAGCTCTGTGTACCGCGCTCCACCCGTGACAGGCAGCAATGCAACCATCACAGTCCAGCCACCTCCACCAACTACTCTATTGCTTTCGGCCTCCACTGCCACGTGAAGTCAGGCCAAGCCCGGGTTCGTGCAGAATATACCTAAACCAGGCTCTCCGATGATCAGTCATCACGTAAACGCACCCACCCCCACACAGTACGTCACTACTCTTCTTACCAAGCCCGCTGTGACTGCGGCATCCGCTGTACCACAAACAGCGTCGGCTCCTGCCAGCTCTGGAGCCGTTCTTACTCCGGTCATCAATAGCGTTTACAGTTTGAGCACTGGCCAAACCGGAACCGAGTCTCCCCGCAGCGCTACACCCACGTTATCCAAGGCGGAGTTGGTAAAATGCTGAGCAAGCCTGCCCCAGCTCTGGTGGAAACTCAGATCACTTCCATAATACGTAGCAAGGCCTCAGCAATGGGTCTTATTAAGCCAGATACCCCCTCTGAAACGCAAGCAGCTTCGCCAGGACAAGGTCAAACTACTCTCCAGGCCCCTCAGGAGGAACCCAGCCAGTCGCATAGTGTGACAACTGAGGATACCACTAAGGACAAAGATCCTGATGTGATTTATTTGGACTAATTTTAATACTGTCCTAAGAAAACCGAAACACTTGCTTGACTGGTTCTTGTTATAGTTCCTGTTAAAAACGTGCTGCATGACATGTGACTACCGTAGAACCGAACATTTTTAGGCACCCTTTAAGTGCGCTGTAAAGGCTTATTACTGTCCTGTCAACCAAGTCAAAATTATCCAAATAATCCGTCATTTGTACATTTCTAAAATATTTTATTGCTGTTAGTTTGAATATTCGATGTGAACTAAGTCTCTGTTTTTTCGTCTGTGGGAGATAGGGGCTGAGATGAGATTGTAAAGTTGATGTAACTTATGTGGAGTTCAGCTAATATATGAGCAACAAATAAACACCCACTTTTTAGAAAAGAAATATCTTTGCTCTCGAGTTCTCTCATTTGCCAAGAGCAAGTGTATCCGTAATTTTTTTGTTGAATCAGAAATTTCGTTCAAAAAAGCGGAATACTGTTTCTGTCTTAATTCATACACATTCAATTTAATTATTGTTTTTCGCGATGTGAACGTCTCGATAAACCCTTAACAGAAAGATGTATTTTCTTTTCATAGTATGGACAATACATAACTCAAAGTTGACTATTGTTTTGTGTCTCAAGGGAATTGGCGTCTGTCCCCATCCAGTCCTCTTGGAAAACTGTGCGATCACCGCTGATTTTTTGCAATCTGGCCGGAATTAAACCACTATGGCAGCCAAAACGTCTTTTATAAGAGCGAGTCTCTTGTAAGAACGGACCAGTGATTTTAGATCAAAACAATTTATCTCTTTTATATTCAAAGATTTTATTTTTCGGTGATTACAAAATGCATTTCGACGAACAACCAATGAGCCCCAAAACTATAGAAAATGGCCATGAAGTGAGCCTAGGTTGCACAGATAAAGCATTAAAAAAATCTAGTTCAAGGTAAGCCGAGTTTATTTCTACATCTATGCCTATATTTAATATTTTGACAGCTATACAAAGTGATTCACTCGTTCGTAACAAGTACAGTATCAAAACATGCATTAAATTTAATATGCAGCGAGCTTGGGTTAATAGTGCCATTTAGATTATACAAGAAAAACGGCGTTCGGCCTAAACTTCTACGGAGGCTGTCACATGCAACCCGCGTAACAAGTTAGTTAACATTTTGCTCATTTAACTCTAATCTAAATATTGCCATAAACAAATGAATTAAGATGTTAAATTGTATCATATTGGTGACCCTCTTTACCGTCCGTTTGCTGACTCGACCCCAGTTGCTCCTCAGTCTCCTATAGAGCGTTTTCACACGACGTCACGGCGGCCATACAATGAAATGGCGGCCATGTTGGTGTTCCAAACAAATCCTGTAGGAGTTGAACTCTTTTCTTATTTAAACACTTTCTTTTGTTCCGTCGTTGTTGCTTGAGCTTCCTGATATAAACGAGAGAAGCGCGGTCAAGGGGAGAACCATCCCATGGTCCTCTTCGTACCCGGTGCCGTAATAGTCTCCCGCAACCGTTCCTTGGCCCCTTCCAAATAATGAGACGACTGAGGACGAGTCAGGTCTGTTTGGTCGACTCGTGTTAAGGCACCCCACGGCCACGCCCATTGACCTAAAACACGCTCCGTTCTCCAAATTGGCGCCCACCCCCCGTCGGTAAATCTTGCAAATAAGCAGTCTATCCCTAATAAACGCTCGGCCCTACTACTACCCCTCACTTTGCCATATGTTAAGGATTTCGCATCCTTTGTTAATTCAATCGTCTCAGTATCTTTTCAGGAAGTGTCGGTTGTGTGGGCGCGCAATCTTAATGAGCGCGCGCTCACAAGTTAAAACAAGCAAAATAACTGAAGTTAAATAGCGATGTTGCGCAGTTTACCACCCACGTTCAAACCTGTTAACAACCTGATTTGTTGCAAGACAGGTTTGATGTGGGTGGCAAAACGCGCAACGTCGCTATTCAACTTGTTGTACAGCAATGTTGCAAGACAAGTTGCACGTTTTTTGTTGCCCGTTTTTACGCACCTTTACTTATTTAATTGACGTGTGCATTTAGTTCGTTATTGGACGCATTGCATTTGCTTTGGGTTGTTTTCCTACTCATACACATTGTTGGTAATTGTGCTCAAAATTGTGGGTGGCCCCTCCTAAAATGTTCTACAATGATTGGTATGCAGGATTTAATGGAGACGAACCCAATTGTGGAATTGCACACATTTTGGCATTTTACTAAAGAACAGTTACCACTTACAGATATTTCAAGTAACAACAATTTGCCGTCTGCCCTCTTAGAGTTTCCTTCCTTCCGTTTAGTTAATAACACATATAACCCTTAAAGCCCCAATATCCAAATTCAAATTCTCTGTACCGATCTCAATACGTTTTCTTAAAAAATTAGTTGTGATAATTTGATACAAGATTGACGCATTTTCCCTCTAGTGGCCATGGAGTTAATTCTCACGATCATTTCTTTCCATTCTGTTTTGATATTGTTAGAAGAAACTTGATGTTGATCCCTTTTGGGACTTAAAGGGTGGAATCTTACAGATTTTGAGAGATGTTCAGGAACACAAGAAGCTGAGTTGAACGCGGTTTATTTGCTTCCTTACAGCTCGTAGAACTCTACTAGTTGAGTCTTCAGATGAGATGCTTAAGTGAATCAAGTTTAGCTTACAAAGCGGTTGTATTTATACTGAACAATAAAGTTAATTGGTTTTTAGCAAGACTACATAGTATTCACATGTAGAAAGTAGGTGTTAAGGCAAAACCGATTTACACGGCACGATTTTTGCTTACGACTATCGTGCGCGACTAGCATATACGTCATGACTTCACGACAGATCGTGTTGTGTTAATGCACACGACATTCGTACGACACATGTGGATGTGATAAGTGAAAATTGTGCGCGTGTGGATGGTCAAAAATGATGACGTATACTAATCGCGCACGATATTCGTAAGCAAAAATCGTACCGTCTAAATCGGCCTTTAGGAGGTTCTAGACCTGATACAACAAAAGAAACCAAAATTTAGTTGAATTCAGCTGCGCGTGGAAAAAATTGGCAAAATTGGAAATATCTCTATAACCAAATTCCTATACAAGAAACTAAAACAATGGTTTGAAAAAAACCTAATTTTCCTAAGATTCTGTCGAAACAAAGTCTAGTTTGAAAATATCTGGATAACCAAATTCCTATACAAGAAACTAAAACAATGGTTTGAAAGAAACTTAATTTTCCTAAGATTCTGTCGAAACAAAGTCTAGTTTGAAATTAGGAAAGTAAGTGAAATTTAGCTGAATATGGCCCAACTGAGAACAAAGAACTCAAAAGGTGTTGGGTCGCGTGGCACTAAGCTACATTCACAATGAGGTATGCAAGGCTGATTATTATTTCAGTTTGGAAGCAGAAGTGAGAACTAATTTCAGTTTTAGCTAATTTTAAGCAAACGAACTTCGTTTAGCAAATTGCTTATTTTCCTTTCCACAGCTGAAAACACCTACTAAGCAAAGTAATTATTTCTATCTAACGAACTCGTATTCGTGTTTTAATTTTTGAAACAAGCTTCAAGAGGTGATTCTTAAAGTTAATTAAAACTTAACTATCAAGGTCAGCGTACAAGCCAAATTTGAGAAAATATTAAACCAAACCGGCCGTCCAACTACTGTTTTTATAATAACTTGAAACACAAACACCAAAAAAGAATAAAAGGTCGGTGCAAAACTCCAGGACAAAAGCATGCCATATTAGAGGCACGTATGTTGTGATCTTGACAAAGAGTAATGGTATCATGTAAACACATTTCTTAACCGACCTGAAAAGTACGACTAAGGAGGTTTATATATGTGGATTTTATAGGATATTCCAACACCAATATGGCTAAAATATGATATATGAGAGGAGAACCGACAAGAAAGTTTGATCGTTTGTTAGTTTGTTTTGCGGTATAAATTCATAGCTAAGTTCGCAACAAAAGGTACGATGTTTTTAACCACAGAACCTGGTTTCTAGCAGGATCTAGCAGTAACTTTCGTTTTCCCTTGTCAGTACTTTCCTCAATAGTAAATACAGCGAGCGCAATATTATTTTAAACAAGCAAAGCCGAAATAAAAGATAAATACTGAATTAAATGTAAGTTGAGCTACGATGAAAAGGCGACAGCAAAAGGCCTCCGAAAGTGTGCCCCCTTGGACTTCACGGTGTCACGTAAATTGCTCATATTCAATCTATTGTTTTAAAATTGATAAGCTCGGTTTGCTTTGACTATTGCCTTGAAGTAGCTAATGGTTTTATTAGTAAATATGTTTGTATTTTTTTGTGGTTTTCATTTATAAATTTTTGTATTTTTTTTTTTATTTTTGTTTTTTAAACCCCTCAAATTTTAACTTGAGTAAATATGGCCAATAAATTAGCAGCTTAGTACTAATAATAACTTGGGTAAATATTAAAATTCCTGATAAATAGTTGATGGAATTGATGATAGCCTCAAAGCCATCTAGAACATGACAAAAACACGAGCAAAGCGGCTTACATTGATTTGAATCTACATTAGGACCCCGGGTTAACTCGAATTTTTGGATGACTCGAACTAAGTCCCATTTCCCTAGGATTTGATCCTACTTTTCAGCCACGTTTACTCGGATAACTCGAATTCCCCGCTAACTCCGGAACTAAATTTCGCTTCCCTTGATCCGAATTTCCTTCGTTAACTCGAATTCTGGTTCATAAACTCACCATGAATGCCATCCTATTAGCTTTTCCTTGTCTTGTAAACTGAGGAACAACCCCTAAAACTAACACTACAGCGGTTTGTTTTTTACTGCTTCTTAATAAGGGCAACGAACACGTCATGTATTTGACCCTCGTTTCCCGGTATTCATCATGAAAACGCATAATCGTGTTAAAATTTCTGATGAGATAAGTTAAATGTGCCCTCTGCTATATACTATTAAAAGTGCTGAAATATCAATAAACTATCACTATTACCATGGGAATTGAAGATACAATCGACCCCGATGACTCGAACGCCCGCTAACTCGAACTGTTTTTAACCTCGGGAGATCAAGCCCGATTTTAGCACTTCTCATACAATCTCTCCTACGTAGTCGGGCTAAAATTCGTTTCGCCTTACCCGCCGGAATATTATTTACAAAGAGAAACGAAAATAGAGCCGGGCCTCAGGTTAACTTTTTTTAGTCTCCCTTCTCAGAGTTCGAGGTACCGGGGTTCTACTGTATAGGTGAATCCTTGTTGACATTTTTTGCCTCATTAGCCTAGGCTCATCGGATGAAGCTAATAACATTTCTGAATATTGAAACACCATAACAATTTCAGTTATCTCTGAAAATTTGAACCCGATATACCAGATAATTTCAAAGAAACTCTCTTTAAAAAAGCCCAAAATTAACAAAGAATGTATGAGCTCATCAAGTAATTTTGCAGTTTTTAACTGCTGCTATTTTCTTTCTTACTGATTGCAAGGAGCTGAAACTTGCACAAACTCTTTAAATTTACTGCGCTATTTTAATTTTTGAACCTAATTGGTATATACGGCTAGATCTTCTTTCATCTTCTATGGGTTAACTTGATGTTAATGAGCTAAAATGTAAACATGACGACACAATGAATCCACCTTTTCAGTCCCCACACAAAAAACCTTTCACTAAACTATACGTTTAGTCTTCGACATAAGAAGTGCGAAAAATGGCTTAATTAACTGAAGGTCTTTACAAAGACGTTTCGTATGTTATTTTTGGAACTTCATGTACTGAAATTTTGGTAAAGATGGATTCTTTCCCGCTTACTCGAGTCTTGGTTTGTTTTTCGCTCTTGTTTCCAGGTGTTTCCTCATGATCAGAATTCTTTTCACCCGTCAGGGGTTGATCTTCTCCCAAACTAAAGTTCATAGCACCAGTATCTTGGAACGAGGATGAAATTGACGGCATGTTCACTTTTCCTGTTTGCAGTTGGTTCTTAAAAACATTCCTTCCAGCAAATCCACGTACTTCTCCTTGCAGGTCATTCAGAGGCAGCAGCAAGGCCAGACAGCAAGAGAAAGACCATTTGGGATTCTTGAGCCATTCTTTTATAAAGCGATAGATGTATACAATATACTGAACTGCAAAGAAACAATAGTCATAGTTACGTATATTTAGGACTGTCTGAAGTCACCTCTCTCTTTCAAGAACACCTTTTTAAAACGTACGCGTTGACTTGACGTTTTATTAGGCGGAGTCCTCTATTGTACTGTCTTAACACTTCTCTGTGAATATGTTAGCTCTAATGTCAAGTCTTGTAGATTACTTACTCTGACTGACTTACGTAGCAGTACTTACATACATACGCACTTACCTACTTACTTACTAACATACTTTTAATTAATACTTATAACAATTACAGTTAGAATGGCAGTTGAAGCTTAACCGATTTACATCGTGAACTACATTTTGGCCGAAAACCAAACGCAAGCACGGAGCTGGCATCGCCCTACTTGTGATTGGGGAGCTTTGACGTTGTTGTTTTCGTCGTCTTGGTCGCTTAGACTTCCTGTTCACGTTCCAATTTGAATTGTAAATATCATCCCCGAAGAACAATTCATGATATGCAAATGAGTTTATATAATAGGAAATACTGGTACATTTTGTCCTATTCACTTCACTTTGCTGACACGAAGGGCGATTGGCGACTCAGTGAGTAAGTCGGGTTCCAGATTACCTTCATTTAATTCAGTCTATCTTGGGCTTGTCCTAGGTAAGATTGATTCCCCATACCTTACTATAATTAGTAACAATACCCAGGGTTGAATATTATACTATTGAAGGGTAAATTAATAACCGAAGTAGTTTTAGACTTAACTTACCCACGAGAAGACCGATTACCAAAGAATTTGCTCCAAACACCAGTACCTTGAACATGATGTTATCCACATATGGATCGATTGAGGCTGGAATGTTCTCGCTGTTTATCTTACTCACAGCTCCTATTCCCAAGTTTACAAAGGTCACAGCAAGAGATATCAGCATTAGTCTGTTCTCGAATGGGTCCACAATGGGGCTGACATAGGCAAAAAACATTCCATAGAGTCCTGACATGACGCAAGCCAGTCCGACATATGCTCTACTTTCACCACCAACCAGGATCAGACCTGACGTGAGGACCACCTTCCGTACTGTGTCTACCAGTTCCCAGTACCACGAGCGCGGATGGTAGTTTTCGAAAAGGAATCGCAAGCCTGTGGTGACTTCACTGCTTTTCACTTTGATATCAGGATTTTGATGCTCGTCTTCCATTTCATTCTGACTTGTAACGGTCAATCGCGCTTTCCAGAGAGCTATAAGTGATGCTGTGGGAAGAAGTAGTATGTAAGCGACTGCAACGTAGGCAACGATGACTGATCGACTGTAGTTTGTACTCTCACAGTCGATACTGTAGTCAGTCTTAAGAAACTTTGGACAGTGGGTTTTCGTTTTGTCGGAACAAAGCAGACGGCAAGTTGGGGGAAGCACGCTAGCTGTTTTGGAGCAGGTACTGAGATATGTCACGTACAGGAAGAAAAACAGGTTTCTCAAGATCAGCTCTTTCGTTTGAGAAGATTTCCTTAACTTTTCTTCTTTGGAGGAAGCACTCCGTTCGAGTAGAAGCTTTCGTAAGTAATAAATGAGAATCGCAACGATGATGGCTGTGGCATTCATTGCAAGGATTGCAAACAAGCTCTTAAAAGCATTGACCTTTAATTCAGGGAAGATGCAGTGAAGAGGGGCAATCTGAAATACATTAAGCTGTATCATCTCCGAATATTTTCCAATGACAGAAAGAGAATCTGGCCATTTGACGTACGAAAATGTCTGTAACAGTCCATCAGTGACTTGGTAAAAGCCAATGACAATTTTAAGCCTTCCAAGTATCATATCCACTATGGATCTTCCTTTTTTCTCATTCTCTTGCTTCTTTTTACTTGACCATAGGATAACTAAAATAATGAGCAGGATAACTGCCATCACGATCGACAGTTGTCCGATCATCCATTTCTTCGTTGGGCACTTTTTGCACGTTTGAAACTGTTTATAGTAGCCATAACTACAAATTTCACACAGCGGTCCTTGATAGGCGTCAGCGCAAGAAGAATTGAAACCGCCATAGCAAGCCTCTGGTTGTGGACATTTGTGCGGCGTAGGAACAGTGTATGGGAACTCGATGAGGGAAGCATTAGTTGAAGAAGAATTCCTTGAATCCAAGAGATTACGTGTAAATGATTCATAAAATTGTTTGTGGGTCTGATTCTCCCATTTCCACCAGTAATCCTTCTTCAGCATAACATGATCATCCACACATTGTAATCCTTCTTCATTGCATTGTGTGCAGCCTTCAAAAAGATGGGTACGATGAAATCCCTTCAGACAGCTGCAAGCCCTAAACCCAGCAAATGTGGAAGTATCTGTACCTACAAAAAGCAAAAGTCTGTTAGTTGAATTATATGTATTGAGACCACGAAAATACATTTTTTCCATTTTTAAAAAACACAAATAAAGTTTGAAAGCTTGCAGGTTTTGTCAGTTGACGGTTTCATTGTCTAATGTGTTTAAATACAACAAAGCGACTTCATAAGAAAGTTTCACCGCCTTGAATTACAAGGACAGCATAGCCATGCCGAACAAGCAAACAAACAAAGCATAGGCAAAACCCTAAGGATATGGGTAAATAAATTCTCAGTTCAAAACCGACGTCAAGCTTTTCTATCTAGCCTGAGAAAACAGCCTACATTTGGCGACGCTACCACTGGTTTCCCCGCCAGGTGACGTCTGAGAAACGAGCGCAGAAATTCCATACTGATGACGAGTCACTACCCAGATCTGGGTAGAGACTCTGATTGGTTGAATCAAATTTCCCACGGGGCAAGACCAATCAGAAGCACTACCCAGATCTGGGTAGTGACGCGTCATCAGTATGGACTTTCTGTGCTCGTTCCTCAGACGTCATCTGGCGGGGAAACCAGTGGTAGCGTCGCCAAATGTCGGCTGCTTTCTCAGGCTATTTTCTATCTTACCCGACAATAGTCCTTATGCATGTCTACTTCAGACGAGTAAATTTAACCACCAAAGCTCGTTTTGAAATTTTAAAAGTTATAGAATTTTGCATAAATGAATTCCAATGGGAGTAGAGTTGAAAAGAATACTCACGCTCATTAAGTGAAAATAAGAAGTTTGCTTAGAAACGAGGCTTGGTGGTGAAATTTGCTCGTCTGACGTAATCAAGCTTAAGTGCTATTGCAAAAGCAGAGAATCTCGTTCAGTCTTCACCTTTATTTTCTGAGCAGTTTTATCTGAACTTCACAGACGTCATCAGATACTTTGAACAAGCTATCAGGGCTAACGCAGTTTCTGTACACTTTTCACATTCCATCTTCTAACTAGGTCGTGAGTTCGATTCTCACCTGGAGCTCGAAAAATTTTTCTGAGCTTTCTGGTGTTTGATTCTCCTTCTTCTTTAATTATAAATTACAATCAAACCAGGTCAAGCGTACCACCATAGATTCTAATGATGAAATCATTATATACAACTTATTAACCTAGAGTGAGGTCATTATGGGGAAATCCCCGTAATGACCGAACGGACGAAGTTAATAAGTGGCCATTTAGCGCTCTAAATATATAAAACCGCAAGTAATTGAGCCTGCGATCAATTAAAACCAATAACTCGTCAGTGCATAGCTTAAAAAAACACAAATCACCTCAATGGGTTGCAAACTTGAGCCCGCGATACAGACATGTCACACTAGTCAGCGGATACCTTTTTTCACAGCTCTCAATTGAACATAACATAGATTTTCACTATCGAGTTAAACACTGCAGATTGTATATGCTTTGGACACCTAGCGAATAATGCCGGCCATTACAAGAAACTTTTGCCAGCTTAGCAGCCAATCAGAACACTCGTACTTTTGTAGCCATATAATAGTTGACATTTTGAAATCCTGTGGTGATTCTTATCATTCTTACTAGCATCCGATGAGCAGTAAAATCAGCAGATGTGGTTAAAATTATTTTGTTTTCTTCTTCAGTTCGAGATAGAATTTTATTTAAAGCCATCGAAGACGATTTCTCTTAATCTGATATAGAATGCTGAGAATCTGCAGGGCGAAATTCACTGCCCATTGACATGCAAGAATGTGGTCAATGTTTGACTAAGTTTGACTACAAAATATGCTTACCTTGTGGACAAGCAACGCACTCACGGGCGCTTTTACCAGGCGCCTTAGTGTATGGCACAAAAGTTCCATTTGGACATCTGAGGCAGCTGTCATTGACAAACGCTATGGTATCCGAATAGAAGCCTCCTATAAGAAAGTGTAATTAGAGTGAAAGTGTCCTTGAAATAAATTTAAATTTGTAGTCCCAAAATATGACTAAAATGGACCTACAGAGCCGACAAAAAGTAGTTAGTTTGGGGTAAAATTGCCAGGTTACAAAATCCTTGGTTTTTGGTCCGACGTTCCTTTTTAAATTCCATGACCTACAAATAACGTAGAATTCCCTTAATATGATTGGTTTCTGTGGACGGACTTTACTATCAGGGGCGGATCCAGGATTTTTTTTAGGAGGGGGTGCACTCGTCTCTTGCTCTTCTTCAACACCAATAAGCAACGTAGTTTTTTTTGGCAGAATACCAGTTGTATTAGAAAACCGCAGGTCATCTCAGGGGAGGGTGCGCACCCCCTGCACCGTCCCCCTAGGTCCGCCCCTGACTATTGCATAACATAAGAAAAAAAAGCTAGCATCTGGTCGTATTAAGAGTCCAATAAATGTGGCTGGCTGGATACTGGGAAAGTTAGTACCAGTTTTTGCGTTTTTATGAACCGGGACAAAAGAGAGTTTGAGCATCACGTATACGGCAAACGGTAAACGGCAGATTCAAGTTGAGAATTTCTCAAAATAGAAAATGAGCAGATAAAAACAGCTCAAAACAATTCTTATGGATAAAAAATTCCATGAAACTACTAATTTGTGTTGAAATAATGAAAAGTAAACGACAATTAAAGTTGAAGTACTGGACCCAACGTTGTTCGCCTTGTACACCAATGACCTACCAAGTGCTGTTACCTCTGGCTCTGTCTTTATGTAAGCGGATGACACCACCTTTTATTGCATAGGGGACACTGTTGATAACACTGTCACTTCGTAAATAAAGCTTTATCGGAACCGAATAGTTGGTGCTTAGAGAACTCTTTAACTCCTCACTCAGTTAAGTGCGAACCTATGTTATTAATGAGAAAACCGCACATTGGGCCTCTAAATTCTGTGTCTGTTGGAGAGGATCGGATCGAGTGGGTGAAACACACTCATCTTTTGGGCATAACACTATCGATGACAGGCTTTCCTGGTCACACTAGCTTACAGATGTAAAAAAGAATTTTGTTCACAAACTGAACCTCCTGAAAAGGAGATCGTTTTGGGGCAGAAAAGCACTATTGGACTTGTACTCCAAGATAATATTACCATCATTTTTGTATGGACTTGGTTGTTTTGGGCGTCTGCCCTAATGCGGACCTTGCACATTCACTGGAAGTACTTGATTGTAGGGCTGCCAGAATAATATACAACTTGCCCCGCGATGTGCCTACTGATGAAGTATACAGAATTTTGAATTGGAATACTTTAATACTTATATTATAAAATTATTAATTAGCTAAACTACTCCATAGCGTGTTTATCGGTTTAGCACCTGTGGCTCTTTCATACTTGACAAATAAATCTTGCACTGCGTACAATTTCAGAAGTAGTAATAACATAATTGTCCAGCGTTTTAACTCGCAGTTTCTTAAAAACTCTGTTAGCTATAGAGGCGCTATTCTTTGGAATGCGGTTCTCGACTCATCTTACAGGCCAGTTTACTGTTTTTTATTGCAAAGTGAAGAAGGACTCTCATTTTAAGGAACTTGATTTTAGCGCACAGTCGGTCCAGTCGCTGCCTAGGCACTACCAAGAGTTTAAATGTTTTTAACTATTTTATGTTTTAAATGCTGTAGTCAAATTACTTAGCGGTAACTAATTTAAATTCATTTTAACATCGCATCTTTTTTTAAATCTTACTGTATATTTTTAGAGTTTCTGTTTTAGTTGTATATTGTAAGTAATGTTATCCCTATTTTTATTATAGTTCTATATTCATTTGTTATCACTTTTACACGACCCCACAAGCTTTGACCTTTAAATCCTTTCGTGTTTAAATAAAGGATATATTGTTGTTGGGAAACTTGATCACCTGATTCAAATTCGCGTTTGCCGTTAGATGTAAACGTGCTGCTTAACCTCTCTATTGTCGAAGTCATTAAAACGCGAGAAAGAAAGAGCAAGGCCAGTTGATATCCAGCCATCTTGTTGACATTCTTCTTGGGCAATTCAAAGACAAGTAGACCGTTTAACTGATAAATTCAGCTCACAATGTGTCACAACAAATTTTTACAAAGAGAAAACTATTAAATAAATAGTTTTCTAGTAGCAATACAATATAAATAAAATAATGTAACTCGGGGACGATTTCGAAAATGTTGAAAAATCTTACAGCAATTGTTTCATCACTTTTAAAATTATTAGCGCTTAATTCGCCCTCGAATTCTACCACTGCTGTTTGTGATTTGAATTAATCATCACCCATAAGACAAGAAAAAGCTCCAATAATAATCATGTAACACAATATATATTTTACCTGCAGGACATTCGACGCATTCTAGACGACTTACGTTTACAAAAGTACCAAGTGGACATGGTCGTAAATTGTACTCATTTAGAGTTGCATCCGCAAAACCAGCTCGCTTAAATGAATCGAGTAGTACTTTGTGGTTGCCCGAATATTTCGAGAGGTCAAGGGAAGTAGAGTTATCCTGACCCAAGCCGCTAAATTGAAAGATATAAATGTTTCAGTAAAAACGTTTATAAAATGTAATAAATTGACATTAAGGTCGTTCAAAAGATCGGTACATCTTATTTATCGAACGTGTTCTGTATTATTTAATGGGTTTTAGAAACTGCACTTTTAATTAGTTTATTATACATCTAGCCGGCTTTTTGATAACGTTATCGCCAAACGGACCTTTTGTGTCGAACAATTTTTTCGGCCAAAAACTATTTCCAAAGTAGCTATTATATAAACTAAGAGTGAAACCATTGCTGCTGCTGCTTCTGCTTCTTCTTCTTCTTCTTCTTCTCCTCGCTCTTTCTTTTTCTACTAGCCTTTTCCTTCGTTACTATGATTTTGGAGCTTCTCGGGCTTAAGAAACCTGCCTTTTGACGCTTTTTCACTCAAATGACTGCAAATTTCGTTAGGTTGGTTTTCAAAAAATCGGCTAGACATATTCTCATAATTATATGAAATAAAGAAAGAAGATAGATCTAGATTGAGTTCACAAGTTTAAAGCCGAGGTTGCTAAACTTAGCCGGCAATCTGTGGAATTTTCAAGTTTTTACAAGTATAATATCTACGTAATATCCAAGGAAATAGCAGTCATCAAAATCTGCAAAATTGCTAAAGAGGGAAGCAAATGAGCTAACGAGCTTTTAAATGAAGCTATTCTGCATAATATATTGGGCTCAAATGCTCAAAGATAACTAATATTGTCGAACCATCATGAGCGACCTGCTCTCGTAAGCGAAAGTCCCCCACTCTGTGAAACGTTGCATGGATCTCTGTGGGTCAATACAGCCGCACATTCGCATCAGGTGTTAAGACGTGCATTTTCCAAAGAGTTCCAGACATTCACTTTCTTTAAGATTTCTATAGCATCGTACATTCAGTAAGCAAGCCATCGTTTCGAAATCCCTTTATGAATTTTCTTAAAGCTGTTACTCTTTTCGTGATTTTCATTGTCCTACTAAGTTAATAATGGAACTGAGTGAAGTGCAGTTTGGTCTTAAATCATACACGTGATCTGAATAACAAGAACTTGAATCAAATGGGAGAACACTCATCGTACCTTAGAAGTTGCCCGCAAAGATTACCTTCCAAAAGGTAGATGTGTCCACCCCTCTTTTCGGAAGCCACCACTTTTGATTCGATTCTCGTTAGTGACCACTATAGCTTGGCTTTTTGGGTGGTCGCTTATGAGAGGTTCGACTTCTATTGCAACGCTCTTTCAACATCAAGACGGGTGATATTTACAAAAGTTTGATCAGAGAATGATACGTTCTTAAAAAAAGCGGCAGAAAAGGGACAAAAATCCGGATTCACCTATGCCTCACAGTGCGAGTTGAGAAAATGGGTTCCGCAAAATTTAACTTCATCTCTTCAGTATAGTTTACATCGGGTTGATGCATGAAGCTAAAGTAACTCAGTAAATGAAGGTCACAGACAATGCAACCGCATATTAGAATATTATTAAGGCATTAAAGAAAGTTACAAACAGATAAATAGTGCAGCGCTCTCGTTGAAGTGAATCCGAAACTTTCACGGTACCAATTTTACCATCATTCATGGTTCTACAAAAGAAAACGAAAAATGGATAGTTAAGTCGTTCTTATTGATATCAAAGCCCGATTCGCAACGAGCGAAGCAACTGATAGCAAGGACACTAATAATTGAGTTTTATATAGAATTCTTCATGAAAAGTGTGCTCGTACGGTGTTGCACAATTGCAAGCTGTTAACGTATCCTAAATAGAACGAGTGAGCGCAGTGAACGAGTGTGATTCCTTATAAAATGACAGCGAGTGCATATGTTTATCATTTATATATTGCTATTGCTAAGGAAGATGCAGAACTCCCTCTGTTATGTATTTGGCCAATTTCTACGACAGTTCTGATAATATACCAATCGTACTTACATGCCAGAAGTTAGGTTATAAAAATCATGAAAAGACAAGACTCGGAGGCTCACTGCTTTTAACTGAGTGCGAATCATGAAGCTGCAAAGAACGAAAAGTTAACTGAAAAGTTTTTATTACCTTTTACGTTTGTTTGTATTACCACTACCATTTGTTCCCATAATTATTACTAAATGTTTTAAAAAATTCTTTTCAAGTTCTTTCAAGCTGTCACACCTACCTACATATCAGCACTACTTGTACCTTGAGCTATCAATCAGCTTAAAGGAGCTGTGTCACGAACGTCAGCCAAAGTAGGAAATTACAAAATGCCCGTTAAATTAAGAGAAACAAAAATAACCGCTTAAAACTTTAAAAGAAGGTTAAAATAACATCACAGAAATAACAGATGCCACGGATGGGCAAAACTGAAGAAGATTGAAACGGATTGAAATAAGGGTTTTTGAAAACTGTCCAGCTTAACAGTTTTTCAAAGTTGATCCCAGCTGCTTGTAACTTCAAAAATAATGCTCAGGAGACATATTTGTTTGTCTCAGATCTCTGATTTTGTCATTTAAATCTAATTTCTTCGTTTACTTTAAGTTCCATAGCGATTGAGGACGAGTAATTGGCAAAATTAAACAAAATGAACTGGACTGCCGTGACACATCCCTTTTAATGGTAAAAACAATTTACAGTTGCCACGTGTCAATACCACCTTTTATGGCACACCTTCTTTCAAATTTTTAGCACCCAAACTATAAAATAGTTTAGACTTTAGATGATGATCTTATCTTCATCTTTATTCAAAATTTGCATTTCCGCAGTTCACATTATCTTCATGTCTCATTCCTTTCACGGGTTAAGATAAACTCAACAAATTGGCCTGCTCCCAATTTGTGGGTCTTCATAGCTCAAATGGTAGAGCACTGCAGCGCTAAGTTACATTACAATAATCACTATGGCGATCATATCTTCATTAAAGTTTGTATTTCTGCAGTTCGCATCATCTTTATGTCTCATTCCTTTAACGGCTCAAGATACATTTATTCCATTTTCACTGCATTCGTTGAAACAATGGTATCACACATAGAACATATACATATACATATATATATATATATATATATAACTATAAGTAGATAAAATGAAGACTTCATCTGCTATAAGAGTGCTCAATGGTAACACCAGAGCTGTAAATAGATAAAAGATGAACTTCTGGAGTCGGACTAGTTCAAGAACATTTAATCGCTACTCGGAGTTTCATGCCTCTAGAGAAGCAATCATCAGGCGAGTCGCCTGATGATTGCTTCTCTAGAGGCATGAAACTCCGAGTAGCGATTAAATGTTCTTGAACTAGTCCGACTCCAGAAGTTCATCTTTTATCTATATATATATATATATATATATATCGTAGAGCACTGCAGCGCTAACGCAGAAGCCATGGGTTCGAGTCCCGTGGAATTCCCTCAGATTTTTTTCGGGTTTATTTGCAATAGCTCAAGTTGCGATCACCATTGCAATGATCATATCTTCATTCAAAATTTGTATTTTGGCAGTTCACATCATCTTCATGATCTTAGAGCTACCGATAGCATAGCTAACTTTACAAACAATGTTCGTTTGCCTGAACTTTGTGAACTATAGATTGATTACTTATTCTTACTTTTTTATAAGCATGTATATACATATGATATTTTTTATAATTTAACATTATTCTGTGTAATTAGAGGTATCTCTAGGAGGTACTAGCGCTTATGTGCTACTCTTCTACCCGGTTTCAAATAAAGCTTTACTGCTACTACTGTTACTAACTACTACTACTTGGGGGCAAGTTATGAACCATTCATAAACAATACAAATCGTATTATACTTACATTAAGACCTTCTGAAGTTGTTCATCTGGGATACTGAAAGCCCGATGCCCAATAGTCTTGATAGGATTATCTGAAAGCACTCTAAAGGTATGAATTGCGTGAGTGTATGTTAGTATATAAAAAGCTGCTAGTCGAAACGCCAGTAATCAAGTGACCAATCAAGTGTCCTTGAAATACATTGTAAGACGACAAACTTTCCCTGAGTTTGTGAGCCACTTGAGCGGATTAAGAGAAAATAATTGGACACGTCGTAGTTTGTAAGATCTTGAACATAAATTAGAGGAAGGGATCTTCGATTCAGCTAGGACCTAATAGTCCGATACGAAGTGAATATCCATTTCCCGCTCCCTCGAACATTTTGCAGACATGTAACGTTTTAATCATTTCTCTAAGGGTATTTCAGAAATAGATGTTTGCAGGATTGATTGATGGCTGTGGCTGTACGAATACGTTCTTTATTTTCACTAAAAGCCACTTGTCATCTACGTCTGAAGTTGAAAAGAAACCCTTCTAAAAATCTATGATAATACAATTCAGCTACAAAACTAAAAGTAGACTTTTTTTTTCTTCATTTTGCCTGTTAAACGAAGTACCATCTTAAACTAAGGGGGTGTTTACATGACACCGGGGCGAGTTCACTCCGCTTCCCTCTCATGGCTCTATATTTTTTTACATGACACCACCACAAAATGTCATGCCGGCGCGGTTTCATAGGCGCGAGTCACCCTGGTTGTTGTACCGGGGCGAGAATTTCACTCCGATATGAAACTCGCGCCGGTGCGAAATGGTTTTTATCAAGAGAGGATAAAGGGGACAGAGAAGGCATCTCCCATACACACCCTATTCCATAGGTAATTCGTCTCAAGTTGTTTTTAGAATCGGGATAAAGATACCTCGCGCGCTGCGTGGATGTTTCGTGGAAGTTTTGCATTACTAAACGCCGTGCAAAATGTCGGGCGAAAGGCAATGAAAGCGTAAAGAGATCGAGAGCATTTCTGAATATTGAAACGAATTGAGTTGGCGCTCACCTAGGAAAAGGGAATCGCTGGACTCTGACAACCCGTGAAATCAGTTTAACTCGAAGTTGTCGTAACCTCAGCTCTTTAATAAAATGAGAAATTTCGCCGGTCTACTGAAATCGGTCGTTTGTACAACAAAGCAAGTAGGGCGCCAAGTGTTATTTTTGTTCAATAATAAAAGACTAATAATAGAATAAATATCAAACCAGAAACTGCTCTCTTCAAACTGTAAATTATAAATGAGCCTGAGAGAATATTTAGTGTGTTAAAGATTTCCCTGCTGTACTGTTAGCTCCATACAAGAGAGGAAGGGCGATTATTTTTTAATTTCCGTTTCGCAATATCGCTCTCCGCGTCTTCGGCCATTTTGTTCTGCGGCAATTCGTGAAGGATGCGTGGCTCTGAGCGTGGGTCATCCACGCGGAACACGTTCGCGCTATGTGATTGGTTGTTGTCTAATCCCCCTTGGGATCTGTGGTCTTATAAATAACTCGAGACGAATTACTTATGGAATAGGGTGTGTATGGGGGATGCCTTCTCTGTTCCCTTTATCCTCTCTTGTTTTTATATAACAAAGTTACTTAGTCACAAAATGAATGGCACCATGGTGGAGTGGTCTGGGAGTTGCCTTTTCGAGCTGATGAAGTAGATTCGACCCCTGGAGTGTTTTCTTTTCCTTTGCTGTATTTTTTGTTAAGTTTTAGTTTTTTAATCCAGTTTTCCCCTTTGGCTTGTTTCCCTTTAATATTACTGCTGATCCTTTAAAGCGTTGCGAGGTTTTTAGGATACCGTATTTTTAGTAACCTTGGTTTCTTATGTTGTTTATTTGTGGGCTTTTACATTGTTTAATTGGTTTTTTGAGTAATTGATTGTGTGGTAGTGTTGATTGCTCTTTAAGTGCTAATTGCTTATAAATTGTTGCTTTTTGCTCAATCCTTTGAGGTTGCTGCTGTTGCTACAGTTGTTTTGCTGTTGTCATATTGTGGTGTTGCGCTTGCAGACATTTTTGAGAACTGTTTGGTAGTTCGTTTAAAAAAAACAGCTTGCTGCATTTAATTATTAAAATTTGTCTCTGGTAATATAAAGTTTGGTGGACGAAGCGAACTTTAAAGGGACTGATTTGAGATCCATTTGCTCTGAAGAGCTAAATTATACATACTTAAAGCCTAGTTTATCCTTTGATGAACTTCCTATTGCTGTGTCTAAAATTCCTCAATCTCGCCGTGCACCGGCTCTTAAAAGTCCCGGGGGGGCGGGGGTACTGCCATATATGGGCTGTATGGGTATGTGCCGCTGAGAAGGGTATGGTTTTCAAGCAGTTTACTCTAGGATAGGGTATATAAATTAGAGCGTTTGGGTCTAGAATAGGGTATCATTTTTCAGGAAACTGATCATTTGGTTGAAGATTTTATCTAGACTGGGGAAACAGCTACTCTATGATAGGGGGATTTTGGGAGTTTACTCTAGTATAGGGTAGCAAAATTCAGCTGAACTAGCTCTGGTATAGGTCAAGGGTTCCAGGGTCCCAGCGGCACATCCCCACCCAGAAATTCCTAAAGTGCCCCCCCCCCCCCGGGTTAAAAGTGTGACAGGTCGATATGAATGCTCTGAAAATTTGCCCGCCGATAGAAAGGAATCTTTAAAAGTGATTAAACCACTGGACGTTTCATCCAAACAAAGTACAGGTTTTCTATGACACAGGTTTTCTATCACAATAGGGATCTCAAATCGGGATCGCGGCAATAGGGACCGCCAAATCTAAGAAATTGGAACAATATATCCGTGAGATATTCGAACTTTTTACCCATCACTTCGACCAACTCTTTGTTCGCCATTTTGAAAATCACTGACACGAGACGTGACGTCATACTGGTAAACATGATCATCATCAACATAACTTTATTGTGAGAATTAACTTAATTAAAGCTAATCTAGGCGGGACAGAGCAACAACTGAGGGTTAGTGTTTAACTTTTTGAAATATATATTATTGCATAGATATATTTAAATTAATATTATTACATAAAGACAGAATTAAGGAAACGATAACGTTAGAGGTTCGAGAGAAAAATCAGTTGAAACTTTAAAGACCTAATCATAATTATACAGCCAGTCCAACTTTTTGTATGATGATAGGTGCTGATATGTAATCATTTTCTTCCCGGAGTAGTCAATCGATAAAAATCGGTATCGATAAAAATCGATAGCAATCAAGTGATTTTTACCGATTGATAACAGAAATCGGTGAAAATCGATAAACTTAATTGCTGTGTCAAATCGATGTTATCAATTTTTCTTGATTTTAACGATATATAACGGTAAGTCCGGCATTGTTGTTTTTTTGGCATAAGTACAGCTGAGAAAACACATCCACGAGTAACAACTGATCAACAAACATGAAAATAAGAAATGTGGAAACCATTACAGACACAAGATTCTCTCTAAAACCGTGACCCTGTTGTACATAATAACAGAAACGGTTCGGTTTCATAATTACATTCGCAGTTGTCGCAGGCAAGTACCACGAGAAATACAATCTTAGATAAAAGATTTCCCCGCCTGAATTTCAGACATACTCTAGAGTCAAAGGGATGCCTGAAACTCAGACCAAAAGATTTCTCTCGATAGCTTTTCACCGTTTTCCTTTATCAATCGATAAAATCGCTTGATCGCTAACGATCTTTATCGATTTCGTTTTTTATCTATTTTCTACTCCGGGAAGTAATTACATTCGTAGTTCTCGCAGTTCTCGCAGTTCTCGCAGGCAAGTACCACGAAAAATACAATCTTAGATAAAACATTTCCCCGCCTGAATTTCAGACATACTCTAGAGTCAAAGGGATGCCTGAAATTCAGACTAAAAGATTTCTCTCGATAGCTTTTCACCGTTTTCCGTTATCAATCGATAAAATCGCTTGATCGCTAACCATCTTTATTGATTTCGTTATTTATCTATTTTCTACTCCGGGAAATAACTACACGCGGAACTGAGGTTATTTTGAAAGGGCGGCAGACCTAAATCGTGAAAAACTGGGAAAAATATAAAAACCTGGCCAATATCGGCCATCCGAAGAAGACAATAAAGCGAGTTTTTTAAAAAAAGATAAGGTTTTTTCAGACTTTTTTTTAAAAAGTGATAATAAATTGTTTGATCCTTCGACTCTCAATTGCAACTCAATTGTCAACAAATTCACTGTTTGCATGAAATCAGTAAACGAAAAAGATGTGTCATCGATTTCTACCGATTGATCGATACAATCGATTTCAATCAAATCAGATTTACCGATTTTTATCGATTTATCTATTAATAAATCGATACCGATTTTTATCGATTGACTACTCCGGGTTTCTTTTACCAAAATATCTAGAATTTCTCTTTTAAATTCTTTCTTGTGTAGATTTCGCAAGCTACACGGTATCTCATTCCACAGTTTTACGCCAAATCTGGAAGACGATCGAACGCTTATGTTTCTCTAACCTAGTGCTTTGTACGTAAAAATTCCTTCTAAGTATTTTTAAAATTCGTCATGTTTCGTTCGAAATATTTATGGTAGTGCTTACACCATTATCACAGACATATGATGATTACCTGTGCTCAGTGTGCCTTAATTATTCATAATGGATTTTCCTTCTCTATAATACAATACGAGGTAACTACTTTCTTTACTCTGCCTTGGTCCGGTCATCATAACATATTTTCAGTAAAGCGGACTATACTTACAATATATCAAGCTGTCTCTGGGCTTCGAAAGCTTGATCACTGATTGACTGAAGGTGATTCCTATTGAGCAATCTATAATTCAGCAAAGAAGAATGCAATATCATGATGGTATTTACTGGTTTATCTACGAGGGCGCGCTGTCGAAGCCACAGTGTGGACGAGTGGTTAAAGGAGTCTTAGAGCTCTTGTCTTGCAATTCGGAGGCCCCGAGTTCAAAACTCGCTGTGACCGCTAGCTGGATTTGTTCTCGGTGGTTCCGGGTTCAAATCCTAGGCCACACTTGTAAATAGCCAGCTAGTTTGCCTCCAGCCATTTGGGATTCTTAAACCTGTTAAGTTTGATTTAGATTATTTGTTTCAGGAATTTGTTCAGCCCCTCTAGCATTAGTGCTATAAATACTACCGAGGGTAAATAGAGTAAATGTAAATAAGGCATTTAAAACAATTTTCTTTTAGCACGAACGTGTTTTGAACGAGCTATTTAGCTCAGTAGACGTTAGATAGATAGATAGATAGATGGGTGGATGGATGGATAGATAGATATATTGATAGATACTTTTTTTAATAAGGGTTTCACTTGATATCCACAGATAATATAAGCGTGGCCCTCAAAAAAAAATTAAACATTAATTAGTATACGGTTATCGCGGAGGACATGTGCTTCGTCTTTCTGCCACTATTCTTCCTAAGTCAACTTATAACTGGAACGGAAATTGAATTCAGGGGTTATGTAAGGTTCAGCCTTGCCTTTAGAAGTGATGCTCTGGCTGTGAATACGAATGGTTCTAGTGAAGAAAGCTACGGGGCTAGATGGCGTATCCGCGTGTCTTTTAAAGTATGCAGGTATGTCTATTTCCCCATCTCTCACGATTGTGTTTGATCACAGTGTTAAAGGCTGCAAGTCACCAGTCCAGTGGAAATTGCTATCGTCAGTGCGGCGTTAAAAAAAAGGACGAGAAGATGACAGAACATGTTACAGACCACTATCTATGCTCAGCATAGCAAGACAGTAGCGTCACAAGTAATATCACTAATCACGTGGTCACGCAAAATTTACTTGATGACAGGCAACGGGCTTATAGGGAGGGAAAGTCAACAGAACAGCTTGTAAAACACCTAACAGAGAGGTGGAGAGAAGCAATAGAAATGAAGCTTTTCCTGGGAATACTGTTTGTCGATCT
>OZ037992.1:24849159-24894159 GCA_964035705.1 Porites rus
ATTTTATTGCTTTCTACTTCCTGTCATTCCGACAGCCAATCAGATCGTCTGGCATTGTTCTAAAGACTAATCACCGTTGCGGCCAAAATCTGGCCGCAGCAGCACTGCCGTGAGAGACTGTATTAGGCTCAATTTGAGCGCGACCACGTGAGAGAGAATGTATAGAAGCTGCTAAAATTGGCCATGATCTTAGGTTACGTGAACCAAGAGCGAAGATCCTATCAAGGTTGATGCAGACCTGTGTCTTCACTCCACCGTCAAAAAGCTTTCTTCGCTTGTCTGCGTTGTCAATATGCTCTCCATACAGTAAGCAAGTCGATTTCTTCGATTTTGGGATGAAAGATAATCTAGAAAACGACTTGGTGGGAGTAGAACCTGCCGCCTCCATTCGTCGACTGACCGTAGTGTGTTTATTGCGCTTAAAGACAACGGCACGTGTCTGATATTTGACGCCAATCCCAACACAGCATATGTCAGTCATTTTTTCCCGGGTTACCTTTTTTTAAATATGATTCAAGTCCATTTAGGCGGAACAAGTCGACCGCGAGACTTCGTTGCTCGCTCGGTTCCTGCGCGACCTCGTTGAAGCTCGCCTCGCTCCTTTTTTTCCGCTCGCTTTTTCTCGCTCGCTTCGCTCACTAAGAACTTAAGAGAGGCCGACTTGTAGCAAGTCTAGAATTAGCCCTGAAATTAAAGATACCTTTTTCTTGAAAACTGTTTCATGATTATTTTGGGTTCTTTTTAGCGACCTCGATGCTTTCGTTTAGTTAGGTCGAATCGTAGCACTACTTGTTGTTTTCAAGACCAGATTGTTTGTGTAGAGAAAAGCAACATCGTACTATCGAATCTGCGTTGTTTCAGCTCATTGTATTTTAGTCGGGTTGTTTCATGGCCTTATTGTGAAGAATCTACACAAATTTTCTTTTGGTCATTTCAGTTTAAATTTTTTGTTTCCTTGAATGTTTAGAAAGAATTTCCAAAAAAGTAGTCTACATTGAGTGATCGTATAGATTTCGATTGGCTTTGATTTCCTTCGGTAAGCGGGCGAAGTTGGACACTCTTCTATTATCATGATCGGTTACTAAAATCAATAGCACCGATCGTTCGATAGTTCGATTACCGAAATGTTTGGAGCAGTTACTCCAGGTAAGATAAATGACTACTTCGTTTTTAAATGATAAAAGTAAAATAAACTTACATGAAGCGAAGAAGTTTATTGTTGAAAAATACGCTCCGTGTAATGTTCTTGATTCTGTTTGACGACAAATCGCTGTGAAATGAAACATTTCTGGTTACAACAGACTCTCTCTAACGTGTTATAAACCATATACAGTTCAGTATTTTTACATTTTAATAAAACGTAAAGTAATTTACCTAAATAAAAATGGAAAAATAGCCGAAAGGACAAAAAAAGGGGAAAAGTTCCCTGACTTCCCTATAGTTGTAGTGAATAAGGCTCAGGTCAAACGTCGAACTTTTCATGTACTGAACCTAATCCTTCAATTAAGTTCATGGAAGACCCAGGAATTTAAAGTTCGAATGGCCCACATGGGAATTTCGACAAGGGATTGACTTTGTTTCAAACGTTGAACTTTTCTTTCATGTGCCGAACCTAATGCATAAATTATTATAACTTATTTTCACTGGTAAACATTGTAGACCATGTACATCGTGAAATGAATTGAGTCCGATTGAATCAATCGTCGAACTGTCATCATTTGGGTCGACCTTAATATATAGCTATTCAGTTCAGTACATGAAAAGTTCGACGTTTGAACTGGGCCTAATACGAAGACTTTTAATACGGACTGCTGTACGGACAGGAGAACGCGGTCACGTGACTGTCAAAATAGTATATAGATTAAGCCACGGTCAAAAGCAAAGCTCTCATGACCGAATTGCCATAAGTAAGAAGTAAAGTGGCGACGATAAGTTTTAAAGTCCTTTGTTTACGAGTAGCTCTATGAAACTCTTGCATTTGTGGGATATTTATTTTCTTTCTATCGCAATTTGCTTTAATCATTTTTAATTTTTCTACTTGAAGTCGGTTTTACGTAAAAACCGAGAGACCATCATAAGCCTCATTATTATCTGTCATTCTACCTTTGTTTTCCTGGCAAATGATTGAAAGATAGAACCTCGAAGCTCCGACGAAAACCCGAAAAAAATATTTAATAAGTAAACCTGTTTGACAAGTTTTCATTTGCAACCAATGAGCAACGTTATGAGCAACAACGTTGCATAAAGCAAAAACTGGACTTGCGAAGGAGTCACGTTAGTGTGTAACGCATTCTCGTTATGTAGAGGAGCCCACATACCCCTCGAGCTGAATAATAAATCTCTTATAGGACGCTTTAGTGAGTACTGTCGTGGGATATTTTATCTCGTTCTTTGTATTTTGACTCGCCCTACGGGCTAGCCCAAAACAAAACCCTGACTCGTAGAAATATCCCATGATACTACCTACTAAACCCTTCATGTCACTTTGATACCATCAGATCCTTGCTATTAAGAATGAAGCGTTTGCTCTAGCCTTAGTTACTCTTAACCAGTACACATAAAAAAAATAATGCACCTTACATTAATTCTAAAGCGGAAAGGTTGGCGAATATTCTTTCAGGCAAGTCTTGAATCAAGTTGCTTCTAAGAAATCTGTTTGGAAAGGATGTAAATATTTTCAGGTTAATTATGATAATATTTTGTTCTAATTATTTAGCTGAGGGAGCCCTTCCCTTATAAGCCCAGTGGCTTCTTTTGGGCTTCCTCGCCATGAGAGTTTAAATAATTAGATTTTTTTTGCTTTGTACAACTTATGGCAAACAAAACAATAAGCAATAAACAAGGTTATAGTATTAAGCCGTTGTCTATAATTGCGTTCGAGGTACGAGAACGCAACCCCTAATTTCTGTTGGGTGTTCTGTGCATTATTGGGGGACCTGTGCAATTAATAAGGGAGGCTTTTTTGTGATTGCATTTGTGTGGACACACATTTGCCTCGTTCTGAGGCTCTTGCTCACGTTTTGCCTTACTTTGACGTTCTAACTCACGAGGTGATTCGTGTGTCCTCCTTAAATGAAAACGCATTTCCCTCTGATCAAATTCAAAGGCATTGGAGTTTAATCTGCTCAACAACTCTGCATTGTTGCTGTTGTTCTGCGTCGTAAAGAATTAGTAAAAGTATCCTCCCATCCTCTCCAGTTCACTTTTAACAAGAGCAAAATGAAAAGCCTCAAAAAAGTGAAACTTGTATATTTGAGGATGTTGGTACGTTAACGAAAATTAATGTATAGGTAACCGTAAAAGCCAAAGCATCATCTTGCTGGATTTTTGAAAACGTACCGAACGAAAATTGCAGTATTTTGACTGCGAAAAAGACCAAAAAGCGAAGGCAAAATGAGCCCGAATATCATCCAGGAAAAGAACAAGGAAATGGAAAATAGAAAGAGCGAGGAGAAAGAAAGGAAGACAAGAAAAAAAAGCGATGGCTACACTCTTAGTTTTTAATTCATGTTAACTTCTTTGGAGAAACTGTTCCAGGAGGAGCTCTATTCTGCCTTTAACGTCATTCAAAAATTCAGCTCATATATATATATATTTTTCTTACCCTTGCGGCTAACAGAAATCTGATTAAAAATGAATATATTTTAAAGGCTAATGATTAAGTAACGGTTTTCAATTTTCAGATTTAAGGCCTTACGACTAAATTTGTCGTAGTTTTACAGCCAACAATTCACTCCATTACTCTGAAAACCTTCTGTTACTTCAGGGTTCCTTGAGTGGAGCATGGTCTTCCTGTGCAAAAGCCAACCGTGTTTAATATTTATTCTTTTTGGAATAAAGAATTAAACACTTCATTTTTATCACCGAAAACTAGTTAGCAGTTATTCTTTCTTCTTTCACTTTTCCATAAAAGTAACAAACACATTTTGTGCATTTTTTGTTTGAACGTATAATTTCAAATAACAAAGGTTCCCTGTGTTAAAAGCAGAAAATGTTTAACGCTTAATTTTGACACGTTCCACCGAACGGATTTTGGCGGATTTTTAGTATGTTGCTACATAGGCTACCCTCTCTTAAATGGCGTTGAAAACGATTCTGTTGCAATTAGTTTGATGTTGAGCCTCCAAAATGCCTTGATTGACTGGACTATATGAGCTAGCTATCGGAAGAGCCAAAAAGGAAGAGCCGATTCGAATAGAAACTTTCCTCACCTTGATCGGCGACGAAGCGCTAGATGTTTTCAATGCATTCATGTGGGACGAATACAAAGTCAAAATGGATAAAGTTCTGGAGCATTTTGAGCATTATTGGGAGCCTCGTAAGAATACAGTTTACGAGAGTTATTTATTCTTTTCTCGTGGACAGAAAAGTGGAGTCCATTGATAAATATGCCACAGTTACACGAAACATGGCAGCCTCTTGTGAATTTTAAAAATTGAAAGATTTATTGATACTTGACCGCATCGTGTTTGGAATTGCTGATAACAACGTGAGAGAGCGTTTCCTACGAGTCCCAGATTTGACGCTGAATAAAGCTCTAGAGACTGCAAGAGCTGGCGAAGCCAGTTGAAACAAATGCAAAATCTCCACGAAGTTAATGCAGTGGAAAAGAAGAAAGAAAAATTCTTCCCAAAAAAAAACGGCGGAAAAGAAGAAATCAGCAAATGTTAGTACTCAGCAGATCGACTGCAAGGTTTGTGGCAGGAAACATGTACCAGACAGATCAAAGTGCTCTGCATATGGCCAACAGTGTAACAAGCGTGGAAAAAGCCACCATTTTTGCTGCAAAGCGTACAGGAGGAAGCAGTCAAGTCGTAATTTACGTGCCATTCAGAATTTGAATTATGGACAAGAAGTTTCAGATGAGAGTCAATTTGAAGAGTATACTATTGATGTAATAACTTATGAAGTCAGTGCTGTTGAAGAAAAGAAATGCCCAAAACAGTTGTTTACATCAGTAAAAGTAAACAATGCTAAGGATGTTAAATTTCACTTGGACTGTGGAGCAACTTGTAATTTGCTATCACTGAAAAAATCAAGCAACACGCAAGATGTACAATGAAACCACTATCACTCCACTTGGAAAGTGCATTCGCAAATGTGCCAAAAGGTGAGATGAGTAGAGATGCAGATTTCTTTATAATTGATAAGGATTTCAGGCCTCTGATGGGTGCTGAAACATGTCAGGAACTGAACTTAATCAAGGTTATGGCAAGTGACATTTCAGAGTCAGAAACTGTGAACTCAATAAATGACAAGTCTCAAACTGCCCACTTTGTTCTAACCAGAGATCAAATTTTTAAAGAGTACAGTGATGTTTTTGAGGGATTAGAATGCATGGATGGCCCATACCATATGGAACTTGATGAAGCTGTAAAATCTGTTGTACACCCCCTCCCCCCCCTAGGAAAGTAACTGTGGCACTGAGAGACCGTTTAAAGGAAGAACTGGACAAGTTAGTCAGAGAGAAAGTTACTACCCTCTTTACAGAACCTACAAATTGGGTGTCTTGTTTGGTTCTAGTCAACAAGCGATAGAAGTTAAGAATTTGTATTGACCCACAACATTTCAACAGAGCCCTCCTGAGAGCCCATTATCCTCTCCCCACCATTGAAGACGTGGCCACCAGGCTATGCAAGGCTAAAGTCTTCTCAGTTTTGGATGCAAAGAATGGATCCTGGCAATTTCAGCTAGACAAACCGTCGTCACTCCTCACCACGTTCAATACACCTTTTGGCGGGTATTGTTGGCTTCGCTTACCGTTTGGAATCAAAACAGCCGCAGAAGGGTACCAGTGAAGAATCCATGAAAGCCTAAAAGGTCTCAAAAGTATAAAAGACATTGTAG
Source organism: Porites rus (assembly GCA_964035705.1). Taxonomy (NCBI): domain Eukaryota; kingdom Metazoa; phylum Cnidaria; class Anthozoa; order Scleractinia; family Poritidae; genus Porites; species Porites rus. The sequence goes on from OZ037992.1 coordinate 24,855,007, forward strand.
ATGACATACTCTGTGTTGGCAAGGGTTACATCTATTAAAGTGCGGTTAGGGTTCATGACAGAGACCTAATTACACTCCTGGCGAGATGTCGTGAGAAGAACATCCAGGTTGAATCCCTACATTGGTCATGTCTAACCCCTGATGGCCTCAAGCCGGATCCAAGTAAAGGCAAGGCAATTGTGGCAATGCCTACCCCTTCAGACAAGAAGGCCCTGCAACGGCTGCTTGGAATGATTAAGTATCTTGCAAATTTTCTGCCTAACCTGTCTGATGTGACGGAACCACTGAGACGTCTATTAGACAAGGATGTGCAATGGCACTGGAACGATACACACGAGAAATCATGGAAGCAAGGGAAACAGTTGATCACAAGGGAACCAGTGTTAAAGTATTTCGACCCCAGTAAAGAAGTAACTCTGCAGTGCGATGCATCGGAATCCGGACTTGGTGCTGTCGTATTGCAAGAGGGTCAGCCTGTAGCATTCACGTCAAGAGCACTTACGAGTACTAAAGAAATTGTGCTCAAATAGAGAAAGAGCTGCTCAGCATAGTTCACGGGTGCACACGTTTTGACCAGTACGTTTATGGTAGACCAATTACAGTACAGACAGATCACAAGCCGCTAGAGAACATTTTCAAGAAATCACTGCTTTCAGCCCCCAGAAGGCTTCAAAGAATGTTATTACAGCTCCTGAGGTATAGCTTGAATATAGTGTACAAGCCAGGAAAGGAACTATTCATTGCCGATACACTCAGTCGAGCATTCCTTCCCAACAAGCCGAGTGCAAAAGAGTTGTAGTCGGAGGTGTTAGCAATCAAGCTTGAAGAGTATCTAATAAAACCCATTGAAGAAATCAGCATGGTCGAATTTTTACCAATCACGAGTGAACGGCTTGTTGATCTTAGAAGAAAAAAAACTGAACTTGACGAAGGTCTTCAGCAGTTGAAACATATCATCAAGATTGGTTGGCCAGAAACCAAAGAAGAAGTCCCATCAGAAATAGGGAGATATTTTGACTTCAGAGAAGAGCTCAGCATTGAAGATGATATCCTCTTTAAAGGAAATCGTGTAATTGTACCTGTAGAGCTAAGGCCCCACATGATAAAGCAAGTACACGCAATCCACCTAGCTTGGTATTGAAAGCTGTAAATAAAGCAAGAAATGTCCTGTTTTGGCCAGGCATGGCCGCCGAGATCAAGGATTGTGTAAAGGTGAAACATGTAACACCTATCAGACAAACCAGCAGAAAGAACCACTCATACAACATGATCCACCCAAACGCCCTTGGTCTCATTTTGCAACAGACCTTTTCAGTTTTGACAACAAGGAGTGGTTCATCATCGTCGACCACTGGTCAGATTACTTTGAACTGAACTAATTATCTAGTACCAACTCAAGTTCTCTTATCAAGTCTCTCAAGAACCAGTTCGTACGCCATATCATACCTGATACTCTGTATTCTGACAACGGACCACAGTTTGCTTCCAGAGAGTTCAGAGAATTTGCATCCGCCTGACATTATGACCACCAAACGTCCTCACCACACTATCTACAATCAAATGGCAAGATTGAAAATGCTCTAAGGACAGCCACTAGAAAATGCTAACCAAAGCAAAGACAAGTGGACAAGATCCATACTTGGCCATTTTGGATTAGCGCAACACACCCTAACCCAGTATTGGATCATCATCAGTCCAAAGATTGTTTGGACGACGCACAAAGACGCTGTTACCTACAACAGGAACTTTTTTACGGCCAAAGATCATGGAGGAAACTAAAGGTAAGCTCAAAGAAAGAAAGAGGAATCAAGCACTGTTTTACAACAAAATAGATCACGTGATTTGTCATATGACCATTTTTCTAAAAAATCTTAAAATTGACAAAACTGGTGGTGGTTTTAAGAAAAGAAGTCAAGCAGTATCATTTTTTCATTCATATTAACAAATTTCTATCACTTCACGTTTGGAATGACAGTCCATTGCACTTCAATAAAAAAACTGAGCAAAAACATCATTTAAATGGCAAATTAAATTTTGAATTTCTAAGAACTTTTTAAAAACATTTGGTGCATTCATTCCAAACGTAGAAAGAAATACACATGCACTCGTTATCTGAAACGCCAATTTATTTATCCAAACAAAGTAAAATCGCTACAAATTTTATTCATTTTCAATGTCACATGACCATGTTTTTTAACATTTAGGCACCAAAAGACCTCAAGATTTACCATCTGACGGCCGCGCCCTACTATCTGAACGCCTGGAAGAGGCTACTTGAATAAGGTTAAGATTAAAAAAGCCCTTTAGGCGTTTAAAACTGGAATATATTGTTGGTAGGTTAGGGCCACTTATGAGCATGCAACCTCGCCCGTTTGTTCAAAATACTTACTCGTAAGAAACTAATTTTCTTTGACTGGTGAGGCAAAACCTTGAGACTTTAATGCATTCCTTATGCACTTTGGCCTGTCCGTTGAACAAATAAGGAAAGGTGTTTGACCAGAGATTCATGCGAAGATTGTTCGTAGCTAATTTATAGACCTATAAATGAAAGTTAATGTGATAACTATAGACTCCCCTTAAATCCCCATGGAGAGGAATAAACCAGTTCACCTCCGGTTATGGGTCACTTCCTGCACGAGATATTCTCCTGTCGCGTGATTGGGCTCAACCAATCATGTAAGTTGTCACATGCACACGGAAGAACAGAGTGACATTGATAATTTCGTGCTTAGTGATACAGAAAACATTTCTGTATTATTACGCTTTCCTTGAGAACTACTGTTAAATCCCCCCGTCCTTCCCTCCCTCTCTGCTGTTTTATTTCTCTCCCCTGATGCTGCCTTTGTTAAGTAACTCAGCCGCTGTCCATAAATTAACAGTTCTTATCCTCATACGCCCATTTCTCTTTGGCCTCTATATTTCAAAAAATTCCATCGTCCTTTAATGTTTTCATAGTAGGCATCGACAATTTCCGGTAACATTATGCACGTATGTGCAACAAACAGTTACGAGAATTGTGCAGATTTTCACGATCTGCGTTATTTTTTACTACATAGACAACCTCATTCATTATTTCTTAGATATCCCGAGAGAGTGAGCCAATAAGAGTAATGGAAACACCAATTTAAGATGACACAGGGTTTGCATATAGTAACTATTATTATAACCATTATCATTGCAATTTTTTTTCTATTATAACATAATATAGTTAAATTAAGTAGAAATATTCGTATCTATTTAGTTTCACCACTTTCATTGTCTCGCTAAGTGTGACATTTCACACTCTTCTACTTATAACAGTAGATTTACGTAAAGACGCGACACAGGTACGCAGACTGTGATACCTACAAGTACTGCAACGAGGAGAGATCTGCAAATACTCCTGGTACGAGCTGTTTGACCATGTTGTTTGACAAATGCCTGCAACAAAGTACATTTCATTAATAATTAAATATGGCAAACCTATCTCCCCACATTCATATGTAATTTTCTCTTTAATAAAAATATGATTGAAAAACAGGCTGGCAAATTTTTTCTCTTATAAAAAAAATGTTTTTCCAAGCATTTCGGAAAATACCTATGCTTTCATCTAAGTGTGCACACGTGACGAAAATCATGTTCTAATTGGGTATGCACGTGATTTGCTTGACGGTAAGAATAGATTTTGAAGTCTTTTTCGGGGAAATTGATCCCGATCTGTTGAGTTATGGTCCTGCTTTTCTCAAAGTGGCCTCACATCAAGTGTAACGACAAATACTTTCAAACCTTTAAAATTAAAATTACAGAAGGACATAGACGGCTTATCCTAAACATAGTGACTAAAATACGTCATCTTAAAGTGAGATCTATCACTGCATGGAGAAGTTGATGGAATACTAAAAAGTTGTCTTAATGCAAGAAGAGATATGTCAGTAGCATTTCACGAAGGCGCATTTCACGAAAGCGAACCATCATCCTCCAGAACCCTCTGCAAAATTGTCCCACAAGAAAAAATCAGTGAAAGTGCTGTGAGACGGGACCTACGGTTTTTCGTCTTTATCCGAGAAGACTAGAAAGTCTAACACATTTGCAGATGTCATTACAAAGGCAGCACTTTCTTCTCAATTGTTCTTAGCGCTAAAATGTTTGAAAATCCAGACGTTTCAGGACTACTGTCCCTTCATCAGTGGAAGATGCCGTTACACTGAACGCGCGTCATTTTATTCAAATGTGGCAACATTTGAAGCGTGCGCTGGAAGAGTTCGCTCAAATAAAATTGAAGTGAATGTTTATGCCGCGCGGCTGTAGAGTTTTGCATTTAAAAATTAGGCGGCCCTTCGCTCTACGTCTATCCCTGGTGTTGTGAAGACCCGCTCGAACAACAGCTACCATCATATCATCAGTTCTGTGACAGGGGGAGGAAAAATGTTTAGCAACGGGTAGGTCAGCTTTCTTTGAGACAGATCTGAGGTGTTCGCAGAACCTGTACCCAAGCCTACGTACGGTTTCGCCAACGTACGACAGAGTGCATGCCCGACAAGTTATGATATACACGAGGTTACTTGTCGTGCATGAGAACCTCTGCCGTATGGTCAGAGGTCCACCGGGGGTGTTGATCTGGGAGGCTGGGTTGGTATGGGCACAGGTCTTGCATCGTGGACGACGGCAGGGAAAAGTTCCATTTGGTTCATCCTCAGTGTTTGCGCCGGATTGAAGGTTGCTGCTGACCTAGGAATCACGCAAGTTGGTGTCGCGGCGGTACGCGCCGAGTACTCGAGAGTTATCAAACAGGTCCTTGGTTTTAGGGTCAGATTTTAAAAGGTCAAAGTTTTTTGATAGGATGTTCTTTACATGGTGGTTGATGGGGTTGTATGTTAAGATTAACGGGATGACTTCTCTGTTGGATTGCCCGTCGTTAGGTGGTCGTAAGGCTGTATCTCGGGGGATAGTGTCAACGTGTTGAAGGGCTCTATCTACAACTGCTAGTGGATAATCACGTTGCAGGAAGAATGATGCCATTTCTTTGCTTTTGGTCTTGTAGTCGTTCTCATCACTGCATATTCGTTTGAGGCGCAGAAACTGGCTGCAGGGGACCGAGTTCTTGGATCGGACGGGATGTTACGAAGTGTATGTGAGATATGAGTGTGAGTTGGTTTCTTTGTAATGGATGGAAGTAGTTAGTCCTTGGGGTGTTGGTTTCAGCAGGAGATCTAGAAAAGGCAGTTGATTGTCACTGATGGCCCAAGTGAATTTAAGGCTTGGATAAAAGTTGTTGATAAATTGCTCTTTACGATTCCTGCAACGCAAACCTCTATCTCCAAAGGGCAATGGATCGAGTACCTCCCCATCAGTAACATCACGGACAGTGGTCCGATCGAATTTTATGTTTCGGGAACCGGAGATGAGTATTTGGACTTGGCACGTACTCAGTTATTTGTTAAAGCCAAGATCACAAAAGCAAATGGAACCGCCATAGACGCCGATACACAAGTAGGTCCCGTGAACCTGCTTTTACATTCCCTTTGCACGCGGAAAAGAGACGTCTGCGTAACGCCGTCGCTAATCGTGTTCCAGCGTCTCGCTGACAGGGAATTCTATTTCGCATAAATTGTGAAATAATATCCGGTTAGTAATAAGAGTTGACAGGCCAAACACAACATCATAAGCTCGTGATAATGCGAAACGTGACCTTGAGAGTCTGCTTGAACAGAGGTTTTTCTTCTTTTCTCTCTCGCACTACACAGTGCATGTAGCAGGTCTAAATTTTGACTGAGTAAATCTCGTTTTTGCCGCACTAAGTCTTACATTTAGAGGTCATGAAGCAGGTTTGTTACATGTACACTTAGTAATCATTTCCTGTGGTTTATGTTTCTGTGGGTGTTCCTGATAGGATTTGATTTCAGGTGCAGTTCTAAAGTGTTTAAATTTTCTTTGACCTCTGTTTGTTACGGCTAAATAAAGATTTTAGTTTTTTTTGGCTGGCTCTCTCCGAAATGCCTGCCTGGTGCGAAGTCCACGCCACTTTTGTACGGTCTGCACACAATGGCACATGTTTTGATTTGTTTTGACTGGAAAACCCCGATTACATAAATCACTGCATACACTATCAGACCAGATTCAATAACAACCAATCAGCGTTAAGTCGAACAATGCGCACTGTGTGTCAGCCTATCACAGTATGTTCCCAAGATCTTGGGAACCCAGCGGGACGCTGGAACACGATTAGCGACGGCGTTCCGCAGACGTCCCTTTTCCGCGTGCAACAAAGGAAATAGGAGAGGTCTGCACGCAGGCAAGTTGATGCTAAATGGAGTGAATTTAAGAATCAAACTGAACCGAGCCAAGAACTCGTTTTGTCTAATGTCATCAGCAGCCGCTCCAACTTTCAAGGTGGTAATCACAGAAGCCATATTGTTCGTTCGCTGGGTGAAATTGGCCTCATCTATTATACTTGGCCATGCGGCTGCACTAAAACACACCAGCGCCAAGTACCCGGTTCGCCGAATCGATTGTAAAGTGCTGTCTATTCCAAGAGGATTTAGCAGTTTTAACCCCGACAACATCTTTTTGGGTCACATTCCTAAACGAATCGTGCTGGTCTTAGTGGATACTCACGCATATAATGGAACGTACAGTACCAACCCGTTCAACTTCAAACACCACAATCTAACTCAAGTGGGTGTCTATGTGGACGGAGAGCAAATTCCTCGGAAACCCCTGTTCTTGAATTTTGACGAAGCTAGAGGTCAAAAGGTAATAGCGGGCTATCAAAGCCTGTTCTCAGGCACTGGAAAGCTATCCCAAGATGCGGGTAATCAAATCAGTAGAAGCGATTATGGCTCTGGTTACACAGCATTCTGCTTTGACTTGTCCCCAGACCACTACTCAGGTGACCATTTTGAGCTAATAAAGCAAGGTAACCTGCGCGCTGAGCTTCATTTCAAGGAACCACTGGCCAATAGGGTTAACCTTATCGTGTACGCTGAATTCCAAAACGTGATTGAAATTGACGGGAACCGCAACGTGTTGTTCGACTACACAAACTAAAAATGGATACTGTGCAACTGACCCTTATTTTGAGAATGGATAAATTTACACGAGGTTTGTTTCAAGGCGTGTATCCCTCAGACCAGCTGCCTGCAAGTGTTTCACATTACCCAGCCCTGTTTATCGCCAATGTGGATACGAGTGACAAGCCAGGTTCGCATTGGGTGGCGTTTTATTTCACCAAGGAGCAAGAGGGAGAATTTTTCGATTCTTACGGATCACCACCCAGCAAATATTCAGGAACATTTACTGCCTTTTTAAACAACAATTCTAACCAGTGGACTTTTAATACTGTGACATTACAAAGCATCTATTCAAAAGTCTGCGGACATTACTGTTTGTATTTTGCTTTATATCGTAGTCGGCATATAAGTATGAGTGCTATTGTCCATTGCTTTTCTAACAACACAAGTAAAAATGATAGTCTCGTAAAACGATTTATTGAAAAACATTTTCCTATAGGTTTTCCGAAATATCGTACTGATGTAAACAAGCAAAGAGCAAAAGCACAACACTAAGTTCAGTAAACAGACACCATGTAATTTCTTTTCAACACATTTTATTGAATTACAAAATAAAGTTTTGTGTTTCACAATAAAAAGAGTCTCTTGTCATGATTTATAATCGTAACCATCGAACAGCCCGAGGGCGAGGACTCTCGACTCTGCGCCTCTGCTTTTTGACAGAAGATAACGTCACAGGTGGGGTGGGAAGCCAACGCGAAGGACTTTCTGGGGTCTCCTGTCTCACTCTTGCTTTAAACTCTCTTCTGGTACTCTGACGTTGGGATTACGAACCAAGTTTTCGGGGACATTCATTCGCGCCAGGCCCCTCGCAAACACTGGTTACTGGTTTTGGGGTTTCTGTTGTTTTAGGGGTCGTTAACTTCACATGGAGAGGCTGGCCTTTCCGCTGATCGTAATAAGTCAAATACCGTTGCAACACCTGATCGTAAAGCTTCGCCTTTTCCTCATCACCAAGTTGCTTACTTTCTAAAATATCCCCCATTTGGCTATCCAGATTTTTCAGAGTTTGTGTTACAGGTGATGTTAATATCTGCTGGCGTTGCTGCAATCGTTCCAGAGTGTTTTCAGGAACGAGAACCATGCGTCTTGTATGATTCATCTTAACTAAGAAGTGAGCTCAACACTCGAAGAACGGGAGGTAGCAAAACACTTAAAAAGTTTCCTCCGTGTTGTATCAAGATTTGCTTTTTCTTGTTTAGCGGAGTACTCTTTTCAGCTAGAGCAGTCAAGGCTTTCTTGTGCTTAAGAAGTTTTCTCTTTGCCGGTTTACTGACAGGGACTCTTTCTTTAAGTACGTTAAATACACACTCACAAATGGTTTTTACTAAAGCGTCGTCGGCTGCTTTCAAAATTGCTTTACGTTGAGCTTCGGGTACACTTCTTGTTTAGCGGGGTACTCTTTTCAGCTAGAGCAGTCAAGGCTTTCTTGTGCTTAAGAAGTTTTCTCTTTGCCGGTTTACTGACAGGGACTCTTTCTTTAAGTACGTTAAATACACACTCACAAATGGTTTTTACTAAAGCGTCGTCGGCTGCTTTCAAAATTGCTTTACGTTGAGCTTCGGGTACACTTGACGAGGAGCTTAAGAAAATCGTGGTTCTTTCTTAGTCGCTGGGCTATACTCAACTGATATCAATCACTACGACGGAGCTTTTTTATACCTTTCTGACACAGGCGAGCTGAGTCTCGCCAGGGAAAATGTTTGTGCGCTACCGGAAGTCGGTAGGTGTTTCCGGTTTGAGGTCGCATAACAGGTAGCCATAAGGGCGTTTTGTCGCATAATGAAACGCTTCTTGCATGTATTTGACATGACCGGGAAACATCTTTTTCGCCAAGTGACTGACTTGACTGCTATCTCGCGGAGACTTGAACATAACCAAATAATGGCAATTCAAACTCATGTCTCTCAGTTCTTTTCCCTGGTGAAAAATATTTTGAAGAATGAAAATAACGCTTAAATTTCGGCGATGACAGCCCTTAGTAAACAAATTGGTAATTCTTTGATCATTGCTAAGCTCCTGCATTAAATTGTCAATGACCACTAAATTCCGAATGGTTGGGTTTATCATAGATTCTAAATCACCAGGAACTCATTCGACAAACGTGATGTTGGGAATAGTCCTTAGCATTTCATCGTAAGCCGGTTGGTATATTCCATAACACCAAATGATATTTTCAGGAGCTCCGTCTATTAATTCTTCTCCAGATTCCAACAGGTGTTTGACAAAATGACTTTTTCCACAACAAGTGGGGCCAGCTACAATAGCAGGGAAGGGGTGTTTCCACCTTGGGTCCATGTTGACAACTGACTGGTTCAACTGCGTTTGCTCTTTTTTATAGCGAAATGGTCTTTGGCGGAGTATCTTTACCATAAACTCGAACCATGTTGGTATTTTGTAATTTAGCAAACTGGAGCCAATATTTTCTTTCTAAGTCCGACAGCTCGTGTACCTGAGCCAAATGGTTTGCTAATCGAACTAAAAATTTAGAGTGACATCCCGGTATCGGGCAATGACGACATACACGCTTACCCATGATGTTCACGGTACGAAGGTTCGATATCAACTGAATAAAACCGCTAATGACACGAAGTTTATGACTATTGAGAACGGGCCACAGGGGCCACAAGGGCCTTGTATATCACTGTGTTTTTCCTTTACGCGGGTGATTGAATCGCGCGTGGCGGACACACGCGCGCGCGGCTAGATAGACAACAAACCGTGTTTAGTATATTAAACCATTTTTATTTACAAACTATGAACAAATGACATTTTTTTTACACATAAAGGAAAACTCTTTATATACAATGCGATACAGAGAAAAGTCGACCCGAAGCAAAGACAGAGAAAGCCCCATCTTGACAAAGACAGAGACAAACACACACCGACTCAAAATTTTAGTCATCATGAAGAAATTTTATTACTTTTAGAAACAAAGCTTATTTTGAACGTCATTAATTATCATGTCAAGTTTCATTGGTGTTCTTCTTTTCTCACGACTCTATCAGGGCATTCTATCGTTTCTTGTTGATCACTGAAATCCTTCCATTTGAGCCCATTTGGTCGGTAGAATAGAGCGTATAAAATACGGTTTTGAAGATCATCACCCTGCTGGACAACATCAAGTTCCAGAGAAGCGAGGTAAATACTGGTCCACGACAATATTTAGCAGTACGCTTCCCATGATTTATCTAGTTTGAAGCCGAGAGCACTGCATAATACTTTCGGTAGCGTTCAACATAGAATTCAGGTCAATTTGTTCCACCACTTCATCGTGGTAATACTTCAATGCGTCATCATTATCCATCATGAGGCAAGAATGTTGGTTTTGACTTGGGTGTTGAATAGCACAACCGTTGCAGTGCTTCAGCTTTTCTTGTTGGATGACTTTGTCAACCAAAGCCGCATAAGTCAGTAAGAATACATGTCCAATAAAACCGGCTATCCTTTGACGCTGGACAATGTTTCAAAGAATATTGGTGAGAGTTAAGACTTTTTTCCGAGCAAACTGAACTTTTAAGAATGAAATCATGATTGAGCGGAGAGCGCGTTTGTATGTTGAACACATAATAGATTGTTCACTATCCAATCAGGGTTAAAAGAGCCCTCTTTTTCTGAATCGTCTTGTAGTTTTTGCGACAGATATTTCATAGGTTTGTCGATAGACAGAGAATTACAATTTCGCAAAGAAATACAACATGTTCTAGATGATTGTGAAACAACATTCCTTGACTTTTTTCGAAGTGGGAACTCAATGTCTTAATCGCTTATTTTTTAAAAAAGACAAAAGCTAAACGGCTAATTCTTAATTGCATTTTTTTTTACACAATACCTGGTCTTAAGTTGAAGTTTTTGCATAATCAACCCGCCGCGTGTTTGTCCAAAGACAACTATGGCTGAGAAATAATTCTCTTATGGTTGTCCGTTTTCCAACAAACTACAGCTACAACGGATTGCATTTCAAAAAGTATGGTGTGAGGAAATGACGGAGAAGCAGATTATGAAACCCACGTTGATCAGCAGAACTGCCATTATTACGCAATATCTACGATTATCCTGATGTCTTATTGGAAACGAACAATTTGTTCAAGCGAAGATTACAACAAAATATTTCAATTGTATCATCTGAAAAAGGACCTACCTACGAACCAAGATCTAAGTTATAGAGACAATTTGGTAGACTACACGTTAAGTGATGATGTAACCATTAGCCAAATCAGTTATCCTTTTGGATACCGAGTGTTGACAGAGTGCGACGCACAAAATTTAGATATTTTATTACATTTGTAAATAAAAAAAAAAACCGTTTCCGACAGGCTTCGAACCTGTAAGCCTCGAGTCCCACCTGGCTGGCTGGAGTCATCGGCCGAAAGCGAGAACTTCTTGCCAGTACCGGCGATGGCCACCGAACCACCGCTTTCCCGGCCATTTTTTGATGACTTTTTAAACTTTTTAAAACGAAATGGGCGTGACGTCAATAGGAGGTCACACACGTCCCGATTGTAACGCTAGGTATGACGTCAGAATAAAATTGGTTGAAACATGACTTTTCGTGTGTCTTGCATGACGGGGGAATGTTGGGAGACTTTTCGTGATGGTTTTACATGTAGTACTAACCCCCATGGAATCCTGGACGCTGATTCGTCGAGAGTGAATTAATTCAGTCACGTGTCTGAAATACTCCATTCTGATTGGCTGTGTGATGAAGTAACCAGTATAACTACTTATGTTTCTTTTCGGATGAGCGTTGTGTAACACTTCAGTTTACTGCGGGCATGTTAACCTTCTGACTGAGTTGCGTGAATTATGCTCTGCGTGGGGATTTTCCATTACTCCATATACTCTTACAAGATATTTTTACGTACGCATTGTTTTGGCTACCCGGAGTTAATCTTTCCCTTAAAAACCAGCTTCCCTATTATACTATTTCGTTTTTTTGAACAAACGTTTGCTGGAACCAAAGTTCCTCTGCCATGAATGTTGCGTTAACCTTATTTATAATTCTTTTTTGCGAAGGTAACAACACTTTTCCTTAAATGAAAACGCATTTCCCTCTGATCAAATTCAAAGGCATTGGAGTTTAAGCTGCTCAACAACTCTGCATTGTTGCTGTTGTTCTGCGTCGTAAAGAATTAGTAAAAGTATCCTCCCATCCTCTCCAGTTCACTTTTAACAAGAGCAAAATGAAAAGCCTCAAAAAAGTGAAACTTGTATATTTGAGGATGTTGGTACGTTAACGAAAATTAATGTATAGGTAACCGTAAAAGCCAAAGCATCATCTTGCTGGATTTTTGAAAACGTACCGAACGAAAATTGCAGTATTTTGACTGCGAAAAAGACCAAAAACCGAAGGAAAAATGAGCCCGAATATCATCCAGGAAAAGAACAAGGAAAAGGAAAATAGAAAGAGCGAGGAGAAAGAAAGGAAGACAAGAAAAAAAAGCGATGGCTACACTCTTAGTTTTTAATTCATGTTGACTTCTTTGGAGAAACTGTTCCAGGAGGAGCTCTATTCTGCCTTTAACGTCATTCAAAAATTCAGCTCTGATATATATATTTTTCTTACCCTTGCGGCTAACAGAAATCTGATTAAAAATGGATATATTTTAAAGGCTAATGATTAAGTAACGGCTTTCAATTTTCAGATTTAAGGCCTTACGACTAAATTTGTCGTAGTTTTACAGCCAACAATTCACTCCATTACTCTGAAAACCTTCTGTTACTTCAGGGTTCCTTGAGTGGAGCCTGGTCTTCCTGTGCAAAAGCCAACCGTGTTTAATATTTATTCTTTTTGGAATAAAGAATTAAACACTTCATTTTTATCACCGAAAACTAGTTAGCAGTTATTCTTTCTTCTTTCACTTTTCCATAAAAGTAACAAACCATTTTGTGCATTTTTTGTTTGAACGTATAATTTCAAATAACGAAGGTTCCCTGTGTTAAAAACAGAAAATGTTTAACGCTTAATTTTGACACGTTCCACCGAACGGATTTTGGCGGATTTTTAGTATGTTGCTACATAGGCCACCCTCACTTAAATGGCGTTGAAAACAATTCTGTTGCAATTAGTTTGATGTTGAGCCTCCAAAATGCCTAGATTGACTGGACTATATGAGCTAGCTATCGGAAGAGCCAAAAAGGAAGACCCGATTCGAATAAAAACTTTCCTCACCTTGATCGGCGACGAAGCGCTAGATGTTTTCAATGCATTCATGTGGGACGAAAACAAAGTCAAAATGGATAAAGTTCTGGAGCATTTTGAGCATTATTGTGAGCCTCGTAAGAATACAGTTTACGAGAGTTATTTATTCTTTTCGCGTGGACAGAAAAGTGGAGTCCATTGATAAATATGCCACAGTTACACGAAACATGGTAGCCTCTTGTGAATTTTAAGAATTGAAAGATTCATTGATACTTGACCGTATCGTGCTTGGAATTGCTGATAACAACGTGAGAGAGCTTTTGCTACGAGTCCCAGATTTGACGCTGAATAAAGCTCTAGAGACTGCTAGAGCTGGCGAAGCCAGTTGAAACAAATGCAAAATCTCCACGAAGTTAATGCAGTGGAAAAGAAGAAAGAAAAATTCTTCCCAAAAAAAAAACGGAGGAAAAGAAGAAATCAGCAAATGGTAGTACTCAGCAGATCGACTGCAAGGTTTGTGGCAGGAAACATGTACCAGACAAATCAAAGTGCTCTGCATATGGCAAACAGTGTAACAAGCGTGGAAAAAGCCACCATTTTTGCTGCAAAGCGTACAGGAGGAAGCAGTCGCCCAGTCGTAATTTACGTGCCATTTAGAATTTGAATTATGTACAAGAAGTTTCAGATGAGAGTCAATTTGAAGAGTATACTATTGATGTAATAACTCATGAAGTCAGTGCTGTTGAAGAAAAGAAATGCCCCAAACAGTTGTTTACATCAGTCTAAGTAAACAATGCTAAGGATGTTAAATTTCACTTGGACTGTGGAGCAACTTGTAATTTGCTATCACTGAAAAAATCAAGCAAAACGCAAGATATACAATGAAACCACTATCACTTCACTTGGAAAGTGCATTCTCAAATGTGCCAAAAGGTGAGATGAGTAGAGATGCAGATTTCTTTATAATTGATAAGGATTTCAGGCCTCTATTGGGTGCTGAAACATGTCAGGAACTGAACTTAATCAAGGTTATGGCAAGTGACATTTCAGAGTCAGAAACTGTGAACTCAATAAATGACAAGTTTCAAACTGCCCACTTTGTTCTAACCAGAGATCAAATTTTTAAAGAGTACAGTGATGTTTTTGAGGGATTAGAATGCATGGATGGCCCATACCATATGGAACTTGATGAAGCTGTTAAACCTGTTGTACACCCCCCCCCCCCCCCTAGGAAAGTAACTGTGGCACTGAGAGACCGTTTAAAGGAAGAACTGGACAAGTTAGTCAGAGAGAAAGTTACTACCCTCTTTACAGAACCTACAAATTGGGTGTCTTGTTTGGCTCTAGTCAACAAGCGATAGAAGTTAAGAATTTGTATTGACCCACAACATTTCAACAGAGCCCTCCTGAGAGCCCATTATCCTCTCCCCACCATTGAAGACGTGGCCACCAGGCTATGCAAGGCTAAAGTCTTCTCAGTTTTGGATACAAAGAATGGATCCTGGCTTGCACGCATTTTGCCTCGCTCTGGAGGTGCGAGTCTTACGATTGGCCTCGTTTTCACGTTTAATTTTGAATCGCGCGCCCTTTTGAACATTCTTCGCTGTCGGTTCGCCTTCCATTTTGGTGGTTTGTACATGCAGGGCCGTTTTTTTGTGAAGTTGAGCGAGGAGAGTGTGATAGATTGCGGAGATAGACTGCAGGGCGGAATAATAGTTCGAAAAACTATTTAAATGAAACGCCAAATCCCATGGAAGCGGTGATGAAGGAGTTCAGTGTTCACTCTTGGCGACTCGAATGCACACTGCGTGTTTCAACAACCATTGAGAAGAAAGAACACCTATTTTAAACTGTGGATCCTTGTTGTTTCGTAAGTACATTCTGAATCTTTTATAAATATATAGAAGCATATTTAAGTTTAAGTAATAGCTTTGGGAGCATTTCATCGATGTCGATCATAAAAATCGTTTTACATGTGAGCTTACATAAGCTTACATGTTTAGCGAGTTGCTTCGTACAGATCTGACCTTTGTACGTTGTCTGTACTTTCTTTGATAACATATACCTGTAAAGCACGTGTTTTTCTGATTTCTTTGGCAATAAAGACATAGTTGCTGCTTCACCGAAAAAGAATTTTTCTGTATACTAATGCACATTTTAATGGCGAAGATGGCAGCCGTAAAACATTGAATCTCGAATGAGGAAACGGAATCACGGAACGGAGTACGGAATCAAATGTCAATGACAAAAAATTATTATTTAAAAATTCCTTGACACTGAAATGTACAAAACATTTCCACTCCAATTTCTGAGACTGTGGATATTTATCACAAAGATAAACCTGTACGAAAATAATATTTAATGTCCATATTAATTTTTTTGCATACAATGTCCATTTCCTTGCTAGATTCAAAACGACACATGCAATTTGCAGGGACCAATGGAAATTGTTCAAAATTGAAATAAATGTAGTGCTTGTTACGAGACTTGTAGGGTTCAAAGGAACCTTTTCTCTTTGTGTACGTGCACAATAACAAGTTTAATATGATGCTGCAGAAAGGTTCTAAACGTCTAAAATATAATTTCCTTACACTTCAATTTGTCGTTAAGCTTCGAACCTTAAGGATATATGTAACAGCTTTATTCTATGACAAAGCAACCTTCATTGACTCAAGTAAGACGCCCATCTTTGAGTGGACAAAGTAGTGCTTGTGTCAATAATACTTTAAATGTTGCAACAGTCACCAGGAGATAAACAAGAAGATTATTTTCAGAAATATTATTTCCTTACACTTCAATTTGTCATTGAGCTTCGAACACAAGGATATATGTGACAGCTTTATTCGATGACAAAGCAACCTTCATTGACTCAAGTAAGACGTCCATCTTTGAGTGGGAAGTTGCAATTCTATTTATCCATCTTTGAGTGGACAAAGTAGTGCTTGTGTCAATGATATTTCAAATGTTGCGACAGTCACCAGGAGATAAACAAGAATATTATTCAGCAGTATAATTTCCTTACACTTCAATTTGTCGTTAAGCTTCGAACACAAGGATATATGTGACAGTTTTATTCGATGACAAAGCAACCTTCATTGACTCAAGTAAGACACCCATCTTTGAGTGGGAAGTTGCAATTCTATTTATCCATCTTTGAGTGGACAAAGTAGTGCTTGTGTCAATGATATTTCAAATGTTGCAACAGTCACCAGGAGATAAACAAGAATATTATTTTCAGAAATATAATTTCCTTGCACTTCAACTTGTTGTTAAGCTTCGAACACAAGGATATATGCGACAGCTTTATTCGATGACAAAGCAACCTTCATTGACTCAAGTAAGACGTCCATCTTTGAGTGGGAAGTTGCAATTCTAGTTATCCATCTTTGAGTGGACAAAGTAGGCTTGTGTCAATGATATTTCAAATGTTGCAAAAGTCACCAGGAGATAAACAAGAAGATTTTTCAGGAATATAATTTCCTTACACTTCAATTTGTCGTTAAGCTTCGAACACAAGGATATATGTGACAGCTTTATTCGATGACAAAGCAACCTTCATTGACTCAAGTAAGACGCCCATCTTTGAGTGGGAATTTGCAATAATCCTATTTATCCTTCTTTGATTGGATTGCTTGTGTTAATTATACTTTCAATTTTTGCACATGCCACAAGGAGATCAACTAGACGATTATACAGTGTTTTTATATTGTTACACTTTAATTTTGTATTGTGTCTCAAGCACTCGGATAAGGGCTTTATTCGACGATAGAAGCAACCTTCATTTTTTAAATATTTGTCTTTGTAATGCACTTCCAGAAAACAACCCCATTTTAAGCTCTCTAGTTTTTTCAGAACCAGGCTGTTACAATAACATACATATACGTCTAATACATTTATTATTATTTTGATATAAATATCTGACATTTTTTTTTGGCCTTTATTTCTTTGAGGTATAATGATGCGGAGAACAAAACCATGAGGGTATTTTTGGTTAATGAAGTGTGGGGAAATTTTGGGTAAAAGAAATGGCCCAAAACAGAGAAAAAAGGTAAGTTGTACACATTTCTAAGTTTCTTGAATTTGGTACAGTGAAACCCTGCCTTACGGCCACCTCGGTAATACAGTCACCTCATTATATAACCACTTTTTTTTGGTGGCCTGGCAAAAACCACCAGACATTTTCTTGTAAAAAAAATCCTCTTTAATACAGCCACCTCATTAATACGGCAAAACGTTTTTGGCCCATTGATGACCATATTAATGGGGTTCCACTGTAGTTTCTTGGTGTTGCCAACAGGTGCAATCCCCTAATGACATGAATACAATAGATTGAAAAGCCACTAAATAATACCCACACCAAAAACAGGAGCAAACCAACAATACTTTTAGCAACACCAAGAAGCACTCTTAATTCTTTTTCTACAGACCTGCACATTTAACATGCTTTCGTTTTGCTAGGGGCCACTTTTCAGTACTGAAGTCAGGGAAGTACCCGCGCAGACGTGGTAAGGTGGCAAAATGGAAAACTTGAAGAACACAGAATTCGGACAAGATGCCAATTTGAGAGCTAAAAAGGTAGGTAAAATACATGTACATTATTTTGTTAATGTTTGCAGTGGAAATATTTCTACTGTGTAGGTTACGTCATCCACTGAGTGATTTATTTAGCCTGTCCTGTAACAGAGCTGTGCTTTGGCAGTGCCTGGTGGCCCCTGTTGCATTATTGTTGCTCCTGGGTGACAAGGAAGTCTTAGTTTGTTAAAAAAAATTCATCCTGGGTACCTGGATCTTTCAGGTTAAGGGCACAAGGCTCTTTCATTTTTTAAGAACACAACACGTTTTGCATGTTTGTCTTATGCATACATAATTTATGATTGTTATAGCATGCACGAGTGCCACACCCTACCCCCTTTGACATTTTTAATGTTAACAGTGTCCTTGCCATTTATTTGAGGGGTTTGATTGTAGTGTAAATTGCTCAGAGCAGAGAGCAAGAACCAAATCTGGAGATTCAAAATAGTCAGAGTGACTATTTTGCCAGACTAAACTGTTGCTGAAGAACAAAGTAAATGTTAATCAAATGTTTATCACACTAGTCATGCCACTGTGACTAAATAAGTTTTTTTCGTGTTCAGAAATTGAGGAATCGCACAGACGTGTTGGACAAGGCACAACTTTCTCCGAATGACGAAGCCAAAATAAAGGCTTTACTAGACGTACACAATGCTATCCAATTTATGTCTCTGGAGGAGAGTGAAGACAATGAAGAGGGGGCCAGCGATCCACCACCCAGGTACATCAGGCCACTATGCTCAGAGAGGTCAAAGTTAAGAAACATCAATGCTGTTCTTGACGCCTTTAGTGAGGCTCACATGTCAAAGAGGCAAAAAAAAGAACAGCCAGGAAAATAACCAGAGAGGTTGATAAATACTTGTCAGACAGACCAGTACCAAATAACTGCACTTCATGGGCAGCATGCTAATAATACCGCCAAAGTAACAAATTGCTACAGTGATCGCTACTATGGCAACTGGGAATAAAAGCTCCAAAAATGATGCTGTGCACATTATGTCCAGAAAATGACCTTTAGCCGAAGCACAAGATGAGATGGCATAGTCGCTCTACATGAATATAAAATTCTACTTTTCCCCTATTTTTCACTGGTTTAAAACCTATCATATTGTTTTTCTCTTAATCAAGAAAGTATTTGACACTTCTAGTTCACTGGGCAGTAATTCAGTCTTCCCTGCGTTTTACTAACAACGAAACCAAATGAGCGAGAAGCCCTGTGTGACTTTTGGGTGCCACTTGCATAAAGTTGAAATTTGATGGTCAACAGTGACATTCTCTCTTCAGGACTCTGCATCCACGACCACCATAGTAGAGGTCACTGTAGCAATTTGCTTAAAGTCCCTAATGTATTATCGGCCTTCTTTAGTCAGGATGACCCTGTGATGATCAACTCTAAATTGCACAATCTTATTGGAAAGGTGATAAGAGTTTTATTCTTTAAGACAATCTTTACTCGACTGTTCATTAAAATTGCTGAAATTAGAGGATAGTCAATGGATTATCCTGAAACTATGAAACAGGGAGTGTAAGATAGATGTTTTATTCTTGAACATTAGCAACAAACAGAGAAAAAACTTACAACTCCCTTTGGTCAGATAGGTCGGAGAAGATCCCAGGTGGAAGCTGCTCAATTTTGTTGGTGTGCATCGACCTGCAAGAATGAGTTAGCGTATCTTCATGAGAAGAATGATTCATGAAATAAAACAGCCTAGCCAAAATGCATTTTAAATCTGGGTTCAATTTCATAAAACGTTTAATTTACAAATGTAGCCATTGTTTTAGAGTCTGAATACAATAGCTGCTAACACTAGTAAATTACACCATTCGTCTTAGAGGTTTTATCAAATTGACCCGTAGTCATCGCTTGTAGCTGACCTCCGCATTATATCATTAAAGAAAACTATGGTAATTAAAGGAAACGAAATTATTGATGCTCTATATACTATTTTGCATGCACCTACTACTTTCTCGCCCTCTTGCAAGCTACAATCTCAGACAAAAACCTTGAAACACTTTAGAAAATTCTGCTCCCTTTGCTCCCATATACATATACATATAGCACCTTCCAGTAGCCTCTGTGAACTCTAAAAAATTGTTTGGAGAGTCCCATGAAGCATAAAGCCTTCAATTCGGCTGCGCGTTAGCGTGGTTGCCTTGGTGGTGTAGTGGTTAACACATCGACACTAGAAAGTCGAGAACGCAGGTTCAAATCCCGTTCTAGGTAACTTTTAGAGTTTCACTTGTGTTCATTTATTTCTTTATTTCACTGGTTCCAGTTTCATATACATATACATATACATATACATATCAATTTATAGAAGCAAGTGTCCATTATCCGCATAAACGGTTGTCCGTATTAAGCGTGTTAGGTCTCGTGAAAATCTGAGGTCTTTACCCAGGGACAAGGGAAACTGTCAATAATAATTAACAAGGTGTGCGTGTTAAGTGGGTACCCGTAAAGAGGGGTTCAAGAAACTTACTGTAGCTGGTAAATATCGAGGCTATGGCATTGTGGGATCCTACTTTGGCTGGACTTTCGAATTTAGAAAACACAATGTATTTTGTTGTTCAGTCAATCTCCTGTCGACCCTCTTGGTGAAGCAACCATCGGAGGCACATGTGCCTCTGTTTAGATCTTTGTCTTTTGTAAGGGTTTCACTGCAAGCGGCTCTCTCGACCCACATAAACAGCGTCATGTACTTACAAAAGGGTTGTGTGGTACAAGACTGGCTGATTCTGCAAAAACGGAGCTACTCTGGATTTCACTCATGAAACCTGGCGCCTCTACATTGCTATCTAAGCTAAGATAGCAATCATCTTCGATCACATTTAAGAGCCATAATGGCTCTTGATCACCGTAAGATTGATTAGGCCGGGAAAAAAAATCAGGCCGAATTTTTTTTGCGTTCGACAAGTTTACTTTACAAAATCTTGCCAACAAATCTGGGTGCGTGTAAACCAACCTTTTATACCATTTATACATCACATCTGAGGTGAAACAGTACTATGAGGTATTGTTTTTATCATACAGACCTCGGACAGAATGCAGTATTTCACAATTTTGCAACACAAACTGCAACTCATTCAATATTCAGGTCGAGCACGCGTCGGCTTTTAGCTAAACCGTTAATCACATATACGGCCAGCCGGTTCTCACTTTTGCAGTGTGAGCTGTAGCGAGTGTTTGAACAAACATACTAGAGTTAAGCTCCAACATAATAAAGAAATTATTATGTTTATTTTTTATTTAATGGTTTTATCGATGTGTAATCTTTAAAAGCGTTTGATACGCGCGGCATTTTGAGTACTCCTGCAAGCGATGTTCACTGAACGACTGAAAGCAAACGGCACAGCGATTGAAATTACAAGAGAGACTACCAACAATCAATAAAAGAAATATGATTCGGTGAAACATATACAGAGACAACATTTCTCATTCACGAAGACAAGTATTCAAGTGTCTCTAAAAATCCTGAGTCTTCAAGCTTAAAGCTTAAGTTTTTTTAAGACGGCTTCCCGGTATTTACCTTTTTCAAAGAAGAACTCGAGGCAAGAAAATCGCTCAAAGCTTTCTTTTACAGCTAGAATTATAACTAAATGTTCTTTGGAACGTTTTCTTTCTATTTGTGGTGAGAAAATGTCGAACGCCTTTTTAAAGTTCTGTAAGCTTATATCAAACCTGATTCTTGGTCAGATCAAATTGTCTCAAATCTTACAAACTTGCATAAACTACATAGCTGCATAAACTATGCACGACTTCATTTAGACATAAAAAACAAACATCAAACACAATAAGTATACTGAGGCTTACCATTCGAGATGCAGCTCCTGAAAGGTATCAAGTAAGGGTAGTATCGCTTCAGACTTTTCAACCCTTACGCATCAAGCAAGGTGAAAACCGAAAACGATGCCATCCGAAATCGAAATTCTGACTTTGACAAGTGATGTATTAATTTCTCAACCAAAAACCAACTAGCCATGAATAACAGAAGACTCCTGATGGCAGCTGAATTTCATTTTGTGCATCCAGTGGAAAAAGACAGTTAAAAACATTACAAATTGACCCAAAACTCTGTCAGCTTCAGCTGTCAAAGTAAACAAGATTCAAGATGCTGCATAAGTTTTCCGCATGAGCTCACCTGTCAAATTTTGACCAATCAGAGCCTAAAAATTGGACGTAGAGCGTGACCAAGCAACTGTCTTCCCTGCCTGTAATAGCTGGCTGAACTTTCGCGTCCGAGGTCAGTTTTAAATCAAAATTTTATTGTGCGGCACAAAAACAAAACATATTTCATATGAATTAAAAAAAATAAAAATTGAGCCTGCGATCGTTTAAAAACTAGTAACTTTTCAGCGGATAACTTCAAAAAAATAATTGACCTCGATGGGTCAACACCTGAGCCCGCAATACGGTCAAGTGATACTGGTCAGCGGATTCCCTGTTTTGACACCTGTCAATTGATCACAACATTGATGTCCAATGGATGTGTGCATTATCAGTTTTCCTGTACGTGCTCTCAAACTAGCTAGAAAGTATGAGATTGAACATTGATCGCGATCTAGTAAAACAATTGGTCAGCGGACAGCTTCCAAACAAATCACGTCGCCTTGATGAGTGGACACATGAGCCCTCAATATGGCAATGTGATACTGGTCAGTGGCTTTCCTGTTTTGACAGCTGTCAATTGACTATATTGTGAATGGCCAATATAAAAGATGTGGATTTGCCAAGACACGCCTGAGACACCCCTCCCTTCCTTTTGATAGTCTCCCCTACCCTACCCGTACAATCTGTAGACGCGTACGTACGTACGTACGTACGCTCGGTCAGTCACGTGACAACCAAACGAAAAGAGGTTGACCATATTCTATGAGTATGGGGCTCTGTCCCAGGTGCGCTTCGCGCGCGAGGGAGCCCCGCTAATAAAAGCGCAAAAGACTCCCAAGAATCTTTTCCATCTTTATTATAAAATAGAGGAAATGTTATTGAGGCATTAAGTAACTTAACGATTTTTTGATTAGGAGTTTCAAGATGAAAGTGATTGCCGGCCTTAAATAGTTTAAAACCCGGGTTAATGGGTTTACCAATGGAAAATGATTAATCAGCTACAACTTCGGAACAGATTAAGGAGCCGGAATCAAAATTTGGCACACAAAAGAACTTATTGTCGTTAACATTTCAAAGTAAAAATTTTATATTAATAGATCACGTGATATGTCATATGACCATTTTTCCAAAAATCTTTAAATTGACCAAACTGGTGGTGGGTTTAAGAAAAGAAGTCATGCAGTATTATTTTTCCTTTCATATTAACAAATTTCTATCACTTCACATTTGGAATGACAGTCCATTGCACTTCAATAAACTCAACCGGTGTCCATAAATTAACAGTTCTTATTCTCATACGCACATTTCTCCTCGGCTTTTATATTTCAAAAAATTCCACAGTCCTTTAATGCTTTCATAGTAGGCATGGGCAGTTTTTGGTAACATGATGCACGTATGTGCAATAAACAGTTACGAGAATTGTGCAGATTTTCTCGATCTCTGTTATTTTTTACTCCATACACAGCCTCATTAAATATTTCTTAGATATCCCGAGATAGTGAGCCAATTAGAGTGACCCAGGGTTTGCATATATTTACTATTATTAAAACTATTATCATTGCAATTGTTTTGTATTATAACATAAATAGTTAAATTAAGTAGAAATATCCGTATCTATTTAGTATTACCACTTTCATTGTCTCGCTAAGTGTGACATTTCACACTCTTCTACTTATAAGAGTAGATGTACGTAAAGACGCGACACAGGTACGCAGACTGTGATACCTACAACAACTGCAACGAAGAGAGATCTGCAAATACTCCTGGTACGAGCTGTTTGACCATGTTGTTTGACAAATCCCTGTAACAAAGTACAGTTAATTAATAATTAAATATGGCAAACCCAAGTTCATAAAATTGTAATTTTCTGTTTAATAAAAATATGATTGAAAAACAGGCTGGCTGTCTCCCCTACCCTACCCGTACAATCTGTAGACGCGTACGTACGCTCGGTCAGTCACGTGACAACCAAACGAAAAGAGGTTGACCATATTCTATGAGTATGGGGCTCTGTCCCCGGCGCGCTTCGCGCGCGAGGGAGCCCCGCTAATAAAAGCGCAAAAGACTTCCAAGAATCTTTTCCTTCTTTATTATAAAATAGAGGAAATGTTATTGAGGCATTAAATAGTTTAAAACCTGGGTTAATGGGTTTACCAATGGAAAATGATTAATCAGCTACAACTTCGGAACAGATTAAGGAGCCGGAATCAAAATTTGGCACACAAAAGAACTTATTGTCGTTAACATTTCAAAGTAAAAATTTTATGTTAATAGATCACGTGATATGTCATATGACCGTTTTTCCAAAAATCTTTAAATTGACAAAACTGGTGGTGGGTTTAAGAAAAGAAGTCATGCAGTATTATTTTTCCTTTCATATTAACAAATTTCTATCACTTCACATTTGGAATGACAGTCCATTGCACTTCAATAAAAGAAAACTGAACAAAAACATCATTTTAATGCCCAAATTTAATTTTGAATTACTAAGAACTTTTATCTAAAACTTTTGGTGCATTCATTCCAAACGTAGAAAGAAATATCTATGCACTCGTTATCTGAAACGCCAATTTATTTATCCAAACTAAGTAAAATCGCTACTATTTCGCTATATTTATTCATTTTCAATTTCACATGACCATGTTTTTTAACATTTAGGCACCAGAAGACCTCACGATTTACCATCTGACGGCTGCGCCCTACTATCTGAACGCCTGGAAGAGGCTACTTAAATAAGTTTAAGGTTAAAAAAGCCCTTGAGGCGTTTAAAACCGAAAGATATTGTTGGTAGGTTAGGGCCACTTATGAGCATGCAACTTCGCCCGTTGGTTCAAAACACTTCCTCGTAAAAACTAATCTTCTTTGACTGGTGAGGCAAAACCTTTCGACGTTAATGCATTCCTTATGCACTTTGGTCTGTCCGTTGAACAAATAAGAAAAAGTGTTTGACCAGAGATTCATGCAAAGATTGTTCGTAGCTCATTTATAGACCTATAAATGAAAGTTAATATGATAACCATAGACCCGCCTTAAATCCCTATGGAGAGGAATAAACCAGGTCACCTCCGGTCATGGGTCACTTCCTGCACGTGATATTCTCCTGTCGAGTGATTGGGCTCAACCAATCATGTAAGTTGTCACATGCTCACTGAAGAACAGAGTGACATTCATAATTTCGTGCTTAGTAAGGCAGAAAACATTTCTGTATTATTGCGCTTTCCTTGAGAACTACTGTTAAATCCCCCCTCCCTCCCTCTCTGCTTTTTTTATTTCTCTCCACTGATCCTGCCTTTGTTCAGTAACTCAACCGGTGTCCATAAATTAACAGTTCTTATTCTCATACGCACATTTCTCCTCGGCTTTTATATTTCAAAAAATTCCACAGTCCTTTAATGCTTTCATAGTAGGCATGGGCAGTTTTTGGTAACATGATGCACGTATGTGCAATAAACAGTTACGAGAATTGTGCAGATTTTCTCGATCTCTGTTATTTTTTACTCCATACACAGCCTCATTAAATATTTCTTAGATATCCCGAGATAGTGAGCCAATTAGAGTGACCCAGGGTTTGCATATATTTACTATTATTAAAACTATTATCATTGCAATTGTTTTGTATTATAACATAAATAGTTAAATTAAGTAGAAATATCCGTATCTATTTAGTATTACCACTTTCATTGTCTCGCTAAGTGTGACATTTCACACTCTTCTACTTATAAGAGTAGATGTACGTAAAGACGCGACACAGGTACGCAGACTGTGATACCTACAACAACTGCAACGAAGAGAGATCTGCAAATACTCCTGGTACGAGCTGTTTGACCATGTTGTTTGACAAATCCCTGTAACAAAGTACAGTTAATTAATAATTAAATATGGCAAACCCAAGTTCATAAAATTGTAATTTTCTGTTTAATAAAAATATGATTGAAAAACAGGCTGGCAAATTTGTTGCTCGGGCAATATATAAGATGTGGATTTGCCAAGACACGCCTGAGACACCCCTCCCTTCCTTTTGATAGTCTCCCCTACCCTACCCGTACAATCTGTAGACGCGTACGTACGCTCGGTCAGTCACGTGACAACCAAACGAAAAGAGGTTGACCATATTCTATGAGTATGGGGCTCTGTCCCCGGCGCGCTTCGCGCGCGAGGGAGCCCCGCTAATAAAAGCGCAAAAGACTTCCAAGAATCTTTTCCTTCTTTATTATAAAATAGAGGAAATGTTATTGAGGCATTAAATAGTTTAAAACCTGGGTTAATGGGTTTACCAATGGAAAATGATTAATCAGCTACAACTTCGGAACAGATTAAGGAGCCGGAATCAAAATTTGGCACACAAAAGAACTTATTGTCGTTAACATTTCAAAGTAAAAATTTTATGTTAATAGATCACGTGATATGTCATATGACCATTTTTCCAAAAATCTTTAAATTGACAAAACTGGTGGTGGGTTTAAGAAAAGAAGTCATGCAGTATTATTTTTCCTTCCATATTAACAAATTTCTATCACTTCACATTTGGAATGACAGTCCATTGCACTTCAATAAAAGAAAACTGAACAAAAACATCATTTTAATGCCCAAATTTAATTTTGAATTACTAAGAACTTTTATCTAAAACTTTTGGTGCATTCATTCCAAACGTAGAAAGAAATATCTATGCACTCGTTATCTGAAACGCCAATTTATTTATCCAAACTAAGTAAAATCGCTACTATTTCGCTATATTTATTCATTTTCAATCTCACCTTACCATGTTTTTTAACATTTAGGCACCAGAAGACCTCACGATTTACCATCTGACGGCTGCGCCCTACTATCTGAACGCCTGGAAGAGGCTACTTAAATAAGTTTAAGGTTAAAAAAGCCCTTGAGGCGTTTAAAACCGAAAGATATTGTTGGTAGGTTAGGGCCACTTATGAGCATGCAACTTCGCCCGTTGGTTCAAAACACTTCCTCGTAAAAACTAATCTTCTTTGACTGGTGAGGCAAAACCTTTCGACGTTAATGCATTCCTTATGCACTTTGGTCTGTCCGTTGAACAAATAAGAAAAAGTGTTTGACCAGAGATTCATGCAAAGATTGTTCGTAGCTCATTTATAGACCTATAAATGAAAGTTAATATGATAACCATAGACCCGCCTTAAATCCCTATGGAGAGGAATAAACCAGGTCACCTCCGGTCATGGGTCACTTCCTGCACGTGATATTCTCCTGTCGAGTGATTGGGCTCAACCAATCATGTAAGTTGTCACATGCTCACTGAAGAACAGAGTGACATTCATAATTTCGTGCTTAGTAAGGCAGAAAACATTTCTGTATTATTGCGCTTTCCTTGAGAACTACTGTTAAATCCCCCCTCCCTCCCTCTCTGCTTTTTTTATTTCTCTCCACTGATCCTGCCTTTGTTCAGTAACTCAACCGGTGTCCATAAATTAACAGTTCTTATTCTCATACGCACATTTCTCCTCGGCTTTTATATTTCAAAAAATTCCACAGTCCTTTAATGCTTTCATAGTAGGCATGGGCAGTTTTTGGTAACATGATGCACGTATGTGCAATAAACAGTTACGAGAATTGTGCAGATTTTCTCGATCTCTGTTATTTTTTACTCCATACACAGCCTCATTAAATATTTCTTAGATATCCCGAGATAGTGAGCCAATTAGAGTGACCCAGGGTTTGCATATATTTACTATTATTAAAACTATTATCATTGCAATTGTTTTGTATTATAACATAAATAGTTAAATTAAGTAGAAATATCCGTATCTATTTAGTTTTACCACTTTCATTGTCTCGCTAAGTGTGACATTTCACACTCTTCTACTTATAAGAGTAGATGTACGTAAAGACGCGACACAGGTACGCAGACTGTGATACCTACAAGAACTGCAACGAAGAGAGATCTGCAAATACTCCTGGTACGAGCTGTTTGACCATGTTGTTTGACAAATCCCTGTAACAAAGTACAGTTAATTAATAATTAAATATGGCAAACCCAAGTTCATAAAATTGTAATTTTCTGTTTAATAAAAATATGATTGAAAAACAGGCTGGCAAATTTGTTGCTCTTATAAAAAATGTTTTTCCAACTACTTTTGAAAATACCAGTGCCTTCATCTAAGGATGCACCGTAATTTTTAGGGAGTTACTATAACTCCAAAAATGGAGTAAAAATTTTAGGTACAGGATAACCCTTTTTTGCGGGGTTATTTTAACTCCAAATTTAACTCCGAATTTGGGGTCGTTTTTACTCCTGAAAAAAGAGTTCTTTTTACTCCTAGTCTGGAGTTAAAATTACTCCGAAATGGGGTTACTTGTACTCTTTAGATGAGTTGTTTTTACTCTTTTTGGAGTTGATTTAACTCTGAAAGTGGAGTAAAAATTTTAGGTACAGGATAACTCCTTTTTTGGGGTTATTTTATCTCCTCCATATCTGGGGTCACTTTTACTCCTGAAAAAGAGTTATTTAAACTCCTTTTTGGAGTTAAAATAACTCCACGAAAAATAACTCCACTGTAACTTGAAGGAGTTAAATTAGCCCCACTAGAGGAGTTATTATAACTCCCTGAAAATTAGTGTGGACACGTGACGAAAATTATGTTCTAACTGGGTGTGCACGTTATTTGCTTGACGGTGAGAATAGATTTTGAAGTCTTTTTCAGGGAAATTGATCCTGATCTGTTGAGTTATGGTCCTGCTTTTCTCAAAGTGGCCTCATATCAAGTGAAACGATAAAGATTTTCAAACCTTTAAAATGGAAATTAGAGAAGGACAAAGACGGCTTTATATCCTAAACATAGTGACTAAAATACGTCATCTTAGAGTGAGATCTATCACTGCATGGAGAAGTTGATGGAATTCCAAAAAGTTGTCTTAATGCAAGAAGAGATATTTTAGCAGCATTTCACGCAGGCGCATTCCACGAAAGCGAGCCATCATCCTCCAGAACCTTCTGCAAAATTGTCCCACAAAAACAAATCAGTGAAAGTGCTGTGAGACGGGACGTATGGTTTTTCATCCTTATTCGAGAAGACTAGAAAGTCTAACCATTTGCAGATGTCATTACAAAGGCAGCACTTTCCTCTCAGTTATTTAAAGACCCTGAGTGTTGGTCCGGAAAGGGAAAGGCTAACTGATTTTAGAGAAAAATAATTCGCAAACAGCCCAAGAGTGAACAAAATCTTACATCGAGTTGATAGCCTCATTTGTACACCCAAAAAATAGCAATCATCTTCGATCACATTTAAGAGCCATAATGGCTCTTGATCACCGTAAGATTGATTAGGCCGGGAAAAAAAATCAGGCCGAATTTTTTTTGCGTTCGACAAGTTTACTTTACAAAATCTTGCCAACAAATCTGGGTGCGTGTAAACCAACCTTTTATACCATTTATACATCACATCTGAGGTGAAACAGTACTATGAGGTATTGTTTTTATCATACAGACCTCGGACAGAATGCAGTATTTCACAATTTTGCAACACAAACTGCAACTCATTCAATATTCAGGTCGAGCACGCGTCGGCTTTTAGCTAAACCGTTAATCACATATACGGCCAGCCGGTTCTCACTTTTGCAGTGTGAGCTGTAGCGAGTGTTTGAACAAACATACTAGAGTTAAGCTCCAACATAATAAAGAAATTATTATGTTTATTTTTTATTTAATGGTTTTATCGATGTGTAATCTTTAAAAGCGTTTGATACGCGCGGCATTTTGAGTACTCCTGCAAGCGATGTTCACTGAACGACTGAAAGCAAACGGCACAGCGATTGAAATTACAAGAGAGACTACCAACAATCAATAAAAGAAATATGATTCGGTGAAACATATACAGAGACAACATTTCTCATTCACGAAGACAAGTATTCAAGTGTCTCTAAAAATCCTGAGTCTTCAAGCTTAAAGCTTAAGTTTTTTTAAGACGGCTTCCCGGTATTTACCTTTTTCAAAGAAGAACTCGAGGCAAGAAAATCGCTCAAAGCTTTCTTTTACAGCTAGAATTATAACTAAATGTTCTTTGGAACGTTTTCTTTCTATTTGTGGTGAAAAAATGTCGAACGCCTTTTTAAAGTTCTGTAAGCTTATCTTAAACCTGATTCTTGGTCAGATCAAATTGTCTCAAATCTTACAAACTTGCATAAACTACATAGCTGCATAAACTATGCACGACTTCATTTAGACATAAAAAACAAACATCAAACACAATAAGTATACTGAGGCTTACCATTCGAGATGCAGCTCCTGAAAGGTATCAAGTAAGGCTAGTATCGCTTCAGACTTTTCAACCTTTACGCATCAAGCAAGGTGAAAACCGAAAACGATGCCATCCGGAATCGAAATTCTGACTTTGACAAGTGATGTATTAATTTCTCAACCAAAAACCAACTAGCCATGAATAACAGAAGACTCCTGATGGCAGCTGAATTTCATTTTGTGCGTCCAGTGGAAAAAGACAGTTAAAAACATTACAAATTGACCCAAAACTCTGTCAGCTTCAGCTGTCAAAGTAAACAAGATTCAAGATGCTGCATAAGTTTTCCGCATGAGCTCACCTGTCAAATTTTGACCAATCAGAGCCTAAAAATTGGACGTAGGGCGTGACCAAGCAACTGTCTTCCCTGCCTGTAATAGCTGGCTGAACTTTCGCGTCCGAGGTCAGTTTTAAATCAAAATTTTATTGTGCGGCACAAAAACAAAACATATTTCATATGAATTAAAAAAAATAAAAATTGAGCCTGCGATCGTTTAAAAACTAGTAACTTTTCAGCGGATAACTTCAAAAAAATAATTGACCTCGATGGGTCAACACCTGAGCCCGCAATACGGTCAAGTGATACTGGTCAGCGGATTCCCTGTTTTGACACCTGTCAATTGATCACAACATTGATGTCCAATGGATGTGTGCATTATCAGTTTTCCTGTACGTGCTCTCAAACTAGCTAGAAAGTATGAGATTGAACATTGATCGCGATCTAGTAAAACAATTGGTCAGCGGACAGCTTCCAAACAAATCACGTCGCCTTGATGAGTGGACACATGAGCCCTCAATATGGCAATGTGATACTGGTCAGTGGCTTTCCTGTTTTGACAGCTGTCAATTGACTATATTGTGAATGGCCAATATAAAAGATGTGGATTTGCCAAGACACGCCTGAGGCACCCCTCCCTTCCTTTTGATAGTCTCCCCTACCCTACCCGTACAATCTGTAGACGCGTACGTACGCACGTACGTACGCTCGGTCAGTCACGTGACAACCAAACGACAAGAGGTTGACCGTATTCTATGAGTATGGCGCTCTGTCCCAGGCGCGCTTCGCGCGCGAGGGAGCCCCGCTAATAAAAGCGCAAAAGACTTCCAAGAATCTTTTCCTTCTTTAATATAAAATAGAGGAAATGTTATTGAGGCATTAAGTAACTTAACGATTTTTTGATTAGGAGTTTCAAGATGAAAGTGATTGCCGGCCTTAAATAGTTTAAAACCTGGGTTAATGGGTTTACCAATGGAAAATGATTAATCAGCTACAACTTCGGAACAGATTAACAAGCCGGAATCAAAATTTGGCACACAAAAGAACTTATTGTCGTTAACATTTCAAAGTAAAAATTTTATATTAATAGATCACGTGATATGTCATATGACCATTTTTCTAAAAATCTTTAAATTGACAAAACTGGTGGTGGGTTTAAGAAAAGAAGTCATGCAGTATTATTATTCCTTTCATATTAACAAATTTCTATCACTTCACATTTGGAATGACAGTCCATTGCACTTCAATAAAAATAAAACTGAGCAAAAACATCATTTTAATGCCCAAATTTAGTTTTGAATTACTAAGAACTTTTATCTAAAACTTTTGGTGCATTCATTCCAAACGTAGAAAGAAATATCTATGCACTCGTTATCTGAAACGCCAATTTATTTATCCAAACAAAGTAAAATCGCTACTATTTCGCTATATTTATTCATTTTCAATCTCACCTTACCATGTTTTTTAACATTTAGGCACCAGAAGACCTCACGATTTACCATCTGACGGCTGCGCCCTACTATCTGAACGCCTGGAAGAGGCTACTTAAATAAGTTTAAGGTTAAAAAAGCCCTTGAGGCGTTTAAAACCGAAAGATATTGTTGGTACGTTAGGGCCACTTATGAGCATGCAACTTCGCCCGTTGGTTCAAAACACTTCCTCGTAAAAACTAATCTTCTTTGACTGGTGAGGCAAAACCTTTCGACGTTAATGCATTCCTTATGCACTTTGGTCTGTCCGTTGAACAAATAAGAAAAAGTGTCTGACCAGAGATTCATGCAAAGATTGTTCGTAGCTCATTTATAGACCTATAAATGAAAGTTAATATGATAACCATAGACCCGCCTTAAATCCCTATGGAGAGGAATAAACCAGGTCACCTCCGGTCATGGGTCACTTCCTGCACGTGATATTCTCCTGTCGAGTGATTGGGCTCAACCAATCATGTAAGTTGTCACATGCTCACTGAAGAACAGAGTGACATTCATAATTTCGTGCTTAGTAAGGCAGAAAACATTTCTGTATTATTGCGCTTTCCTTGAGAACTACTGTTAAATCCCCCCTCCCTCCCTCTCTGCTTTTTTTATTTCTCTCCACTGATCCTGCCTTTGTTCAGTAACTCAACCGGTGTCCATAAATTAACAGTTCTTATTCTCATACGCACCTTTCTCCTCGGCTTTTATATTTCAAAAAATTCCACAGTCCTTTAATGCTTTCATAGTAGGCATGGGCAGTTTTTGGTAACATGATGCACGTATGTGCAATAAACAGTAACGAGAATTGTGCAGATTTTCTCGATCTCTGTTATTTTTTACTCCATACACAGCCTCATTAAATATTTCTTAGATATCCCGAGATAGTGAGCCAATTAGAGTGACCCAGGGTTTGCATATATTTACTATTATTAAAACTATTATCATTGCAATTGTTTTGTATTATAACATAAATAGTTAAATTAAGTAGAAATATCCGTATCTATTTAGTTTTACCACTTTCATTGTCTCGCTAAGTGTGACATTTCACACTCTTCTACTTATAAGAGTAGATGTACGTAAAGACGCGACACAGGTACGCAGACTGTGATACCTACAACAACTGCAACGAAGAGAGATCTGCAAATACTCCTGGTACGAGCTGTTTGACCATGTTGTTTGACAATTTCCTGCAACAAAGTACAGTTAATTAATAATTAATTATGGCAAACCTATATCCCAACGTTCATATGTAAGTTTATCTTTAATAAAATAATGATTGAAAAACAGCCTGGCAAATATCTTGCTCTTATAAAACAAATGTTTTTCCAAGCATTTCTGAAAATTCCTACGCTTTCATCTAAGCGTGGACACGTGACGAAAATCATGTTCTTATTGGGTGTGCACTTGATTTACTTGACGGTGAGAATAGATTTTGAAGTCTTTTTCGGGAAAATTGATCCCGATCTGTTGAGTTATGGTCCTGTTGTTCTTAAAGTGGCCTCACATCAAGTGTAACGACAAAGATTTTCAAACCTTTAAAATGGAAATTACAGAAGGACATAGACGGCTTATCCTAAACAGAGTGACTTAAATACGTCATCTTAAAGTGAGATCTATCACTGCATGGAGAAGTTGATGGAATTCCAGAAAGTTGTCTTTATGCAAGAAGAGATATTTCAGCAGCATTCCACGAAAGCGAGCCATCATCCTCCAGAACCCTCTGCAAAATTGCTGCAGTGCTCTACCAACTGATCTATGAAGACCCATACATCAGGAGCAAGCCAATTTTTTTAGTTCTTGTTTTAACCCGTGAAGGAAATGAAATAAGAAATGGAGATAATGTGAACTGTAGAAACACAATATATGATCGCCGCGGTAGTAATACATTTAGCAAATTAAGCAATTGCAAATTAGCCCGAAAGAAATTTCAGGGGCTTTAATGCAATTCCGCCACTGTTTTGATTGTGGTCTTGAATCCCGATCCAGTTTCTTCCTCAACACGTGTAAGTATTTCTTAATAAGCCTTGAGTTGGAAAATTAACGTTTGCCGTGGCAGGTGTGGGTGAACGTACATGTTTGAACGCTTTCCAAACTAAAATGTGTTTTTCCCAACTTGTAATTTTCCGTCAGCCTCATGGAAATTCCTCTGAGTCTATTCTTCACTCATTGTAGATCTTGTATTCCCAACAACAACAAAACTAATGCAGTAAAAAATGTATTTATTTCACCAGCTAAATTTTACAGGCAGTATTATTCATAAGTAAACATTCTGCATAAACTAAATGCAAAAATTTTGCATTCGATAAAACGAGTTTTACCGACCCTGGGCGAACTTCTTTTGCAGCGCCTGAC
This sequence comes from Porites rus, assembly GCA_964035705.1. NCBI lineage: Eukaryota > Metazoa > Cnidaria > Anthozoa > Scleractinia > Poritidae > Porites > Porites rus. The sequence goes on from OZ037992.1 coordinate 24,889,246, forward strand.
GGAAGTACCGCTTATGGTGTGATTCTCGCGTAATTTTATGCAATCCGAAGTCAGTATTCGTATAGGTAATAGCATGATTTGTACTGATATTTGGCATAAATACCACGAGTAATATTTCGAAATTGTTATACGTAATTTCACCAGCCGTTAGGCGAGTGAAATTTGAGACAATTTTGAAACATCACAAGTGGTGTTTATGCCAAATATCACGACGTACAAATCATGCTACTATTTGTTTATACTACTGCCGTCAAAAAGTTTGTAATTTTCACATGTAGGTATTGCAAATTAAGCTTAAATACCACTGCTCTAAGCCAATCAAATTGCAGCAATTTCTCATGCAGTAGTATAAACGCAATTAGTAACAACCTGATTGTTGCAAAACAGGCTTTTATCACAAGGGTGATAAAAGGCGAAACATCACTTTCCTACTCCTTTTGCAGCATATTGTTGCAAAACATGGCCCACGTATTTGTTGTAAGACACAGCTTGCTCTAGAAAACGTTTCATTTAACTGTAAAAAACTCTTATGTGGCTTTCCTCAATCACACGACCACAAGTAGGACATGTTCACTATATGCTGGAAAAGGTATTCCTGACCTAATAACACTAAGCGCAAAAGATTTCCAAGAATCTTTTCCTTCTTTATTATAAAATAGAGGAAATGTTATTAAAGGCATTAAGTAACTTAACGATTTTTTGATTAGGAGTTTCAAGATGAAAGTGATTGCCGGCCTTAAATAGTTTAAAACCTGGGTTAATGGGTTTACCAATGGAAAATGATTAATCAGCTACAGCTTCGGAACAGATTAAGGAGCCGGAATCAAAATTTGGCACACAAAAGAACTTATTGTCGTTAACATTTCAAAGTAAAAATTTTATATTAATAGATCACGTGATATGTCATATGACCATTTTTCTAAAAATCTTTAAATTGACAAAACTGGTGGTGGGTTTAAGAAAAGAAGTCATGCAGTATTATTTTTCCTTCCATATTAACAAATTTCTATCACTTCACATTTGGAATGACAGTCCATTGCACTTCAATAAAAAAAAACTGAGCAAAAACATCATTTTAATGTCCAAATTTAGTTTTGAATTACTAAGAACTTTTATCTAAAACTTTTGGTGCATTCATTCCAAACGTAGAAAGAAATATCTATGCACTCGTTATCTGAAACGCCAATTTATTTATCCAAACAAAGTAAAATCGCTACTATTTCGCTATATTTATTCATTTTCAATCTCACATGACCATGTTTTTTAACATTTAGGCACCAGAAGACCTCACGATTTACCATCTGACGGCTGCGCCCTACTATCTGAACGCCTGGAAGAGGCTACTTAAATAAGTTTAAGGTTAAAAAAGCCCTTGAGGCGTTTAAAACCGAAAGATATTGTTGGTACGTTAGGGCCACTTATGAGCATGCAACTTCGCCCGTTGGTTCAAAACACTTACTCGTAAAAACTAATCTTCTTTGACTGGTGAGGCAAAACCTTTAGACGTTAATGCATTCCTTACGCACTTTGGTCTGTCCGTTGAACAAATAAGAAAAAGTGTTTGACCAGAGATTCATGCAAAGATTGTTCGTAGCTCATTTATAGACCTATAAATGAAAGTTAATATGATAACCATAGACCCGCCTTAAATCCTTATGGAGAGGAATAAACCAGGTCACCTCCGGTCATGGGTCACTTCCTGCACGTGATATTCTCCTGTCGAGTGATTGGGCTCAACCAATCATGTAAGTTGTCACATGCTCACTGAAGAACAGAGTGACATTCATAATTTCGTGCTTAGTAAGGCAGAAAACATTTCTGTATTATTGCGCTTTCCTTGAGAACTACTGTTAAATCCCCCCTCCCTCCCTCTCTGCTTTTTTTATTTCTCTCCACTGATCCTGCCTTTGTTCAGTAACTCAACCGGTGTCCATAAATTAACAGTTCTTATTCTCATACGCACATTCCTCCTCGGCTTTTATATTTCAAAAAATTCTACAGTCCTTTAATGCTTTCATAGTAGGCATGGGCACTTTTTGGTAACATGATGCACGTATGTGCAATAAACAGTAACGAGAATTGTGCAGATTTTCTCGATCTCTGTTATTTTTTACTCCATACACAGCCTCATTAAATATTTCTTAGATATCCCGAGATAGTGAGCCAATTAGAGTGACCCAGGGTTTGCATATATTTACTATTATTAAAACTATTATCATTGCAATTGTTTTGTATTATAACATAAATAGTTAAATTAAGTAGAAATATCCGTATCTATTTAGTTTTACCACTTTCATTGTCTCGCTAAGTGTGACATTTCACACTCTTCTACTTATAAGAGTAGATGTACGTAAAGACGCGACACAGGTACGCAGACTGTGATACCTACAACAACTGCAACGAAGAGAGATCTGCAAATACTCCTGGTACGAGCTGTTTGACCATGTTGTTTGACAAATCCCTGTAACAAAGTACAGTTAATTAATAATTAAATATGGCAAACCCAAGTTCATAAAATTGTAATTTTCTGTTTAATAAAAATATGATTGAAAAACAGGCTGGCAAATTTGTTGCTCTTATAAAAAAATGTTTTTCCAACGACTTTTGAAAATACCAGTGCTTTCATCTAAGCATGCACCGTAATTTTTAGGGAGTTACTATAACTCCAAAAATGGAGTAAAAATTTTAGGTACAGGATAACCCTTTTTTGCGGGGTTATTTTAACTCCAAATTTAACTCCGAATTTGGGGTCATTTTTACTCCTGAAAAAAGAGTTCTTTTTACTCCTAGTCTGGAGTTAAAATTACTCCGAAATGGGGTTACTTGTACTCTTTACATGAGTTGTTTTTACTCTTTTTGGAGTTGATTTAACTCTGAAAGTGGAGTAAAAATTTTAGGTACAGGATAACTCCTTTTTTGGGGTTATTTTATCTCCTCCATATCTGGGGTCACTTTTACTCCTGAAAAAGAGTTATTTAAACTCCTTTTTGGAGTTAAAATAACTCCACGAAAAATAACTCCACTGTAACTTGAAGGAGTTAAATTAGCCCCACTAGAGGAGTTATTATAACTCCCTGAAAATTAGTGTGGACACGTGACGAAAATTATGTTCTAACTGGGTGTGCACGTTATTTGCTTGACGGTGAGAATAGATTTTGAAGTCTTTTTCAGGGAAATTGATCCTGATCTGTTGAGTTATGGTCCTGCTTTTCTCAAAGTGGCCTCATATCAAGTGAAACGATAAAGATTTTCAAACCTTTAAAATGGAAATTAGAGAAGGACAAAGACGGCTTTATATCCTAAACATAGTGACTAAAATACGTCATCTTAGAGTGAGATCTATCACTGCATGGAGAAGTTGATGGAATTCCAAAAAGTTGTCTTAATGCAAGAAGAGATATTTTAGCAGCATTTCACGCAGGCGCATTCCACGAAAGCGAGCCATCATCCTCCAGAACCTTCTGCAAAATTGTCCCACAAAAACAAATCAGTGAAAGTGCTGTGAGACGGGACGTATGGTTTTTCATCCTTATTCGAGAAGACTAGAAAGTCTAACCATTTGCAGATGTCATTACAAAGGCAGCACTTTCCTCTCAGTTATTTAAAGACCCTGAGTGTTGGTCCGGAAAGGGAAAGGCTAACTGATTTTAGAGAAAAATAATTCGCAAACAGCCCAAGAGTGAACAAAATCTTACATCGAGTTGATAGCCTCATTTGTACACCCAAAAAATAGCAATCATCTTCGATCACATTTAAGAGCCATAATGGCTCTTGATCACCGTAAGATTGATTAGGCCGGGAAAAAAAATCAGGCCGAATTTTTTTTGCGTTCGACAAGTTTACTTTACAAAATCTTGCCAACAAATCTGGGTGCGTGTAAACCAACCTTTTATACCATTTATACATCACATCTGAGGTGAAACAGTACTATGAGGTATTGTTTTTATCATACAGACCTCGGACAGAATGCAGTATTTCACAATTTTGCAACACAAACTGCAACTCATTCAATATTCAGGTCGAGCACGCGTCGGCTTTTAGCTAAACCGTTAATCACATATACGGCCAGCCGGTTCTCACTTTTGCAGTGTGAGCTGTAGCGAGTGTTTGAACAAACATACTAGAGTTAAGCTCCAACATAATAAAGAAATTATTATGTTTATTTTTTATTTAATGGTTTTATCGATGTGTAATCTTTAAAAGCGTTTGATACGCGCGGCATTTTGAGTACTCCTGCAAGCGATGTTCACTGAACGACTGAAAGCAAACGGCACAGCGATTGAAATTACAAGAGAGACTACCAACAATCAATAAAAGAAATATGATTCGGTGAAACATATACAGAGACAACATTTCTCATTCACGAAGACAAGTATTCAAGTGTCTCTAAAAATCCTGAGTCTTCAAGCTTAAAGCTTAAGTTTTTTTAAGACGGCTTCCCGGTATTTACCTTTTTCAAAGAAGAACTCGAGGCAAGAAAATCGCTCAAAGCTTTCTTTTACAGCTAGAATTATAACTAAATGTTCTTTGGAACGTTTTCTTTCTATTTGTGGTGAGAAAATGTCGAACGCCTTTTTAAAGTTCTGTAAGCTTATCTTAAACCTGATTCTTGGTCAGATCAAATTGTCTCAAATCTTACAAACTTGCATAAACTACATAGCTGCATAAACTATGCACGACTTCATTTAGACATAAAAAACAAACATCAAACACAATAAGTATACTGAGGCTTACCATTCGAGATGCAGCTCCTGAAAGGTATCAAGTAAGGCTAGTATCGCTTCAGACTTTTCAACCCTTACGCATCAAGCAAGGTGAAAACCGAAAACGATGCCATCCGAAATCGAAATTCTGACTTTGACAAGTGATGTATTAATTTCTCAACCAAAAACCAACTAGCCATGAATAACAGAA